>JAUCMU010000027.1:8445598-8492631 GCA_032275025.1 Enteromius treurensis | reverse complement strand
TGGCCTAGCCAGTCTCCAGACCTAAACCCAAGTGAAAATCTTTGGAGGGAGCTGAAACTCTGTGTTGCTCAGCGACAGCCCCTAAACCTGACAGATCTAGAGAAGATCTGTATGGAGGAGGGGGCCAGAATCCCTCCTGCGGTGTGTGCAAACATACAATGCGATTTCTGGATTTTTCCACAGCGGAAATTGCACCTATGTTTAAAATTGTAGACCCCTCCGTGATTTCTAAATAAGAGAACTTGCAAAATCACAGGGTGATCAAATACTTATTGACCTCACTGTACATACATAAGAAATATACATAGTACACAAATTGTGTAAAGAAAAACTTATATTTCGTGTAATTGATTTTTTGACAGCACGAAATAGCTGTAACAGTGTATACCTGTGACATTAGAAAGAAATTACACCATTATAAAAGACAGCATCAAAAGTGCTTTCATTTTATTTACACTTCAGTTTATACAAACACAAACATGTCTTTAATAGCTGATTTCTGAAGTCAAAGATGCGTACATGGTGAATCTTTTGATGGTCCTCAAAAATGTAAAAATAGTACTATATTTCTCCAGAAGGGAAAGACACATGAAAATAAACAATTTGCATTGTATTACACAACTTATCACACTTCCAGCTTGAAGATTTTCGCAGTCGGAACTTAAGAGAGTCTATACGTTTTACCGGTTAATCACTCTTACTTTCTTCTGGGTACGTTTTTAAATAACACTGAACCATTTCTTCCAGGTCTGTCTTTATATGATAATTGATGTTCAGCACGGCCAGATTCTTACATCTTTGGTTTACCGCCGTGTCCGAGAGGTAAGCCTGCAAACGTTTTTGTGCGGTTTCACCGTGACTCCCATCAAGCTTCAGCACCGGCAACGTGGCTAAAATCTTCAAAAACGCATTAACATTAGGAAAGAACTTTACATCGGAGTGCTGGAGGGTTTCTTGAATGGTGCACGGCAAGCTTACTTCCTTCCCTCTGTGCTTCCATTTTATCCTCCAACAATGTAGTTCAGCAGGCAGTGTGTCCGGATGGGGCAGATCGCTCCTGTAAATGTCCGCATGGGTCTCCTCAGAGGTGTTGAACCTCATCTGTCCCATGACTGCGGGGACGAGAGACAAGCACTTGAGCGCCTTGAGATGGTTCTCGGAGAAGATCTCTTTGACCTCCTGCGTGATGTACTCCATAACCGGCAGTGTAAGATACTCCTTAAAGAACGACTCCGCCTGGATCTCCATGGTCTCCACCGCCTGCTGCTTCCGAAGAAACAACCTCGGGACTCTCACTGGGATCTCCATTGCAGCTGCCAAACTGACAGCCTCTTCAAACCAGAATTCGTGGTACACTTCCAGATTGTCCGATACCTCGTGTAGCGAATGCAGTACTGCTGTCAGGCTGTTGGCGGCGAAAAACACATCAATGGTTTCTCCTTGTAGGTTCTTCCCAAAAGCTCTCGTAAAAGACAACGCGTTCTTTAAAATAACCAACGTCACGATGAACTCAAAGTCCGCCAAGGCCTCGGAAATGGCGTAAGCCTCACTGGTGATTTGGTCCTTCCACTTCAGATCCTCGTTGTCGTGTATGCTGTCCATGCACAGCAGAAGCGGCTCCATCAAATCCACGGCCATCTCGAACACGTTATGAAGATCAGTCCAGGTGGATCGAGAGCCTTCTTTGAGAATGCTCTCTTTTTCTAGGTTTCCCTGACAGAGGATGGAGATAGCGTTATCGAGTTCGCTCTGCAGCAACGGAGAAGCTTTAAAAAACACATTCGTCTTCTTCAGAATGCACATCACATCCTGCACTCCGGTCAACGGCATGCCATTAGCAAGGTGAACATTAAGCGCGCAGGTGGAAGTTGGTGTGATCACCGCCATGGGATATTTCTCCTTGAGCTGGGCAGCGATGACCTTCATCTTGGTGCCGAGTATCCCAGATCCCGCATGCGCTTGTCCTCTGCAGTGCTCCATACTCAAACCCCATCCTTTCGTCAGCTGTGACTCCAACCTCTCAGCGACAGCGACCTCCTCTCCTTCAAACGAGAGGAACTCTATAAACTCCTCTCTAAGAGTGTTGGCTTGGTCTACAAAGCGCAGGAATACGGGTAGGTGCTCTCCTTCGGGGAACTCCACCAACTCCCCAGTGACGATGGAGAAGAAGCGGCATTCTCGCGCTTGCTGAAGGATCTCCTCGCGCGCGCATCTCTCGCAGACCTCCAGAAGCTGCTTCTGCTGGACGGCCGAACAATATTCCTCATTAACAGGCGCTGTCTCGAATCGCCTCCGAAGAAATTCATCCCCAGCGTTGATACGGTTCTCGATTAGCGCTTGAAAGTTGCCTGTAGTCAAGAAACGTTCCTCCTCCTCCTCTTCTCTTGTGTTGCAACTGAACGGAAAGTTTTGCCTTCCTATCAAAACCATGACTTCAAAGGAAGACCTTAGGAACTCTCTCAGGTCTTTTTGCTCGGGCGTCAGCTGAGGGACGTCGTCCGCGTTCTCGCTGTCATCCTGAGCGTCGCAGTCTTTTTTTGAGAGCAGTTGCTCAATTGAAGACTCCACTAAAGAAATAGAGGCAATGATCATTCAGAGCTACAATTTTAATTGGTTAAGTAAGAAATCAGTTTAATCAGTCACCAGGGTGAGCAGAGTGAAATAAAGAGCTGTCATAAGCGACAGCAAAAAATAAAAATTAACTGACCAATCAGAATCAAATATTCTGCAGAGATGTGTAATAGTCAACTATATGTTACTTACATCGTCTTTCTTTGATTTTCTGAACTTCTTCATCTGTCTGAGGAAAACAGGTATGCAAAGTGTCACTTTAAAAACTGTGCCCTGATTTATAGTGTTAAAGGGAGTTCATGCAAAAATAAAAATGGTGTCATTAATCACTTACCCTCATCACGTAATACACCCATAAGACCTTTGTTTATCTTCAGAACACAAAATCCAGGTGCTTTGTTGAACTAAGATGTTATTTTTGTGTTCTTTGCGCACAAAAAGTTTTCTCGAACCTCTGATGTCACATGGACTATTTTAACAATGTCCTAACCGTTTCTGGGCCTTGAACTTGTCAGTGATGTTGCGGCCTATGCAAGTTCAGAGAGCTCTCGGATTGCATCCTTAATAGGTGTTCAGAAGATAAACGAAGGTCTTATGGGTTTGGAACAACATGAGGGTGAGTAATTAATGGCAAAAACATTTTTGGGGTGAACTATCCCTTTACATTCATTAGCTTATCACTTATGATACATAATATAATACTTAGCAGTTATTAAGCAGCTTAACAACAAATGCAGGAAATTTAATGAGAGCAAAAAGTCTTCTACCAGGACTTTGATGCGTTTGCGATGTCTGCTGTGAGGATTGCCGAGGTGGCTGGTTAAATCAAAAATTGTGGGAATAGCAGTGTCTCTCAAGACCGTCCTGTAAGGGCTCTGAAAAACACAGTAACAAAACCCATCCAGCGTTAGCCATTTTCAATAATATGATAAAGCGTTAAAGTTCCTGTACTGTAAGAAATTATTTAAAAGTACAAATTATAGTGCGTTACAGTTTTGCATATCATGGCTGGTTCAAAGTGTTTGGCACACAGTCTGTAGTGCTTGTTCAGCTGATCGGGAGTTTTCTCCTCCAGATCTGCCCGGCGACAATTCTCCACCCACAACCTACATCTGTGCAAATAAAGTTATAAGAAACACACAATGACTCATTTCTTGCATACCATTTTTTTGTTTTGTTTTGTAGAAAACACTTATTCGCAGAAAACTGAGCAGCAAATCAAAAAACACATTCGTACACAAACGTAAACATACTGTAGAAGCTGTCTTTTCCTTTCCCATTAAAAAGCTAGATTTTAAAAGTGAGAAGCCTTGTTGTATTATGTGTCAACTAACTGCACTTAAGCAAATCATCACTGAGTTTACTTTCCCCATGAAGCATTACTTTCATATGAGTCGTCATGTTTAATAAACACAAAACGACAGTGATAATGTTTTGAAAAAAAAAAAAGTCATACCTCTCCGGATCCCTTGGAAACCTAAAGAAAGCTAAATCGGACTGGGTGCTTTTCCTGGTACAGTTCGGAGCGGCACAAAAATTTGGCATTGTGCATTTAATATTCGAAGGCTCTCTCAAAGCACTCTATTGGTTATGAAATCTCTAGTGCAATCATTGCAAAATGAACAGGGCGCGCAAGTATGGAACAGTAGTATTGATGGCGTGCCAACCCACAATGCAATTCGTTTCGATCCCACAATGCACCAGCCATACTGAAAGCAGTAGCGAATAACGAATCGTTCGTTCGAGTCGGATCCTTTCAATGATTCGGTCGAACCGGTTCACAATACCTGATTCGTTCCAAACGGCTCTCGCGTGATCAGCTTGTATTGTTTGCTTTCATATTGTGTAGTCTGGATTAAATATATGTGTGCGTTAAAATAGTTGTAGGGTCTGCATTTAGATTTCTATTTACTTTGAGTTGAAATATAATAATAAAAATAAATGTAATTATTTATTCAACATTTATCATCATAAATGTTTATTGTGTCCAGTTTTGTCTTTGTTTTGTTTAAAACACATAATTTTTGTAGATAAAGTTTTATTTACTTATTTTTAACAGTTTATGTTACAAAATGTGTTAAATGAGCTATCACTTTAAAACTTTTGATGTAAATGTTTATCATCCATAAATAATGACATGTTGATATTGCATTATATATAAATGTCATAGGATAAAAAAAAATAATAAAATAATAATTGTTTTAAAGCAGCTTTACAGTAGTAGACAGAGACATACAGTCACAAAGTAATCATTTCAGTTATAATTAGTTTTAGGTCAAATATTTAGTTTAGTTGAGTTATGATATAGCTAACCGTTTTCTTGTAAAGAGTTAATTGAAAAGTCTATAATGCAGCTTTACGAGCTTCATACCAAATGAAGAAATATATGGACATGAAATATTGATTTGAGTGGCAGTTTCTTCTTGCTCTCACTAAGGACGTGAATCCTGTGGATGGCAGCAGAGACCGGAAAATTTTCGCGTCCTAAAAAAACAAAAAACAAAAAGAAATCTAAATTCCTAACGTGCAGTGTTCTGCAGCCTCCACAAGTTTCTTTTGAAAATGAAAAATAAATTAATTAAAAAAGTTCTAAAACTATTACTAGAATGTGAAAGCTCTAGTTTTATTAAAAATGAGCTACCAAAAAAAATATATATGCCAGGGTGCCAGGACCGCACGATTTCATTACTAAATCATGAACAATCACTCGATCTGAACCGATTCTTTGAAACGAACTGTTCGAAAGAACCGGTTCCGTGTTCGAAACATTAATGTCTAAGAATAAAAACTATTTCAACAGCTATATAACACGCGTATAGTCGTTAAAGTATACGATCATATGAGATGTTAAAATCAAAGACTACCCAGTTTCAGGGGAAAAAAGAATCACTGCAATGGAGCTGAACTACAGAAAATGAGTACTGTTCCTTCGCTTGTAATTTCTCGTTAACTGTGTGTATCCGTTTATATATTTTTTTTCACAATTCAGCACGGAAGTATTACTGTGAACCATGTGACTTGTAATTATCTAAGTTCTGTAGAGAAAAATGTGGGCTCGTCCGGGATTTGAACCCGGGACCTCTCGCACCCGAAGCGAGAATCATACCCCTAGACCAACGAGCCGCGCATTATTTAGCGGAAATACCGCGTCATGAAGGGTTTACACGACTATTCTCAAATTACTATCGAACTTTTCTTAAAGTGACCTTTATTCGTTTACATGTATTATTCGACAACCTAGAATTAATAAAAACATTAAGACGTTTGTTAAGTTATTGTAAGAACTAACGTTGACGTCACTGGTTAATTATAGACCATCTAACGTTAAATGAACGTTACACCGATGCAGTGTTGAACCCACAAAGCCAGGGAATAAATGAAGAAAAAAGCCAAGAACGCGTCAATTAAGTTATTTTTTATATATCATACATAAGACTGTTTGAATATAATACAAAGGGCATTTTCATATACACAGCAAAGTCTTGACTAGATCTTACAATCTGTGGACACTTATCCTTTCCCCATGCTGTTCAATTATATAGTGCATGTTGCATGAAAAGGGTCAAGAAAATCTGAAAAGAAACAAAAACAACAACAAAAATGAATCCAAAAGGCAGAAAAAATGTTGAATTTAAATCATCCATGATCTTGTGTATCAGTGACATTTACCTATAATGCATTAAAGAGAAAGGGGGAGAAACAGACCTAGCAAACCATGAGCATTAGAAAAAGTGTGGACATACATGCGTCATACCCTGTGAAAAGATTCTTTCGATACAAGTCATAAGCCCTACCTTTAATGTCATCCTGGTGATGGCAAATGCCTCTGACTAAAAGTAATTTTGGTCCAATGACCAAGACAAGAAGGGTTTAAAAAATAATCATAATAAAAGAAAGAGATACGCAAACACATGGTAATGTAATTGACATACCAGCAGGAGCAATGTAGTGAGTTCTATACTTCCTTTATTTAAAAAAATATAAATATATACATAAATTCTATTTCAACTATTAAAAAGGGGCTGCATTTCATGAAAACTGCACTAAATCGGGTCTCATTTAGTGACAGCTGAAACAGGTGCACTCTTTTAAAAGTTTCTGTCATTTTTAGATTTTTGGAATGTTTGTGTCAACGTCAGCAAACTGCACTCAAATGTTTTTAGATATTCTAGATATATATATATATATATAAACAACATTATGAAATCAAGCTAACATTCAGGTAAAACCCTCTGTATTTCCTGTTACCACTAGCCGTTGTGAGATTTGTAGTTGTACCAAACATGATTCTGGCTGAAGGTGATGTCTTTGCGAAAAGGAAAATCTGCGAATGTGAACACCACGCATTTCTGGCAGGATAGTGTCCCACTGTCTGTAAAGAACTGCTAGATTGAGAACAGCAGCGAACAGGGTTCATTCGAAGAATGGAGACCTAAAGTGAGAAGCTAGGTGGTGGTGGGGAGGGGGACTCACAACTTCGAGTGAGCACAGCTATCCTTAACATGACTGAATCGTGTCTATAAACACTTGTCCTCTTCAGACCAACATGCATGTGCCCAGTGTGTGTGGCAGCGAGTCACCTCTAGTTTCCCTTTGTATAGCACATCTGAGGCAAACATCCGACCAATCACTTGATAACAAATTCAACTCAGACTCAGAGGTCACAGTAGCTACAGTAGACTGCCTGAATAAATAAATTTAAGTAGCCACTTAGATTTAAAAAGGTAGAAATTAGCATGTTCATCAAATTAGGTATAAAAGGCAGCATCACTGACTGAAAGACAAGGTAAATACAAAAACAAAACACTTTTCTCTCCTCAGAATAATTTGTGATCTTTCAGCTACTCTGTAGCCTGCAGAGTAACCGTCAGCGTCCCTTCCCTCCCTCTGACAGGAAAAAAACAAACAAATGAAAACGGTAACAAATGGAGGAGGTTTATCCATATATTCAACCAATTTCAGTTTTTGTTAACATTAAAACATGAAGTTCAGCAAAAGTTCCAGTTTGAGATTGAGTATACAGACTAAAATGGACTTTGGGCTGAAGTGGTGAACTGCTACATTATTTCTTACAGACACCTAGTGCTATAAAAAAAAAAAAAACTGCTTTGGTATATCAAAAGAAAGAAAGGACGGTAATAAAGAAGGATTTGTGTAAAATTCACAGCATAATTCAAGAGGAGAAAAAAGGCAGTCACATAAATCTCATTACATATCTTCTGTGTTCAACACAAAGAGGCAAATTTATGCAGATGTTTTTCCAATGGGAACCACATGCTTGACGGGAAATAAGGGAATGAATACCTTCTATATGAAATCCCACTTCGGCGATTTTAGGAAGTCGTGTTAGGGACGTTTTGAGCAAGACCCTGCAATTTGGAGTCCCTTAAATGAGAAATCTTTGCCAAATAAAGGCCTCTGAATAACCAATCGCATTCACCTTCCCTAACCAATTAAGGACTCTTTAAAATGTTAAAAATAGAGGACAGCTATCATCTCTGTTTAATGATAAAGTCCAGCTCCTTTTCAGTCAAGGTCCAAAAGTCGTAAGGCCAAAGGGTTCTCGTCAACAGCCCCGGATCCGTCCCCCCTCGTCGCTCCTCAGCTGCTGTACGTAGTCGAAGCCGTCCGGTCTGGAGGACTCCAGGCCTGAAGAGTACTGCACCTGCCCCTCTCTAACCCCAGCTCGGCCAGCGCTCGCCACCGGAGCTCCGCAGCTATGTGCCCCCTCTCGAAGAGTTACACGATACCGACAACACGAAATATCACTGCAAGTACTGCTTCCTTGACACGCTACAGGTTTAAACACACAGCTCTTTAGAGAAGTTTCACTTAAAGGGTAAAGAAAAGAACGACCAGCCAAATTAGAATGTCCAATAATGTTTCACTTGTTTGAACTAAACAAATGTTTTGCATTGCTTTACATATAAAAAGCTGTACGACAGCTCACAGCTCTGAAATGTTCACTGTATTGAACGAAAAAAGGGACAGATAAAAGAAAACAAACAAATCTAGTTTCCGGTGTAACAGATGGTAAAGGAGTACTGTGTGCAGGTGAGTGAATCGGCAGACGGGTGTCTCAGTTTCACTGTGGTTATTTGCAGTATTGTTAACTTATCTAGAAAATCGACAATGTAAAAAGGATGGAAATACATATATACTTTTTTTAAATACTCTTCAATTTGTAGCGGTTCAGTGATATCTCCCCTCAGAAGTGAGCAGCTTTTATTCTCTATGCACCTTTTGAAAAAACAGGAGAAAATGAACACCATCATAAAAAAAGGGGAGGGGGGGGGACGGAACAAAAACGAAAAAACAAACAAAATTCACACAGAAAAACAAACCCATTTCAGCTAAAGTCACGAGCTGGCCATCGAGCTCTGCTGAACACAGACTCCAGTCATCGGAGAATCTTCCCTATCAATGCCTTGTCTCATGCCCAGGTGTCCCTCTGCTATAAAGTGACCAGTTCCTGTGTTTGTGGCAACGGGGTACGTGGGATGTCCAGCCATACCAGTCTCTTGGCGAGGATTTGTGAAGGCACCCAAACCCATACCCATACTCATTCTTCCGTTTTGGCTAAAGTCCAGGGTGTTGGCAGGAAGCTGGCGGAGCTGGTAGGCCTGGTTGCCTTGGTTTCCTGTGGAAGAGGAAGATGTGGAGGAAGAGGATGCCGAGGAAGACAGGGATGTCATGGACAGATGACCGTGCACCACCTCCATGGAATCCTGGGTGGAGGCGCTGTTGGTGGGCGAGTTGTAGAGTCGCGGCCGTGGTCGCGTTGCTATGACCTGTCCGTGGTGATGATGGTGGTGATGGGGGTGCAATGCCTTGGGATGCTGGGGAGGCACATGAAAAGTGGTTTCCTGGACTGGATGAGTCTCTACAGTGACAGGTTCTGGTCCTACGATTCCAGGCCATACTACTGGAGGATGATAAGGCTGTCTCGCCTGCGCAAACAAGAAAAAACATTGTTCAGTCAAGGCGGCCAAACTCTGAATTGCCTTAACTACTCGAAAAGATCAACCAGGTTAGCTCACCTGAGGGCAAAGGTTGTCACAGTCTATGGCTGGCATGGCTGTGACGAAATGCCCGCTGCTGTGCCGATGGTGGTGAGTTGGATCGGATCTTGCTCTGCCACTGGTGCTTGTTCCAGACGATCCTCCTGAAGCAGAGGAAATGAACTGCGTTAAGCTTTACCAAGAAACACACTCCTATCCAGTCAGTTACAATCAAGAGTTTAGAGACCAAAACATGAAATCTTAGTAGAACCTGAGCTTGAGGATGTACTAGAAGTGGTCCCTGATGACTGCGACTGCTCAAGTGCAGGACTTGTTGACACACTACTGCTTGTATTGGTTCCCTCATCCGTCGTCTTCTTGAAGAAACTGTGCTGGAGGGCATAGTAGGGCTGAATTCGCGTCTTGGGGTCGTAGTCCAGCATTCTGAGAATGAGGTCTTTGAACTTCAAGTAGTCAGCTACTGCGTGGCCGGATTCTCCTGCCCGACGACCACCCGGTCCACCACATTCCACTCCCAAGATGACATGGAGTTTACGAGATGCCGGAGGTTTGTACTGCTCACAAAAAAACAAACAAAAAAAAAGCAACAATAAAAAGCGTTCCCACAAAAGCTTGCATAGAAACAAAAATCACAAGATTTCAAGACTTCAAAATATCAGTAACACGTACCCTTTTTCCATCTTTGGTCTTCTTAATACTCCATGACCCATCTGACAACTTCTCAAAGAACTTCCTGGCTTTTGGTGCTAGGTCCATAATGTGATTGGGTGGGATCCCAAGTACTTCGACAATTTTGTTCATTTGGTCCACCTATTAATGTTTGATTAAAGAATGAGTTTAAGTAACACCTCCAATATAGAGACCAATTCTCACCATTTAGTTGCTTATTAATTATATATTGCCTATTAATAATATATTGGCTGTTTATTAGAACTGATTAGCACATATTCTGCATGACCATACTCTACATCCATAATCTCTATAACCATAAATAAGCAGAACATTTGTAGTTCGAGGGAAATGTTTACGACATTAATCGTTTGTTAATAGTGCGAATTGGTCCTTAAAATAAGTTAAGGAGCTTCTATCTGATCCTTTTTTACTATAACATTCAGTTTTAGTTATGAAGAAGCAAAAGGATTGTTTATTGTGTGTACAGAATACCTCCTCACACTAAACAATAATTTAGGGGATTCTTTCCGTAGTTGCCGCTTATTAAACTTTGTATTCATGATGTTTAAGGACACAGGAACAGTTAAAGCATAATCATTAATACTATTAATACAAATTCATACAGCTCATTACCTCATTGGCTCCACTAAATAGAGGCTCTCCTGTATGCATTTCCACCAGAATACATCCCAGAGACCACATATCTATGGCCAGGTCATATGGCATTCCCAGTAACACTTCAGGGGAGCGATAGAATCGACTCTGGATGTACTGATATATCTGATGGAGAAGGAGGAATATGTATTTAGTTATTTTAAGCGTTCTGCAACAATCTCCACACTTTCCTCACATTCAATAAATAAGTGGCTTCACAGTACCCTTTGTCCCAGTTGGCAGGAGCTCCCAAAGTCCACTATTTTGATGGCACTTCTCTTGGGGTTACATAGCAGGATGTTCTCTGGCTTTAGGTCACAGTGGATGATGCTGAGCTCAGGTGTAGCGAGAAACAGTAGCGCTGTACACAACTGCTGGGCAAACTTCCGTGTAAGATTCAAAGAGACACCTCTGAAGTTCGTATTCCGTAACAAGTCATATAGGTTGTATGACAACATTTCAAATACTAAGCAAAGATGATTCCGGAACATGAAGTGCCGTTTCAAGTGTACTGAGAAAAGAAATACATTTAGATTTAAAATGGGAATGCACCGTATGCAAAGATTTTGAAATGACAAAGAACTGGACAGGCTGCTTACCTATATAGTATTTCATCTCTGTGTCATGTTTGTTCATGAGCTCGAGAAGCCGTACTTCAATTTGAGCTTGATTCAGAAAGGCCTTCTTGTTCTTAATAATCTTAATTGCTACCCACTCTTGTTCAGCTCGATCGTAAGCTTTTACAACCTAAAAAAGACAATACTTTTATTTCCTTATAACATATTAAAACTACTTTTTTTTTTAAAAATGGCAATTATGCTGTGCATCATTTTTCCAGCTATGGACGATCGCTTTCAAAAGTCCAAAGCAATAATTTAGCCTCTCTTTTCTCAGGACAAAGCTAATAATATCCCAATTTGCTACCATTTGAAATCTTGACATTTGTTTTTCCTTCTAAAAACAAATCTTAAACAATTAAGAAAACATTATACCTGACCAAATGACCCTTTTCCAATTAAAGAGTCGATTTCATAGCGGTCCATCCATTTTTCCCCATTCTTGACAATGTAGTCATAGTTCTCATCATCGTAGCCATCATTGAAGACTTTCCTTTCTTTCTTGTGGCTGGAGTCCTCACCTTGACCCTGTTGATGCCGTCGTTTCTTTTTTGCATAATACACCTATAGAAAGGAAAGCAAGTACGTTTCACAGCATTAGTCACACTTCAAAAATCCTCGAGCATTGTTGCGTTCATAACTAAGTGTGACAACACCCTAAAGACTTTTCAGAATTATGATCAAGTATCATCATTTTGTTCTATATTACTATTTTTTTGCTTAGCTTTATGCTGTCCAAGGGCATGTTATGTAGACATGAGAAAAGCAAAAAAAGGAAGAAATTTTACCTCATTGATGTGTTTGTAGGTTTTGATCAGGTCTATGGAGAGCTTCCTCAAAGGAGCTAAAGTGGGATCACGAAAGCACTGGGGCATGTGCCTCTGCAATTAAAGAAGGGGAAACATGGATTTAGAAAAAGACAAAATGTACATACTTTTGACTAAGAGGTCAAATAGTGAAAAGTAAGAAAAATTCAATCCTTTAGCGTACTGCATTCAGGTTTATTCACAATGCAAATTAAATAAATATAGTTTTTTTTAATTAACTAAGTGCACAGACAGGAGCAGAGCATTCAGTACCTGGCTGGCAGTGAGTGCTTGTGTCTGATCACTGTATGGCAGTACGGTGACAGACTGGTCTGTACTCTGCTGGTGACAGTCACTGTACTGCTGGTGCGAATGAGGCATGGGAGCAGCCATCTGAAGACCAGCAGCATGGAAAGAAAGAGAGGGTGCAAGCCGGACAGACGAGGGTTTGCATGCTGAGGTCTCTCCCCCTAGAGGAAATTTAAGCTAAATTAGTGCGTGTTAGAACAAAAATCTCCTTTCTCCGTGTGATCCTTTGAACCGCAAACCTCTTTCAGGTTATTAAGACCATCCATTTCTTTGTTTTAGGAGAGCAAAACCATCTCTTCCATTTTTTTGGACCGAAAATAAAGCATAGGCTTGTGGCGCTAGAACGCGAATAATACACAAATGTACAAAAAAAGAAAATTGATGAATTTACGAATCCTTTTTTATCAGAATACAGCAAAACACATCCCTATCAGAGGAATGCCAGAAAAATAAAGGCACTAACAATTGCAGCTTAGCAATTTAAAAATGACAATCTAACAGTAAAAAAATAAATAAAAATAAAATAATTCTAAATGTTTTTTTTATAAAAAGAGAAATGACTACAGTGCAAATTTCATGTCAAGTACAAAAATGTTGGGTCAGAAATCTGTCCTTTTTTTAGCTGTAAATTGTGAAAATTATAAGGAGCTTGCTCATATATCAGCATCTCTTGCCAGGCAACACAATGCACCACAGCCGCACAGAATCCCACCACTATTCAGAATCCCAGCAACAGCACCTAATTAGCATAGCCTATCACCAAGAAGATACAGTGTGATTTGGCAAGCCCATCAATGTTCAAGCCAATCACAGAAGAGTATGCAAATAGCCTACTTTTGTTGCCAGGGCAGAGCTGCTCCCATTTTCCAATAAGAAAACAAGAAATAAACAAGAAATAAAATTGAACTTTGGCACACTTAGATGAAGCATCCACCACATTGGAGCCTGACAGCAAAATAGCAGCTCAGACCCCACTCATGGTGTAGGAGCGGAGAATGATTCAGCTGACCTAACTAAGGCAGGGCAAAGAATTCATGTGATCCACAAAATATCAGAGGATGGAAACACTTCGACAGCCTCAAACACAACCATTTCAAATGATTTTCACGAACAAAAGCCTATGAAGTAATAACACATTTCTACATTCATTTACCAATATTTGAAATTAAGGAGATTTAAATATAAATAAATATATAAATATAAATAAATTATATATATATATATATATATACACACACACACACACACAGTACAGTAAAATGTCATTTGAGATGCTTGTATATTTGATAATATGTTCTGCTAAGGCATATTTCTGAATATGGGCTTGATGATTCATGCTGCCAAGAGAGAAACTGATGTATGTCAAAGTACATTCTGCACTACAGAAGCCTTTTTGTGATATTAGAAGCCTGTATAACTTAAATAACCCCACAAATGTATAAACATTATAAAGTTGGTAACACACAAATATGCGAACGAGGCTTTGCACATATCAAAACATTAAATATAACCCTCCGAGGTGCGTTTCAATATTTTGTGTAGCTCCGATTTTGCATGTTTAACATTATATTTCTGAATCCGATTAAATTTAATTTTTTTTTAAATAAACTCAAAATGATGTTTTTTGTTGGCTTGTTCGGTTTTTACTGATCTGTGAACATCTTGATTGAATGTGTGTTTGTTTAAAGTAAATGATAATAATAATAAAACAATAATACTTTGTTTTTAACAACACCAGCAAAAAAGTGAGGTGTGTTGTGAAATGACCAAATAATAATAAAGGATCTTTGGGAGCTTCTGACATTTAATTGATCTTTTTCAATGAATTGTATTCCATTGCATTTCTGGTTACTGTCAGACCTGGTAAATATTAAACATACAACAAAACCCCTCTCTACTGTACAGTAAGGGACCGTGATCATTAAATGACCTTCTCATAACAGTGCCAAACATGTTGAATGCACAAGCAACAAGAACAATTATGGCTATCCATCAAACATGTTCCTAACACAACTGGCCCTTACTTACAGTGCAATAGTGGGTCAGCTCCCTGTAATGTATGACTTTTAAGATGACTAAAATGCTACATGTATTATGAAAAAAAAAACACATTGTATTTTAAAAACAAGTTAAAATGTGGTATGTGTGCCAAAAATTATTCCACTTGTGTGGTGTGGAGCACAAGAACATAAAAGTAGGTACAGCAAACAGACAAACTTCACCCAAGTTATAACTAAGCCACAAAGAAAAAGCTAGTCGGTTTTTTGCTACCCACTAGATATCCAACTTTAACTAATCATCACTTTACACAGTGACAGGTACTGAATTTGACAACCGCAGGAATCAATATAACAAGACGTGCACTACTGCTTCAAAACAGCTAACCTGGACGTATGATTTCCCGTATACTTTTAATTTCATCTTAATTAAAATGTTTAAATGTTTGATTCCCTTGCAATAAGTGTTAACCAACTTATCGTCCCACATTCCACACTTTCCTTAGAGTCCTACATGAACAGAAGGGCTGCAAATAAACAGCACAATAAAACGAGAAGAATTGATAGAAATTACCATTACGAGTATGTGAAGCATGCATTTGCCCTTTATTTTCTGATCGCTTTCTTAAAACTTGGGTAACACTGAATTCCTACTTCCATAAGCAAGCCTAAGTTCACAACAACTGCAGAACTTTGCCTAATTTAATCAAACATACGCAAGTGTTAAAAAATAAATAAATAAATATTCCCTCAATAAACATTTCTCTAGGTTACAGAAAGTTAGAATTCATCGAAATGTTCTGACTGACTTCTGAACAGCTAATAAAAAACGAGCACTGAAATAACACAGCAGCAGATCAGCTGGATTTCAGCACCACTGAAACTCCAAAAGCAATGACAATAAGCTGGAAAGAAAAGGGATCATGTGCATGGAGTGTAAAAAGAAAAGTGTACAGTTTCGGGCATGTAGGCCCATTCCTGGATATTGGGCCGAATGCATGCAACTTATTTTTCAAGCGTAACTGAAATAAGATTTGTGCAAAACAAACAAATAAACTGCATCACAGGAAACACCATAAAGCCCCTGTTAAACTAGGACCACAGGCAATCACACTTTTTTAATCTACGGTGGACAAAAAAAGATGGCATCTGACATACTAGATCTACCTACAAACTTTCAGAATGAAGTTTACCTGCGGGAAACAGGAGCAACAAACCATGGCCCTGTTTAAGATACATTTCTCTGTGCATAATGCATCTGTTCTTTTATTATGCATATAACATCACCTAAGCTGAACCTTCAGGTGACACTGAGGGGGAATCTTACAACCTGTCCTGCATTTACCTGGTCAGAGACCGTTATTCATCTAAAAAAAGGCGAAAGCGATTCTTTCCACATACTAAAAAATATACAAAATTGAGCAGCGTGCCATCCATTCCTTCACATTAACTATTAACAACTTGATAAAAACCCTTGAACACTGAGTAAAGTAAGCGGAGTTAAACTGACTGATCGTGACAGGTAGAGCGGACCTTACCTCTCTCTAGCAGGCTTAGCCATTCATCGGGCTCGATCGGACTCGTTTAACGTCTCCATCGTCACGCTTAAGTCTAAACCCGTACTACATGACTGAGCAATGTTTGCTGGATAACTATGGTTAGGCATCACATCGCTGGCTAATGTCAGCCCCCCTCCCCCGACAGGAAACCAGCCTGATGGCTAACTGACAACACGCTAGTCATGGGGCTTCATCATCATCATCATCACCTCCACCATCAGGGTTACCAGCCAAACACTCCCATCAGAGTGATGTGATGATACACTTCTGTAATCACCAGCTGGCAGACGTTCTGCGGGTATATATATATAAATATAAATCATAGGCTGAGCAAGCCCTACATATAACTTAACCTAACGTTACACACACATTTGCTCCGGTAACATTAGTCTGACCTAGCGAAACCACACGGGGTTACCTGTTAAACGACTTACAGACTGTCTTAAAACATGCACAAATGCTCGCTACTGGAGCTTGGGGAGTGTAAAAGCAGATACTGGTGATCGGATGAGCTATTTGGTGCATGAACAAAGATCGCTAACTAACGGGAGGAAAGTTATTAATCGGCTAGCCATCTAGGCCAAATCAACCTAACCGTTAGCCTGTAGCTTCTACCAAACAAGCGGGTTGTAAACAAATCCACAAGATTCACTTAAGACTCCTAAAAAAAATCTCAAATACTCACCTTTGATGGTGTGATCTTCATTTAAAGTCCCAGATCCAGTTAAGTGAGGCGACTGATCCAGTTTCTCTACGCTGCTTCCGATGAGACACCCCTAATGTATTGAGCCAGACGGGGCTAAAAGCCTTCCTATTTCGATTGACAGGTAAAACAGCGTCTTTCCAATGCTTTTTTGCCCATGTCAGATTTCATTTGTGTATTAATCATGGTCTGTAAGTGGTGGTGTGGTGGCTAGCGGCTAGTTAGCGCGCTTTCTCAGTGACTTTAACGAACACAGCTAACCAGCTAGCGCTCGGAAACGCACGTCCAAGATTATTTGCTTCTCTAGAGGCGGAGACCCAGATGAATCGTCTTCGAAAGCAAAACGAGTCCCAAAAAACCAACGACGTGCAGATATTATAGAAAGCGCTACGTGAAAAGGTGGAACAAAAACCCTTAAGCTTTTCTGTCAGTTTTCACAAAATGGCGCGCGTTCCAAACCTGCGCAGCGGACCGGCCCGGCGGACCCGAGACACGGACTCCTAGCCCAGTAAAGATATTCCTGACATTCCGATTCTTTGTCGCGGTGTCGTTTTCAGTCCGACGCGGCTGGCGAAGCCTTTCGAAAACTGTCACTGTTACGAGAGGGTGACTGCATTATTCCGGCGGGAAGCGAAAACATTTGAAAGATTAAAAAGCAACTGACAAAATGGCGACAGCCTGGGCTGTTGCTATAGCAACTGTCAATCAAGCAGGCGAATACCCGGATGTTCAAATGACGATTCGAAGAGGGAAACGGTTAAGGTTTCTGCACGCCATGTGTCCATCAAGTAAATCTGTCAAAGAAACTTGACCCAAACAGTCATTTAGGCGTTTTGCAAAACGCGGAAATATTTGAAACAACATTGGCTTATTATTGACAGCTTACGCGTAGCTTGTGGACAATCAACCTTATTATTGCAAAAATGCTATGCTTACACAATAACAATGTATTTTTTTTCGGTAAAACATGCTGCATCGCGTGCTAAGTAAAAATGTGTAAGAAAGGATATAAGGTTTTAGGATAAGCCATGTTTTTAAGACACCAGAGGACATTGCAAGTTCATCGTGGTATGCTGTGTTGGTCAGGTTTATCTGGTTTTGTGACTTTAAAAGTTTAGTAAAACGTTATGTAGGATTACAATCTGACTTTCTTAGGTTAGTGTGATTTCTTGTGTACCTATCTACCATTTTCTAGACTTATCATTTTTACAGCCGTCTGATAGTCTGAAAAAGTGCTAGATTGTGTGACATTAATTTAATAATAATGTTGATTCAGTTTTTATCAAACCTGCATAACAGTTGCAGTAAGTCAATCTTATGGCCATTGCAGCACCATGGACAGCTACAGCTGCACCACGGAATACAAACAGTTGGGAGGAGACTTAATTGGTGCTAAGTATTTGAAAACATTGCTAAATTTATGTGATGAAGAAACTTTAATTTAATTGATAGTGAACTAAATCTCTCGCATTCAGCTGTTCTTTGCCAGCTTGTTTACTGTGAGCCATCAAATCATGTTTATGACAAAGTCAAGTGTCCTAACTTTTCAGATGAGGTTGGATTTGGATTATCTCCAATGCTTCTGGGAGCATTATTATGGGAAGTGGCTGTTCCTGGTGGCACGAAGCAGTTTTTTTAAGGTTTCCAACAATTTCTATTATTTTATAAACCAAGTAGCTCTTTATGGTTTTGTCTCCATTTTTCTTTTATTTTTAAAAAGAAATCACAAATTTTGTAACTGAGAATTTAATATTTAATAAAGACAATATATAAATAGGCCTATAATTCACACTTTCACTACTTGTAATTTTTCCTTAGACATCTACATTTGTCGATGAATGCGATTATTAATGCTTTGACATTAAAAAAATTAAAATCTTTACATAATTTAAATAATATTTTCTATTGGCTATTTAAAATACAAAATTTAAATGTTATTTTTAGTTTATTTTTATAATTATAATTAATGTACCTTGACTGAGACCTGGTTTGCAAAGGTTGCTTGCTGAGCAGTCATAACCTAATGCTGTAAAAAACGCAATTGTGAAATTACTGCACAAATATGGAAAAATTTACAAACTTTTCCCCCAAATAACTGCTTTTTGAAAATTTATTTTCACCTTAAAATCCTGTCAAATAAATAAAATCATGGGGGTTTTTTTTCTACAAAAATATAAAACGGCAAAAGCGGTGTTCAAAAGGGATAATAATAAATGTTTCTTGCGCTTCAAATCATATTAGAATACATTTCTGAAGGATCATGTGATACTCCAGACTGGATTAATGGCTTTTTCTAAATTCAGCTTTGCAAAATAACATACGTTTTTTTAAGCTGAAATATTTCACAATATTATTTTACTGCATTTTTCATTAAATAGATGCAGCTTTGGTGAGTATACAAAAAGAATAATACAAATAAATAAAACTCTTTCCTAAAAATGTACACTTTATTTGAACTAAGAGTACAAAACAATGGTCAGTATGTACAATACTTGCATGGCCACATTCAACCTCTTTGGTTTTGACAGTGGATTAAATGCAGTGAAGTGTGGAAATGCAGCAACCACTACGTATTAAACTGAAAGCCTGAATTTAAACGTCTGCAAGTAAATACCATCAATTGTACCATTCAACAGCAACGGAGGTATGTTTTCAGGAAGATTTACTAAAACTAGCTAATGTAATGTCAAAACACTGGCATTTAGCTAAACCTCAACAATATAAATAGAACATAAAAACAATAGAAAGAAGTTAACCATATTTACAAGTAATGCTTAAACCGGAACGCGTACAGTTCTGCGGCAAAAACTTTGAAACATCAACACACAGAACAGGCGATAATCTGAGAAAAGAGTGTCAGTATTCAGTATTGAGAGATGATTTTCAGTTCTCCTGAAAAAGGCAACCAATTTTAAATGGTAAACAATCCAAGCAAAGGGCATGGTTTTCATTAAACAAGCGTTAGTCCCTGCATTATCTTCTTACTTCAGAAATGACAAAGATCTTAAGACATTTTATCTTCAAATTACAGGTCACAACCTTTTAAAATGCATAAAAAGGTCTAAATATTGGTACATAATTGTCTTTTACATCCCAACAAGTATAATATCGGGATGTAATTTTGCTTACTGACTTGTTAAACCCTGAAAACTAGCCAAGTGCTCAGAATAGCATGCTTCACATCATGCCACAGATTAGGGACTACGTGTAATTCTAAAGGAAAAGTACTATACATATACTAAAGGCCTCAGTGTTTCTACCATGTGAAACTGCAAAAACAAATTTGCATTAACTAATTAGCTAGGACATTAAAAAAAAAAAAACCAAAAAAAAACATGAAATCCAAACTTAAGATTGAACACTTTACAGACAAAGGCTTCTGAACAGGCTTGATCTTCAATGCAAAAGATTCACATACTTTACAACATACATCATTAATTAAATCCCCAGCATAGGGGAGGCACAGACACATTACAGACGATGCTGGAGATGTAACTGACACAGCTACTGGGGTCCTCCATTACAGCTTCTGATTATTATTTTTTCCCCCCCAATTTTTTACTCCTCTTCATGTGGAAAAAGGGATTGTGTTCAAATGAATCCTGGAGGAAAGACAAGATACATACACAATACATATAAATGATTTAATCAATCACTTGAATGTCTATAAATGACATTAATTAAGCTAGTTTCAGAAATCTTGACTGACCCTTTGATTGACATTACACTTCAGCTTTCTGGCTTTGATTCTCCTCCAGCTTCTTACTCTCTTCTGCAGATCCATCTTCCTTTTCTCCAGTTTTCCAGGATCCTTGCCTACATCCAGATTAAGCGTTACATAATATTCCACTTTGAACAAGTCTGAATTACATAAGCATAGTGCAAGTGTGCAAAGCGTGACGAATGGTAATGTCTTCACAGTTTAATGAGAAGCGGATATTATGGCAGTATACCTGAATTTCTTCATATACAGCCAGTAGGCCAGTCCTATCGCGAGAACAGCCAGCATCAGACCAACAACTATACCAACAACAAGTACCGTCTGGTCACTGTACTCATCTTTCTGATCTGCTTGAGAAACAGAGAGAAAACATTCAGAATAGGGCATGGAAAACTACTGACAACTGGATGAAAACTTAAACCATTCAATAACTAAAACAAAAGCGAATAAGTCCCTATTGCAACATTTGTCAGGATGCTGGGCATCTCAGCACCTTTGTTTTAGTGTACACTCAATTTATGACTAAAGGCACTGAGTTTTGGCATATGTATTGCAAAGCTGTGTACCTGATCGTAGATAACAACTCAGACTCTTACCTTGTTTGTCCATTGTCACGTCCTCAACAACTGTAATCAGATATAAAATCATATTAAGTTCCATTTGCTTTAAATTCGCATTTATGAATTAAAAGCCCATTGCTTACAGAACTCTAGAAATCATATACACACACACACACGTTCTAATAACAAAACTGATACATAAACTTTTGCATGTTAATTCTTTTTCTCAAATGATCCTGAAATGAAACAGCTATGCATGTAAATACAGGAATCCAGAGGCGTACAATTGCAGTTGGTTTTATACTTGTCCCGGGTTAGCCAAAAGATTTCAGTCATGTAAAGTGAAAGCAAGTGTTAGAGAACAGACCAGCATCCCGACAAACAGAACAGGAGAAGAGAAGAAAAATGAGCTCAAATAAAGATATGAGAGTTTTGATGTGTCCACACTTAGAAGTTCATGTCAACCAAATAATTAAGCCAAAATTTAAAATTATTACTTCAAGAAATGGTCATTTTTACTTTTTAAGGCCACCACATAAAGACTGCTATATAATAATTGATAAAATAATGCACTTATTAGTCTTAAATGTTCATTTTAACATTACTTTTTACTATTATTTTGCATTATTTAGAAATATACAAGTCATTGTTGGTTCATTTTAGTTGAAGCATTAACTAAAAGGAAAGTGTTACCATTATTATTTTCAATGCAACTTAAGTATAAACTAATTTAGATTTCAGATTTAGTCGTTTCAGATGCCAATATTTTGTTCGGTTTTGTCTTAATGATTGTTCTTTTAAACAACAACAAAAAACCTGTGATGCATGAAGGTTCCAAAGCCAGAAAAGAGAGAGAGAGAAAAAAAAAAAAGGTACACTTACTTGCAGATACATTTATGCTCCTGATGTCAGTGCCCAAGGCATTAGAGACGGTGCAGGACACAGTGAGATTGCCCGTTGGAGTGATAATGAGGCTGTATATGATACTGCCATGCTCATAAACACTCTCAACCTGCAAGTACAGCATGTAACATCTATTAAATGACGCCAGACTTAAAAATTACCACTGTATTCATGGCTAATATAATGTGGCAAAACAATGATTATACTGAGCACACGTTTTTTGTAAAGGATCATAAGCACCACTAGAGAGCACTATTGCTCTGTGAAGTACATTGTCTTTCACGGAGGCACGTGCTTAGACAAAGAGACACAGGCAATGAGGTAATGCACTTCTGACATCTGATGAGTCGCACTGACAGCTCAATTTGTACTAATACAAAACCGCACAATACAGGAAGTAAGTTAAAGCCTCATCATTTTTTAATAGCTTCCTTTGTACACACCCACTCAGGGACACTACTCCTCTTATTTGTTTGAATAGTGACTTCATCCTAGTGCTTAATGATATGGGTACTATAACTGCTTTGTTTAACAACGTGTTGCCACAGAGAGAACATCTTTATCAGCTCCTGTGCTACTGAAGAGTTTAACGCTTTCAGGTACTTTTACAGTGGAAAGCAGCAATAAAGCCTGGAAAGTGAATTAAAAAACAGGCCAGATGCTCAGAAAAGCTATAACATAAGCTTAATGGAAGGCTCAGTTTCAGGTTTTAGTTGAAAAAAAAAACAAAAAAAAACTTTTATAATATATTTTGTTATATATATATATATATATATATATATATATATATATATATATATATATATACATACACATTTATGAAAATAATTTTTAAAAAGTAGGCTAAATTATATTTGTTCTCTTTTAACCCAGTATTACAATTCACAAGAGAACATAAATAATTCCATCCCAATCTTTGAAAAACATTAAATTAAATTTGCCTTGTCCCCTGGTGATGTTCAATGAAGAACATGAACACCTGGCAAATGGCCTTTTGTTTTTCTCATGAACATGAAAACAATGCAATTTATCACGAAGTATTCCAGGTGTTTATTTTGCCAAACTAAATTTATAGGTAAGAATTCTCAGTGTCCATAATTTTACTTTATATTCCATTCAGTTTTAAAGTCCCTCTTTTGATTATTTCTATGATGTGTATTTTGTGGGAGATTTGTCTATTTCTGTATTTGCTTTGATCAAAAGTGACAATGACAAAATGAATACGTTTCCACAAAAGTATGTTTTGCATGATAAGAAAAGTTTCTTAAGCACTAAAATCACCAGACTATTGTGATTTCGGAAACACTGACACTGGGGCAACGACTGCTTGATGCAGCCTTGATGAGCATATACAACATTAAAAAAAAATCTTCATACTATGAATGACCTGCAAGACCGTTCAGACTTACACTTGTCTCATTGACACTCCACTGTACTGTGGGTTTTGGAAAGCCTTCAGCTGCACATTTCAGGACCTTGGTCATGCCCACGCCACGCTGCTTGACCAGCTTCTTAATGACTGGAGAACCTGCAAAAACACTCATGCAATTAGCAAAACCAAAACCCTTTCCTGCAGCACTGCAGTGCTCAACCATATAGAGTTAGACTGCAAACTCACCTTCAACTACTAATTCAAATGTTTGCGTTTTCTTGACGCCTTCCATGGAAACAACGCACTCATATATGCCAGAGTCCGAGTACACCAACTTGTCAAACTTGGGCAGGCTACTCAGCTTGGCATTGCCCTAAAAGAGAGGTTTAGCAATTTAATAACTAGAAAAATTGATCCCACTTTATATTAGGTGGCACTGCTGACCCATCCCTTAAACCTACCCACAACACATCCCACCTTAACAGCAGCAAAAGTGTTTTGCAGTGCAATATGAACACAGTAAGCACATTGTACTTATTTTTGGATGCAAGTACATAATAGTTAAGGCCACCTAATATAAAGTGTGACCGAAAAAATGAACATGGGACTAATAGTCATTTATTTTATAGGCATTAATTTATTTTCTACCTTCTTCCAATAAGTTTGCGTTTTTCCTGAAGCTTCAACATCTACAGTCATCTCAAGGCTCTCGCCAAGCTTCTTAACGATTTGACCAGTGCTGCTAAGAACCACATCAAGATCTTTGAGGAAAGAAAAAGAGAGATGTTAGTCAGTCAATCCAGAAAAGGTCAAACATCAGACTGCATCTCAAGTGTATTTCCTTACATTGAACTGTGATGGGCACAGAAGCCACGAGATCCTCTTTGTCCACGAGTGAGCATTTGTATTCTCCAGTGTTCCCCCGGGTGACGCTGCTCAAGGTGTACGTGTTGGAGTTCACAGTCTTTTTCTCTCCCTACCGATAAAAAGAAAAATGGCTCGAGTAAAAAAGCGGCCTTCAATTTTCTGACTTGCGCAAAAAGAACAGTTGCAGAGCAAACTTACGTTGATGTAGAAGTTGTAGCTAGAAGGCGGAGGGTTTCCGTCTGCTATGCATTTGAGGGTCACGTTGTCTCCTTCCTTAAAGGGACCCTGGGATGCCACTTGGATATCGACCTTCTCGGTAGGGTCTGTGGAGAGAGGATGTGTGTAAAGCAAGGAGGGCAGCACAGAGAAGCCCTGAAAGAGCCTATGCAGATAAGGACACTTCAGGAAAGCTGCTTACGAGGCCCTTCAGCTCAAGAGTTGAGGCTTTGAGAGTGCTCTCGTGGCGAGAAATGCTTTTAAGAGTTAGCGGTGGGGCTAGTACCTTCATTGTAACAAGCCAGAGGCAAGACAAAACCCCATTCAACGTCTAAACGCCCTGCTCCAGCAAGGCCAAATTACATATCTTTTTTTAGGACGAAATTCAACGAGCCATTTGATTCTGATAAGGCCTCTTTCTCATGGCTACTTCAGATGGAAAGCGAGTTATTCTGAATAATCCTGTGAATTATGCTCAACATTAGACCATTAACCACTTCGGTTTTGAATGCATTTGCTCTCATTGACACCGGGACTAAATTATGGAGGAAACTAGAAGAGTTAGGATTAAAAAGGTGGGCGCAAAGACTTTGTATAGGCGGTTTAAGAAAGAAACTTACAGTTCACAGTGAAGACGAGCGGTGAAGAATCCATGATTGCGGACTTGATGTGTTGAACCTGACAGGTGAAATTGGCATCGATGTCTCCCTTCACTGCTGTATACTCCAGGGAAGAAGTTGTCGTGGACAGTCCTGTCTCTTTATTAACATCAACGCTTGGGCTGATTTTAATGGCTGCAATCAACAACAAAAGGAAAAACATTAATAAAAGGCAAATGAAATATAGTGAGCTCTTTCGGAGCGGACTTTTATGCTGCAAACCCCTTTCTTTTTTCATTGGAACATAGATGGAGAACATCTGAATCTGAACTTATATGCCGCTTTTTCATCTTTTAGGAAGTTTTAAAGCTTCATCACCATTTATTGTAGTTGCATGGTAAAGAGCATTGACAAGAGTCTTCAAATGTTCTCCTTTTTGGGCCGTACAGGTTTGAAATTAAGTAAGGGTGAGGAGATCTTAGCAAACATCTGGGTAAATGATTCATTTCCACCCTATTTCACTCTACCTGCTCCATCAGCCATAAGAGGAGTTTTATTCTTGAACCATGTGATGTTGGCCGCTGGATTGGCACCTTCGGTACGACACCGAGCTAACTGTTAAAACAGAACGAAAATAGATTATTAATTCAAATATTACGAGAGGAATTCCAAAGCACTCATCATAAATGGTTCAGACTGTAAGAAGTTAATGTATCTGAGATCTAATTGAGTTTTTCTGCATATGCATGCTGTATTTATTTATGATTTAATGGCATGTCAGCAAGAGTGGTAATATTCAATTTCATATATCATTTTAAAACAATCGCATAACAATTTTGTTTGATGTCCATTCATATATATTTGTTTTTAATAAAAAGGTTGCCTAGTTTTATTTAAAATATTAAATTGTTTTATAAGATTTTTTGCACCTTTCACAGACCAGTTTCTCTTCTGTTCATGCTGTATGTGACATAACCCATAAATAAACCACTTTTTCATCTGTGGTGATGATTACACAACCTACCATAGTTGGTTTGCCGATTGCCATCACAGTTGTTAGGTTTGTGATCTGAGGCTGCGATGGAACCTCTGAAAACAGAAAATGTTTTGTTGGACAAAGTAGCATAAAAGCATCCAATAGTATTGTTTTAAGCACTATTACTTCCATCTTTATAAATATTAAACATTCTAGATTTTCAGTCAATGCTATGATACTCACTATAAATGGACACTTGAACAGGGTACTCTAAAATGTCTCCTTCTGCCACCACCATGCAGGTGAAGGTTCTCTGATCAGCCATGGCCACTTGTGTGATGACAAGGCTGAAATCTTTTTTAATACTGACTCTGTTCTTGTAGTTCACTTCGCTGGAAACAGTGGCGTTCTGACTCTTATGTTTCACCAGTATGTTGCGGTCTTTGTCCTGGTGGTCAAAAATTAATTGAATTAATTACTAATTAAATAAATAAAATAAAAAATTAACATCCTTAAAATAAGTGAACCTCAAACTTACATCTTTCCATTTAACCAATGTAGCATCAGCTTCCTTGACTTGTCCGTTGTTGCATGGGATTTCAATGGGGTCTCCATACTTGCCGGTGACGGTTTCCAAAGCACTCACTAAAACACACAAAAAGAGATGCAATGCGTTTGTGAAAACATCTTGTAAAAGGTAACATGAGACGCGTAGTAAGACGACGAAGCCTGAAACCAACATATTTGAACACACATGTACACTAGCAGTCTCATCATATTGGTGTAGGTTTGTTTTTTTCACATGTAGATTTTTTGATTGAAACTTCGCAGGGTGTTTGGAGTAGCTTTTTATTCTGACCCTCAATATTTTAATATTATTTGAATCATCAATTTTGCCTGGCTGATTTGCAGCCTGATTTGATATTCAAATTCCAAGCACTCATGTTAGTTGGAAGACAAGATTCTGCACTTCACTGACAAGCGGTCTCTAAATCTAAAGATACAGACTAAGCCTAACCACTTTCATAATTGTAATTTTTTTTTAATCTAAATTATTAATGGGTGCTTTTTAGGGAGGGAAAAAAAGTGCAGTTTTTTTGTGGCATTCTCATTTTTGTTGCCAAAGCGACAAAATAAACAGCAATTGATGGACAAATGATGTTCATGATTCTTTGGGGTTTTATTACACAAATTTAACATAAGCTTCGCCTGAAACTAAACATTCAAATTAGAAAAAGGCTCTGCAGCCAATTTTTAGACAAACAGCAAAGCCAGTTAAACTGGTTTTTGTGTCACAAGTGCACTTCTGAGAAAGGGACATCAACAGTTGGGACGGAAAACTGTCAACTGATAATAGTAGTACGAGATAAGATTGAGACCTAAAACCACATACTTTCGACAACATTCTGCTGAAACGTATAAAGAAGCGCAATGCTTGACTGAACCGACTCATTTCAGATTTAAAAACATGGAAATCAGTGGCAGACATGTTGAATGGAAAATAAAATTGCATAACATAAGCAAAAAAAGAATTAGCTGGCACTGCATTTTGTAAGAGTTAAATAAAAGTGATCATTTTGCTTTTAAAATATTATATTATATTATACACACACACATATGTATATGTATATGTATATATACATATATACATACATATACATACATTTATATATACATACACATAATATATACATATATCTGTCAATCTTCATTATTTTAAATATTACTATTTAGCTTTAACTTTGTTTGAGTTTTAGTTTAGTGATTTCACTACTTTACATGAGCTTTATATCATTTAATAAATAATTTTTAATAATTTCAGTTATCAATGAAACTTTCACTGGTCAGTACAAAAATGTAGCTTCTCTTTTATAGTTTGTTTGTAAACCCCAAGTTAATCTGTTTGTAGCAACTTCCGTTTCTTTATAATCTTCCATTTTGGGTCTAGAAAAACAAAACGCGTTCTAACAAACACTTCTCAGTGTCCAGGTACATTAAGGGTCAGATGAGCCCACTGGGAGAGAACAGGATGTGCTCAAAAGCCGAAGCTCTATGTAGCTCACGGCCACACAGGTATTAGCTTCGTTGTTATGCTGAGATGAACTTCTGTCTCATTGCTTAGTGGAGCTTGGTCCTGCTAATAGCCCTTTACCTGTACGGACCCATCATAAAACTCTGTTCCTGGCCAGGTTTAGGAAAACATATGAGCACAGAATGCCTCCTGGCATCACCTGAACCGTTACTTTGGAAGTTAACACAAACGAACAACATGGATCATTATTACAAGTGTTCTTTGGAATACCTCAATTGTCAGTTGAACCATTCTGTGCTTGAAGATGAAACATAACATGAAACGTAGGAGCCAGGATTAAATAAAAAGTAGTCGTTTCTGAATTTTGGACATTTTAATTCAATTTTGAGGTCCAAAAATCCTAAATAAATAAAACATGGACAAATCATTCAAAATAGCATTAATAACTTTAATTTAGAGGATAGCTAACATGGATTTTCATGCATGTTCGAAATATTTTAGTATGATTTGTAACAGTTGTACCACTCTTTTCCCTTACAAAATAAATAAATAAACATTTTTACTTTTATGTTTATTTGGTGAGTATTTTGAGTAAAATGTACCATAAGTGGCCTAATATCAAAAATAAAAAAATATTCAAAATAACTAATGATGACGACCCATAACTTTGTCACCAACTGGTTGTATATTTTTCCCTAAATGTAATAGAATATATCTGGATGATCCCAATAAGATTTCTGTCTAGCAGCTGCCAGATTTATAACATGTTGTCTTGCTGGTAATAATGGAGCATTAGTAGTAGCAGAAAAAGCAAACGGATGCCGACTGACATACAAAAAAAAAAAAAAAAAAAAAAGAGAAAAGGATTGAGTGTCAGAGAGCCCTCTGAGCTTCCAAACCAGCACCAGGTGAAGTAAACAAATGACACTGCCCTCCCAACCCCCTAATGCCTCTGCTTTTTGTTTGCCAAACAGGTGCTGCAGCAGAAGCTTTTTCATGCACCTGTTGTTAAAACTCTGTACTAGAAACACTTTTGATGGAAAACATCACGTTCTACTGCCTGCGGCGTGGTACCAGATCATCTGTTGTAAGCATATGGGCTACAGGACTTTCAAGTGTTTTCGCACTCTTGAGTGCAATGCTCTTGCTTTTTGTTGGGCTGAGAAAAAACAGAAAAATAAATAAATAAAAATAAAAAAAATTCATACATCTATATGTGTATATTTATTTTTTTATTTAGCTACATTTTTTTTCTTGTTCTTTTTTTTATGTGGTCTCACCCCAACAAAAGAGCATTGCACTCTTTTGTGTAATGCTCACAAAAAATAAATAAATATATTCATATATAATAAAAAAAAAAAAAAAATATATATATATATATATATATATATATATATAAATAACTGACATAAACTGTTAATATACCAACCAATCTATTTTGTACCTGAAATACACCGATAACCACCAAAAACAGGTGGTGATGAGAAAGTCACATGATGCATGTGTCATTCACACAAACACTAAACTCCACCATGTTAGGAATCATTAAACTGAAATGTGCAATAAACATTCATTTAACAACATTACATGTAGCATACAACCCTAATGAACATAACTTATCAAAAAAACATCAAATTCAAACTAAATTGTAAATGCAATGCAGGGCATTCTGGGAATGTCAGTTTCCCTGTCAATTTTACAAGAGTTTAGGTTTTTACCGCAGCATTTTCACAGTTTTTTAACACACACATATAAATCAACCTTGCATTATATCTGAGGGTTTACCTTATAAAGAAACATTAAAATTTCAACACTAACTTTTTTTTTAGCAGACAAACTAAATGCCACAGATGGCTCGAAGGAGCATAATGGGTGAATAGGTTCAAAATGGCTCTCACATGATGGCAGGATGTTTGCAAACCATTAACCTGAGGATGAGTCGGGTAAGTGATTGCGTGTCCGATAAGGACAGTCCACCACCACAGTGAATATCCCGGAAACAGAGACATCCCAGGAATTGATTTGGAGCCTGCCTTATTACACCAAATGTCCTCCTTTACTCACTCCAACATGCAAGGGCCATTAGGCTTCCTTGAAAATGCCATAAATTAAGTCTACGACAGGCCCGAAATTGCTCTCAAAACAAAACTCATCAAGCAGGTTGGACTCATAAGTGATAAGTGCACTCAGAAATCACATCCATTAAGTTCTAAATTATGTATTTGATTGCAGGGCCCCCCCGGGGAACTTAAAGAATGTCTGTGTCTGACAGCAGATCATAGAAGATTCAATACTGACCCAGAGGATTCACCGACGGCCCCCTATTCACGAGCAGCTATTAAACTAAAAAGGGAACTATTAACAAAATACAGTCGAGCAGCTTCCGTGGAGGTCCATTAACCCCAAAAGCAATTTACTAGCTGAGGGTTATGACAGACTGTTCATTCTGCTGCAGCTGCAGAATATAGGTCTGGAAGTGTCCGTAATAATAAAGATAAGGGGAAATCTTTAAAACTACGTTTAAAACATATGCAAACTTCTTGTAAAAAATAAATAAATAAATAAAATAAAAAAAAACTCAAAATGCGGTCATGCGGTGCAACCGGTGCAATCTTTTCCCACAGTCCTTAAACACGTGAAGACACAATTACACAAAAAAATATATATTTTCAATTATATTAAGCATTACATTAATCTATAAATATTATTGGGTTTATACGAAGTTGCACCACATGACATTTTACAGTCAGGAATAAATTAACCCTAGCTTCTTTTTAAAAAAAGGTGAATTATCTGATATGATTTCATGCTTTTTCTCCTTGATTCTGGATACTGGTTAGACCACATGACTTTCGATAATATTTTTCAGCTATTAATCAGTAGTAATAAAAAAACAATAATTTAAAAAGTGTCAACTTTGTCTAATTATACTACTAATTACTACAAAGTATGACATCAAAACATTTTACTTTATGTCCTCCACATTTTTTAAAATGAATTTTAATTTAAATATTAAAACATGCTTACGTACTGTATGTGCAAACTATTTTTAAATTAATTATTAGATGGCACAAATGCAAAAGTGTCACAGTGACTTGTTTGCATAACAATAAAGGAATTTAGGTCAAAACTGTTACAGCAAGTCGTTAAGTTAATCTAGGTTATCAGTTCACATATGTGGTTAGAAATGCATGATACGCGGTTTAAAATTAACAGACACCTTGAATTTTAAAACTAATGAGCATGTTGTGGCAGTCAAACAGTCTTGACTTTAGATCTTCCCAATTTATGTTCAAGCAATTCAACTCAAAAGCGCCGTGTGGCCTTTGATTAACAGCATTCCTGACATCAAAGTCATTCATTTGAACGTATATTCTCAAAGCATTTCACCAGCAGACAGCGAGGTGTCTCATATTTTTGCATAGACAGAGACAGTGCCTTTATCTCTTCCAAAACCAGTCTCCCTGCTCCCAGATGCCTCGAGGCTCCAGGCATTTGCATTCCGCAGTATCTGCAGGGCCCCTTGTGTTCATAACATCAGCGTTTGCTTGAAGCCACTGAGATACCGATCAAATTTGGTGCCAAAACACAGAGGTCAGCGAGCTTGTATTGAGAGTTAAATAAGCTCTTTTTTTCCGGGCTGGGCTCCCACGTTGTTAGAGGGACCATAACAATTCGGCCCCGTATACAGACCACCTTTGGTTGTTTAAACTGAAGCGGAGCAAATATTGATTTCAGAAAGCATGGCTGGTGCGTGTGAGCTATGCAATGGTTAACTCCCCTCTGCAGGAAGCAAAACAACAAATAAAAAAAAATAGACAGCGGAACTTAGGGAGTGCGAGCTCAAGGCCTTTTCTATCAGAGTGATTAACTCTCATGAATTATGTCTGGTTTAAAACTCTCTGACATGACAGTATGTCAGTACTAATGAGCTACTTCTCTCTTTTTTTTTCCTCCACTGTGATACAAAGGAATAGATCTGTTTCACATTCCTGTGTAGTTCAGGGACTGGCCAGGTCTGTAAAAAAGGTCACGAGGGCCTTTAACTGTCTCCTGCTTCATGATCCCTACAGCCTAGGGGCCGACATCTGCTAGAAAAGAGCCTAAATGCAATTTATACGCTGAAGGAACTTCATAAAAGTGACATTTTAAACCATTACTTAAATAGAATAATGGTATTTGTTGAACTACCGGAGAAGCATTTCTTCTTTTCTTTTTTCCCCCCTCTTGTATATAAGAGAGGACATGATCCTGTTAGCTGCTGGCAAGGAAAAGGCAGCCTTTAGATGAAAGTCATCCACAAAGCATAACTTTAACTGACCCGCATACTCAGGAAGTGGAAGCCAGAATGCCCGAATTAAACTCTGATGCCCCTTAAATCTCTGCTGATGTTGACAACACTAGAGACCTGTGCCATTTTGGAAAGCCACCAGGTATGGCTCTCATGTTGACAGAGAGCACAGACATCTGGGACAGGTGCGGTTGTGGTTCACTATGACTTGTGCAGGCTTGCCAGCTCAATGCAGACAACATCAAAAGTTCCCACAAAAGAAAGAAAACTAAAGATAAGTTTATTCTCCTATTCTAAAGCCAACTTCAAAGTTACCATGTCAAAGGATTATGGAAAAGAGATTGCAGTGCAGAGAAAAGAAAACATTTCCAAAAGAAGCAATCAAAGTGCCCGCCTTTTTGCTATCAGCGTGCGTTTTCCCGTCTCAGGTTATAGTGAGGGTCATTAAATAACTGACTTTTGAACGGGAAGATGTTTGTTTTTAAATTCGGTGAGAATCGCAACCAGCTTTACAATGATCCGATTCTGCTCTGATTCAAGGTTCTCAGAAGAGGAGCAAATAAATTATACAAGATAATCAAACCAGTTCTCTGTTTTGGAACAGCGAGCACCAAAAAATTCACAACAAGACCAGGAATGTGTAGACAGATAAGGAAGTAAATATGTTGTCTTCCCATGTTGACTTTAGAAGGGTTTGGGCGGGAAACTACAACATGTTTTAAACCTTGACGGCTTCTTGGCAGCAACTGATGCTCATCAATCAATCAATAACTTTGATTTATATAGGGCTTTTAACAATACAGATTGTAGCAAAGCACTGAACATTATCATGTAGGAGAACAGAGTGATGATAATGTATAGTGATAAGATTAAACTGCTTATTTATCAAATGCAGAGACGGTCTCTGTAATCAAAACGATGATAATCACTGGAAATCAGGTGTCCCCAACTAAGCACGCTAGAGGCGACAGTGGCAAGGAACCAAAACCCCATCCATGAGAGAATGGGGAAAGAAAAAACCTTGGGAGAACCAGGCTTAGTTGGGGCCAGTTCTCCTCTGGCTGGACGCCCAGCACCTAATTTGCAGTTCAATGGTATATCATCATGATATACAGTACAAAAGTACTCCTGCTTGTGACAAACTACTTTTTTTAAACTGACAAACAGAAAAATAAAAAAAATATTTAATTGTCCACTTGATAACAAATGGGTACAAATCAAATTAAATCAAATTAAATAAAAGTTCAATTTTTACTTTACTAACATGCTATATGGAAATACCCTACTGTGTTTCAGCAAGACCTCGGTCATAACTCTGTCATTAGTCTTATATAATATTTCCATAAAAGATGTCAAACAGAATCTAAAAGAGACCGCTATAGACTGAAATATACAACTCGATGCACAGGAAGTCTGCATGTGAGGTAATTCTTGTTGCTAAAGGGAGCGAAAATGAGACCCACAATGTGACTAACCAAAGTGTCACGTCTATGACATTATGGTTTGATTAAACATACTTTGACCTGCATTCTTCTGCTATTCATCACAGGACCTGTGTCCGCTTGTGTGACAGTCTGAGGCAGTTCTAAAACAAATCTGTGTTTGTTCTCCTCTCGGCACTTCTGAAATTGTACAATAATAGCACAATTTGACCTGACTTCTACTTAAAAAAATAAAAATAAAATAAAAATCGGTTCCATTTAACCGATTAAGCACTTGTGTGCTAACGTCACTGGTGGGAAATGCAACCAAAAACAATGTGGAACATGTGGCTATAACCACCAATGTTTATAGCGCTTCTGCATTGTGCAATGGAAAATAAACATCTCAATACACCTGCAGTAACCCCTCCGGTTAAGCCTAAAGGGGGTTCTTTAGAAGGAAATGTGACACATGAAAAAACAAGCAGAGGTAAGGGGGCAGGAGTTAAAATGATTTAGAATTCTGCCTCTGGCCTCACCTTACCCGAGATAAAGAAAGAGAAAGAGAGGGGGAGAGAGAAGGCGGGAACAGAGGGGGAGGCGGCAGCTTTATTGTAATGGCCGGTTTCATTTCCTGAGTCCTGGCGCAAACAGTGTGGGATTAAGAGCTTTCGAGTGTACATATACAGTACAGATGCTTCCTCCCGGCTGCTAATACAAAAACAAACCAGTGCAAAAAAAACAAACAAACTTAAAATTAGTCCAAGTCAAAATATCAAATGATTTCAGGTTGAAGACAGGCAGGAGGATTTGCAAATCAAATGCTGTTACATTTCAACCTCAACGGGGAGGACGGGCATCTCTTGCAGTACATACCATTTAAAACTTCATTCTCAGTGGTGCTTTTGAAATGCATGATGGGAACAGAAGTATGCGCTGCCGTTATTCATATGGTAACCCAAAGTCTTTTTCAACTGAAGGGTATGTTAAAGGAGCCGGGTGAGATAACGGCTTCTCGGTGGGGAGTATACAGTTGAATTTAATTACAAATGGAGAAGAGTCTGTGGGAGATGTCGCAATCGTACATGCATTAGTTAAAGAAAACCTGCTGAACAATATAGTCAGCGGGGGTCCAGAGGAGGTCTTGGAGAAGCCGAATAACAAGAGCGAAACAACCTCACTTTTTGTCCCGCAATGCAGGGTGGATCCAAGCAAGTGCACCGGAGGTTACAGAGAGCCATGGGGAACTTCATGCATCTCAATGGACGCATTTCTGCAAGTCAAGAGTGCCACTGCGAAGCGCACACACACACATGCCTATCCTGTTGTAAAACAATGCGTCTCCCTTCTATAGACCAGACAATTGCTCTCTTGTCTTGCCTGATGACCGATAAACTGGTTCCTATGAAGGCCACTGTAATAAAAAGAGGTGCTTCTGTAGTAAAGAAGAGGAGCGTACAAGCTAGAGGATGACAATAGTATTTCAATTTCCACAGTAGTACTTTCACTGAGTGAGGCATATTAATAAAAGTCTTTATGGATGAGTCATATGAATCAATATCATTTCCTCTAGTCTACGCAAACAGTCTTTTGTGGAGCTATATTTGCTTTCTTTTATAATAGGACTATAAAATGGATTTGGATGGAACAACAGGGCAGACAGGTAACTCCAAGTGGATGACTCAACTTTGAATAAAAGACCGCCCGTGTCTAAAACACGAATATAATTCTCTTTACATCATCTAAATTTACTCAGTGAGGAATACCATTTAGCCAATCAGGATTACAAGCCAGATTTATGAATTAGGGTAAAACTTTCAGTCTCGTCAAACATGTTCCTACAAAGGAGGGCAGTGGCACATTTTACATTAATTAAAATATGCTAATTTCTTCTGCATACAAAACCCCCCCTAATTTTTTTTTTTAATTGCATGGAGACAGTTTACTCACTACAAACAAATTTAGACCAGCGTTTACAGCGAAATTTGTAATCAAAACTGACTTCTCAGGGGGAAAAGGGGGATTTTTTTTTTTTTAAATTTGCAGCAAACTGAAAGAAGCCCACCAGCTCAACTGGTAATGCTGGGTGTGACATTGCGGGTGGTGTGTTTTGGGGGAGGGGTGGAGAGAGAGAACAAAAAACAGATGCAGCACTAAACTACTAGTTGTAAACTCAGTTTGACTCTCAAACCAATCTAGAAGACAAACAGTTACAGGGGTAAATGAAACAACATGGTCTACTAAGAATGTTACATATCATAGACAAACATATATGTAAGATTTGACTCATCATTGTAACATTAAACATTAACAAAAGCTTCCAATATTTAAAAAAAAAAATATATATATATATATATATTTATTTTATTTTAATTAGTAAAATCTAACTTGCCCACAACTGGTTTACAGAAAATTACACTCTTTGCTTCCCAGAGCTAAGGACAAGACAAGACAGTCACAAATCACAACACAAGTTCCAACCCAGCAATCTTTCAGCACATCACAGACTATCATTATGCTTTTGGTCTCCCAGCCCAAAAGGTTGAATGAGGCTCTTTAAAGTCGCATTGACAGACGGTCTGGTGCCTTACAATAACAGATGTTTACCAGCCGGGCTTTTGTGTCCTTTATTTCATTACCCGAATATGCTACGATAAAACCAGCGCCCCTGTGTTTCAATCACCTCACAGAGAGAAAATATAGATCCCGAAGCACGAAGATATAGTCTCAAATCGGTTATTCTGTACTTTTAACAAACAAAGCATCAAGGTTGAACATGTAAAGCATAATATCACTTCTTTTTTTTCTTTTTTTTTTGCTGTAGCGAAACAGGTGCAAGTAAAAGGTAGTAAAGGGAGGGGGCGGGGACAAAGAGAACGTTTCAAGGAACAAATGTTACTTTTATACGGAGAAAACAATCGTTAATGGATATTTTGTTTCTGATAATAATAATATAATAACGATATTTAAGAAAAACAGAATAACTGTTTTTACAAAGAATTCCGAATGAATGCGGAGCGCGTTTTCTCTTTAAAAGTCTTGATATATCATTTTTTTACATGTTTGATCATTCTCAAATCTTAAAAGTAGCAATGCTCAGTTCTTTCATCGGTCAATTTCCTTGTGAAAGACGTTCTAAAATAACTAATGTTCTAAAAATCAAATTATAAAAAATAAAAAAAAAACTCGAAAATGTATTTTCTGTTACCTTGATTCATCAGTGATGCGGTGAGTAAACACGTTAAAAGGGCGATCCGGTGCATCTTTCGGCAGTCTGGGTCTTTCGAGCACGAGAAATAATATCCTTGCGTTAGCACGTTCTTGCTGGATAGTGTTCTGGAAAGTGCAACACGCGCAGCATGCGTCAGTAAATTCAAACTTTGAGGTTGTCCCCCACGTGTTACATCTGTTGAAGCTCTGGAGGGCGGTTATAGGTCTGTCCTCAAGCTCCTCCCATGCACCGTGTAACTAAACTAATTTAACCTACTAGAAAACATTTGATGACACATCCTTTATCTTGATTGTTGATGTTGATTTGGATTTCCTGGAAGACAACAGGGCTTTCATATAAAACCTTGGAAGGCGTCCTCCTCAGAAAGTCTGGGAGTTATTCTTTTAAAAGTTACGAGGTGACTGCAACATTATTTAGAATTATTTACCCTAATTAAAACACTAAAAATATTTATTTATTGACAATTATTGACCTTAAACATTTTAACATGATTTCCCATGCAACTGCAATTTTCTTTCCACACCCAGCAATTTTTCAAACTGGCTGTAGAAATTTTAATATTTGCTCAAACAATGGAAATCTAGGAACCCACTATTCTAAGGATTTTTAAGCAATACCTGAGTTGACTATACTAGTTTTATTCCTATTAACTTCCGAATTTTTTTCTGAAGGTTTTTTTATTCATGCAAATCTTCCATCTGATTGTTTTACATTATTCTAATGTTAAGGACTATGTAATACTGAAGGTTTGTTCATAAGTCAAGTTTCAGAGAGCACTTCTCATAGGTGTTATTTATTACTTTGTTGGTGACAAACTAACAAGCACAACATAATTTCCAATGGCTTTACAAGTCTTGACATGCTTCTTACACCTCATAGTTTTGTGTGCCTAAGGCTGCGATAGTATAGAACTAATAATATTAGTTATATGCTCATGTTATTTAATTAATCAAATCATGTGCAAAACATAAAATCAGTCAAACAGGTTAAACTGGTAACGAAAGAGCCTTGAGATAAGAGAATCTCTTTTTTGAAAGTCCGATCAAATCTAGTGAACCTGGTGCATGAAGAGAAATGAATCAGTCTGTCTCTGTCTTTTTCCCTTATCTATCCCTCTTCCTTGTTAGTAACCATGCCACTTTTTCTCCTCTTTTGCATTTTATTGCCTCAATATTAGCTGAAATCCCCCGTCACACACACACACTCATCCCAGTGGCAGGTGGGCTCACGGGGTGGGGTGCTCCCTTGTCTCATTCGGTTTGTATTGTACTTCCTCACACCTCCTAATGGCCCGCCTGATAGATACGAGACTGAATGCATGAAGAACAAAGGCAAACCATGATGATTCTCTCTCAAAGGAGAGCCTATGAAAGCTCAGAAAGAGTTCATAAACAGGGCACAGTATTTCATTAGCATCCTTAGGTGTTTTAGTAATTACTTCTGTTGTTGATAAAGAATATATAGGCTTCTTACTACACATGCAATGATTGTTTTTTGTTTATTTCATGCATTTATCTGATTAAAGTTACGTTTTGGTGTCAAAAGCTTCGTTTGCGAGCATGAACTCGGCGAGGCAAAGATTTGCCTGACGCAAATGAACAAAGCCATGAAATTTTGCATTAGACAAACAAAGTCCTAAACAGTCTTCAAAAAGATGGATCACACCTCAGACAGAGCGAAACCAAGCCCACGAGAGGAGCGTTTGCTTCAAATGAGTACAAACCAACAACAATCAGACGCAGAAAAAAATGTGTGAGCTTTAAATAAGATAGTCTGCAATTAAAAGTGAGAGAGAGGGACGCTCTCATCCAGTATGTTCAAAGGACCTTCACCCGTTCCACGGAGTGTGAATGAGAGTCTCTAAGCAGCAGAGCCTCATTATATTGAATGCATTGGAGGGAGGGGGCTGAGAGTGGAGGATGACACTTTGACCCTGACGTAATCTACAGGTCTGTGGGAGGTGTGGATGCCCTTCATGACCTGCTCAGTGTCAGTCAATAGCCAAACTCAAATGCATGAATGCTTCATTAGTCCATCTGACTGTGCTTGGCAGTGAGAACAAAGAAGACCGGCTTGTCCTTTTTACATTTAACGTAATTTAATGTCATTTTATTGAATTTCCTTATTGGCTTTGTTTTTTTACATTTGCTTTCAGTAGCACAGTGCTGCCAATATTTTATTTTTTATAGTTTTACATATTTTTAAAATGTATTTTATTTGATCATTTATGTGTTTTTAATTTTTTTTCATGCATTTTTATATTTATTTTTTATTTTTTTTTTTTTTTCTTTGACAATTTTAAGATCTACCCCGTCAAAAGAAAAGGAACTCAAATAATTAATCTATATACATTTTTATACTTAGTAATTTATTTACTCAAAACCCTGCTTATGAGCTTGTTTATAAAGCGAGGGATATATAAACAGAGGTTTTTGACACTATTCAGGTGTAACCAGTATGTGATCATTACCTCATACCTGCAAGAAACTGAAAATGACCTCACAGCCCCTGAAAAAGCGAAACAGATCATTTTCACAGAGCCTCTATGGTCAGATAATCGTTCAACCTTTGAGGCAGAGACATGTTAAAACAAAAACAAAAAAGAGTCAGAAGAAAGGTTACTAACCCATTTTTCTTTGGGGCAGGGAGTTTTGGTTCTCTTTCTTTTCCTCGTTTTGATGTGGTTTCAAGATTTGGAGAGCTTAAAATAATCACATCATTTCAAAGAAAGAAAAAATGACAGGTTCGTGAGGCAGTTTTGTGAGATGACTTTCTTGTGCAATAAGCTGTTGAAATGTACTGTTTTTATTTCTTGCTGTTGTGCTGTGAGCTCTGAGGGACTGATCCAGCACAAGATCTGGTCCAGGTGATGCGCACATCTGAAAGATTAGAGCCTACAGCCTCGGGCCGTCTTCCAGTTTCTGTGTTTTTCAGAAAGAGTCCCGGCGAGAACGACTCTCAGCTTCAGGCTTTGAATACCAAGGTGTCTCCCATGTGCACACGCTCCTTTTAGCAATGCCATTTTTCAACATATTGCTTACAAAATATTTTGGCAGGTTAATAAGGAAGCTGTAGGAACTGGAATGGTTGGGTTGGACTGCAAATGGCTTTAAAACCTGTAACTTTCAAATACATGAATGTGTCCGAACCACCATTAGGGAGAGTATGTGGATTATACAGTATTGACTTTAGAACGCATAAGGTGAAGGAAGGCCAGTAATTGTGTGTCCTTTTTAGTAATTTAAGCTTCCTAATGCTAACAGGAATCAATCAGTTTGTGGTCTGTAATGGTTGGAGACCATCTCACAATTTGTGAGAGCTTTAGCATGACCCAGCAAATGCAAAGCGTCCATTAACACAAAGCACCCCATGCACTTTCTCATGCTCTATGCGAGTTTATAGCCCCCTTTTCCCCAGGGTTCCCTTTCCCCCCTTTCTTCTCTCTTATATAGTTTGTAGCATATCAAACTGTGCCTTTATAACATTTCCAATGAAGGACGGCTTTTTATTGTACCCCCACTTGCACTACAATTATGAGGTGTTTTCCTTTTCGGTCATTTATTTAGCATTTTAAAAAAAGGTTAAATGATATAATGTAACATAAAACAGCTTGCACTTCTTTTGTAAAATGCTAAAGGGCACAGAATTCGTGTTTTTATTGTTTTTTTGTGGTGAGGTAATATATAAGAGCCTTTTATGTGAGGATTATGATGGTATGGGCATGTAAATATTTGATAACTTCTAAAAAGGACATAAAAAGCAGACCGCATGTAGAGAAGCTTTGATTTCTTTTATGTTCTGATACTATAAAGTCATCATCCACTTGCAGTATAATCTTGACAAGTCATAATATTAACCTTGGATATTACTACTACTACTACACTACTCAGCTTTAATGATGTGATAAAATGAAACAAAACGGCTACATTCTTGTCTGCCTTTTAAAAAAGTATTTTACATAAGTAAAATGTATAATTTTGTGCTATAAAATATAAATGAAATATAAATTATGACCTCACAGTCCCTTATTAAAAAATGAAACATGAAAAAATAAATAAAATATAAAAATGTAAAAAAACATAAAAATAAATATACTAAAGACAATACAATACATTTCAGCAAATGCAGTTGTAGTTATTTCTTGGATTTGCATGTTTAGTGCTAAATCCTTAATGCAAAATAATTTTTTATTTTTTTATTTTTTTAAATGACTGTCCATAATTAAAGTAGGAAATAAAGTATGAACTATAAGCAATGCACATCAACAAACTAACAGAGATGACAAAAACAACAATAAAAGCATAAAATAAACAGTAAAACATTTATCTTCAAGCAGTAACTGTATAATTTATTCATGCCATAATGCATGCTGGGAGCTCACAAACCCCTAAAACAACAACAGCGTTTTTGAGACGACTGTGTTATATTAGTTCTTTTTTTTTTGTTCTAACATGTGCTAAAAAAACACTCATCTTTGCCTCACTGACCATGTGTGCTAGTTAATTGCTCTCAAGTACCCTCAACACTCACACAAACGTGTTTTGTGAACTCCAAAAAGTATTTTTCCTTTAAACAACCAAAATACACTGTTAAGACACCTGAATGAATGCTTGCGGCTAACGACTTCTCCATCTCCACATCCAAGTTTAGCTCCAGGTAAAAGGTTATCTTTTTTTAAAGCCAGATTTTGTGAGAAAACCTCAAAGGCGCCGTGTGAGGGGAGTGCTGTATCTCGTTTTTAAACCCCAGACTCATTTCATAACGATCTCCAGATCCACAAAAGCCCATTTTTGAATCATTCTAATGAAACGCTCGGGTGACATATCACATTGACTCTGGATAATGTTTATCACTTTCGTTGCGCATCAAAGCACGCGAGAGACTTCAGCTGCCCTGGTTTCCTGATAACTGGAACCCTGGATTCTGTCAAACCAAGACCAGACGTCCAGACAAAGACCGAATATCTGAAACCGAGATCAAGATATCTGACAAAAAACAGACAGAGGCCCAAATAAACAATAATGCAAAGCAGTCTCAGTTGGAGGGTGTCGTTGTTGTCGTTTCTCTTTGATTAGCACTCCCTTTTTAGTGACAGAAACCAAGACCTACACAACAGAGACGAAAAGCCCACTGATCACAAAGGTCTAGACATGAGAACTTCACGTACTGTTCTACTTTGTAATGAAATGTTTAACCACTTTTAACCATTTAGAGGCTCATACAACAATGCTTAGATCACAGGGTGTGGCTAAGCTAATAAAAACAAGCATTGAGATTAATTGACAGGCGATATGGCATATAGGCATATATTATGCGATACCCATTATCCCACATGCATTTTCTACCACAGTAAATGCAAAACACTGAAAACCAAGATAAAAAGGCCTGAAATGCATTATTAAGTAGCTTTAGTCATAACACAAACGAAATGAGCTTCTGCAGAGGAAGCGAAGAAGCTACTTGCCAAAGAGCATGTTGTTCCTGTTTAATGGCACAGATTTAATCATGGTGGGAGGTTTAAGTATTTCTTAGAAAATCTGAATGCCATGAGTTTCCTCCCATTCAATTAGCAAGATGCAGAACAAAGTCCAAAAAAATGATAATGGCTAAATTTGCACTTTTTATGATAACGCCGGAATTCGTTTTATGCTTTAAATCACCGTGACACAAAAACTGAGCGGAGCAGAGACTGTGGGGGATCTGAGGATTTACGATACACAGTGTAGTTATTGTGAACCAGAACTATTCAAATGGTTTTGAAGCTAAATTAAAATAATAGATAAATAAATATATTGGATGAAAAAAAGTAAATGCTGAAATAACTGCAAAACTAAAGCTATATAAATATTTAAGTAAAATGAAAACTATATGTTAATTCGAAATATTAATATTGTGGAACATGCAGTATTAATCCAAATCTAAAAGAAGGTATAAATTACTCTGCATGCAACTTGGTAGGAAACATAGCATGAAAATTGTTGTAAAGATTAAAGGAAGATGCAGATGTTGGTTCTGCCGAGCATGTTTCGTCCTGCTGGGTTTGTAAATCTTAGCAGGTCTCTGTTGTGGAACTATAGAAGTCTGTTTGAGATCCTGTCATGCCATTGACTGAATTTCACAAGCCCTCCGGCAGACTGTCAGCCCCAAAAAAACGGCGCTTTGCGCTTTTGAGACACGGTCGCATTCCAAGTGGGGTCAAACTGCTCCAAATTTCTTAACCCCAAACACGTCCGCAGCCAAAGATCTGCCCAGACATCATCACAATTGTCACTCGTCAGTCACGAATACCCCCCCCCCCCCTTCCTGTCTTTCACGCTCAAAGTGTCCCTTATCATCATCATCATTACACTAGATAGTTTTCACATGTCCACGTAGACAGACAATTTCCTCTTGCACGATGTATATGTATCCAAACCTTTGAGACAACAAACAGGAGCAAACCTACAGCGTATGAAAGAAACTCAGTAATATGGAGCACATATTCTTACTGAATACCCGGAACAATACTGCTGTTTGTATTCTGAATTGAAATGTCTTTGCATCTCTTGAGGCTATAAATCTTTAATGAAGTGGTTGTCTCAGATCCCTTCAGTCTTCACTATAAAAGAGTGTCTAAGCCGCTTCTGGAACCGGTAAGACTTGTATTGAGTGACTCACAATGACTGCACGAGTCGTTTGAGCATTGCGACTACTTTAATGTACAAAAAAAGTGATGTTCCACTAAAAGGAGAGTCAACTGGATGTAGGCCACACTCGCTTGAAGACAGTTCTATGTTATTCTAGATTTGTTCAGAAATGAACATTGTGTCATTATTTACTCACCCACACATGTCATCAAGTCAAGTCACATGCGCAACAGTTTTAAAGTAAAGAATAAATGTTATCTATTTGAGAGCAAGTGATGTAATGCAAAACTTTCTCCAAATCTATTTCTGTGAAGAAACAAACAAATAGAAAATAGAACATTTTTAATTTTTGGGAGATCTATTCCTTTAAAGTCAAAGTTCATTGTCATTTTTATTATTATTTTTTTCTTCTCCAAATACACAATGCTTTTTAGTTGGATCCATTTGGTTAAATCTCATGTCCGTCCTTGCGTATACATTGTTTGGTGTGGTGACAGATTCACGCTGACCTGGAGTGTTATGTTTGAGGAGCATTTTCATAAATCATGTGGGTCACCACAATACAAATTGACATTTGCCCTCTCTCCCAATCACTCAGCTATTCAGAGGCCAGACCTTTGCTCAGTCTGAAGCAGGGAACATAACATATCCTATGCATAATGTAGCACTTTTTACATCATAGTACAGGCCGCAGGCAGCTCCATTGTGTCTAGGGTCTCTGTAATGAATTATGAAAGATGAGCAGCTCCTCTACAGCTGGAGCAGGTCGTGAGACGTGTGTCCGGGGCTGGTCTGCGCTCAGCAGGGGGGCTGCTATAGGAGGCACTCAACCGTCCCATCCCCTACTGCTGGCACGGTCTGGCGCTTCGGTCCTGGACTCTCCTTTATTTCTGGGTCAGAGGGTGTAAATGGTACTGCATTCCACTGGTGAAACTACACCGTGATGGTGTCCAAAAAAAAACGGGGTGGCATTTTCTGTGTAATTCATGACTGTAAGTACCAATTACATTGACAGTAAAGGTGAGTGTGACTGTATAGTGTTACGCAACTCTTTAAACATAACTAAAGCCAGTTTTCATGTAGACAACTTGTACATTTCTTTCTTCACAGCTGTTTTGCAATATCAGAATGTAATTGCAATATTTCAAAAAGAAGTTTCATTAGAAACCTAGTCATAATAAAAATGAAAAAATAACCTGTGGAGCATTTTCAATATTTTTTTGGAGGAAATGAATTATTTTATTAAGCAAGGAAGCATTAAATGGATCAAAAGTGGCAGTGAAGTCATTTATATTATGCTACCAAAAATAAAAAATTATATAAATGCTGTTTTTACACTTAACATTCATCAAAAGTTGTCAAAAACATTTAAATTCTTACAGACCCTAAAAATATTGAACAGTAATGCCTTGAAAGGCTGACATTATAAATATTTATGCACTCAGGAACTTGAACACAGAAATATGAAATAAAAAAATATAAAATATATGCTCCATCATGACAAAGAAAAAAATATTTGGCAAGAAACCTTTTAAAAAGGTAAAAAAATAAAGAAATAAATAAAAAACTTTATAAGTGGTTTAAGAGCTGGTAAATTTCTGATACTGTCAGCATTGGTTAGATTAACCCTGGTCTTAAATTAAAGGCTGTTTTCAGAGAGGACGCTTCATTCACATCGTTATTTAGTCTAGAGCTCTTCGTCTGGGGATTTGGCCCTTAATGTTGTGTTTGGTTAAAAAATATGAGTTAATTTTCCAGCAGCTGATTTTCTCATTTCCTCGTATACTCAGAACAAAACAATTGCCATTATCTTGCCAAGAAAAAGCTTAACCCAACATCATAGCAATATTGCACAGTATCTAATAGACTGAGTGTTTCATTCACTGCTAATGTTTTACCCACAGTCTCCAGAGACAGACAGCGGCAGATAGGCCCATCTGTCTGGATATGGTACAGTGCATCAATGTTTCATGATTCCTTTCCTGTCTGGTAATTTCTTGCAAACTCCATCTCTCGAAATTACACTATCTTGTCTATTTAAAATATATCTTCTCCATTAATTAGCTTAACCCTGCCTTGCAATTAAACATTACATGAAATTGCATCATAGAGAATTCCATTACGACACAATAAATCACCTCTCGCATATTACTTTTAGCCATTGCAATTAGCACATTACGTTGCGGTGGAAATGAAGTCATCGTTCTTTCTAACTAATAAGGTCACATCAGCATCCTCTGAATATCCTCTCTGCCTGGCCTCATTTTACCAAAGGAGAACATTTCTCAGGTATTGCTTCTGACGACAACCTCACTCACACACAATTAGAGATTTCCCCACTGGAAGACTGGTGTATTTACTTCTCATATCCCACTGTCCCTCTTCATATTGTATTAATATCCTCATAATGAAAGTCATTTTTCTATGCATTTATCATGACCTACTTAGCACAGTGTAAATTTTTAATTTGCAGTGGCTCTGACATTACAGCAAGGCATCCTTAATGTCATATAATACTGTACTAAATGTGAATTCATTTGAGGGGATGTGCCTTATGAACAAACATTAGGCTAATTAACCTGTTTATTCAGAATGAATAGAGAGTTGGTACTATCTGTGTGCTTGTATAACACTGCAGGACATTTAAAAGCACCTCCAGCAGTTATGAGAATATGAGTGGTGTGCTTTCATCTGAAACGAGAGCTATGCTCACGCAGGCATCAATTATCGAACAATACTCCTCGCTAACACAATAATCTGAAAAGGAAATCGCTGAAGCATCTTCTGGTTGCATAAATATGGTCATATATTTGTAATAAGAACCTAAACAAGATGCAGAGATTTTAGTTTAGTTGCTCAAGATTTGTACACATAGTCTGAGGCTTTACCATAATGGTTTTGGCACACCCTAGCTGTTTATTTAAACTCCACAAAAGCCTATCATTTTGAATTATTTATTTATACAAATCATATAAGTTGCATTCACCCATAGACTGTAATAAAGTATTCATCTTTATTTATTTTGTTTATATGTTTCTTTTAAAGGGGTCATACAAACCCCTTCCTATCTTTAAAACTTGCTAATTAGCACATTATTAGGAAAGGCAATTTGCAAAGATTCATTAAAAAGACATTATACTCCCTGCTTCTGTAGGTGAGGCTGGATCATGAATGATTTGTGCGAACATAAACGCGTTTCGGTTGATCAAGGGGGCGTTTCCCTTCTGAAACAAACGTAACGTTAATCTTCCGCATCTTCAGTCACTCAGATGTCGGGAGTAAATCACTACTGCTATGTTCATTAATA
>JAUCMU010000027.1:8422211-8435010 GCA_032275025.1 Enteromius treurensis | reverse complement strand
TTTGTTCTGTTACTTCATGTCATTCCAGACAGACTGGATGATGATCAGATCAGATCTCTGTGTGGAGCACTGGCTGTAGTCAGACTCTTTGTGCACACAATAATATCACTGCATTATTACAATTAATGACAAGGAAATGTGAACTTATATTTCCAACTGACAAGCTACCGCAAAAAATAGAAATAACAGACTTAAAACCATTTTGCACAGTAAACATATTTCTCTGTACGATATACCTCCTGTCCAGATTTGTAGCCTTAACTGCAGCAAACACACGAGTCTTCAAGGACAGGCCGGACATAGGTATAGAGATCAGCTGACTGAAGGTTGAGTCCTGGAAAACGTGAGGCAAAGAAAATGAGCTACTGTAATAGTTGTCTAAGTTATTATGCCATTTTTACAATACAAATTACAATGAAATGGATAATAATAGATCAAACAAGTCGCTTAGTCCAATGTCATTTGTAATTCTAAGTTACTTAATTTCGCACTTTATTTTTAGGTGTCATTGTTACAGTGTAATTATATACTTAATTGCTGGGTAATATTGATTAACTACATGCACTTACTATATGGTTAGGGTTTTTTATAAGGGTTACTTTCATGTAATTATGCAGAATTTATTGTTATTATAATAGTGGGTAACACTTTATTTTAAGGTGTCCATAATACAGAGTAATTATCTAGTAAGTACTCAGTAGTAGCCATTGTACTTACTTTAAACAAAATGTACTTACTATGTAACTAAGTTATGGAACCGTTTATACTTACAGTTTGTAATTATGTAGATGTAACAGTAGCTGCTACTGTTGCACATATGTTATAGCTACTTGCTGTGTAACCAAAAGATTGTCGCATGTGGTCTTAAATACATGTAATACATTTCTAATTATGTTACAATTACAGAATATTTCACAGGCATAAGCTACTTCAAATAAAGTGTATCACGACTGTACTTAAGCGTAAGTAGCTGTGTACCAGACTCGGTCTGTTACATAGGTAGATGCCTGTTGCATTTACATAATTACAAACTGTAATTACAGACTGTTACATAGCTTAGTTACATGATAAGTACATTTTATTTCATGGAAGTACAATGGCTACTATTAAGTATCTGATTAGATAATTACTCTGTATTACGACACCTTAAAATAAAGTTTTACCGAGTATTTTGTATTGCTACGCATCCATACTTAAAAATGCATTTTATTTTATGGACTACAGAGATCACTCACATTGTAAAGCACTAGACTGAGAGTGCTCAGGAAAGTGCCGTTGTTGTCTTTCACTGATATTGCAGCAGACGAGCTGGTGAAGAAGAATGAGATTAAAACAAGATATTATAGCTGTATATCTCAGCAAAGGATTGATTATTGCAGAGTTGGAGTTGTAGAAGTAGGTTGTTACGTCAGAATACAGACTCACGCTGCCAGCTGGCTGTTATTGAGCAGGTACTCCAGAGGATAACTACAGCTGAATTTATACACCAGACCTGGCAGGTAGCTGATGACAGTTGGAGGGTCTGGTGTGTCAATGTATCCTGAGATATTACCCATCTGTACCATGGAGATGTTCCCATAGGCATTAACGCCTTGAGATGAAGAAACCTGATTAGAGAAATAGTTTTTATACTCATACAGTCTATTTCTTTATTTATAATCACATGTTACGTAATGGAGTAGTTCACTCAAAAATGAAAACTTGGATCTACTAATGAGCAAGTGATCCATTCCAGTGAAAATGCAAACTCATCTACAACTTGGATAGCCTGGGAGTACATTTTCAGCACTTTAACACAAAAAGTGCAAAAAGTTGGTGCAACTTCACATACTGTAGACACACCATGGTATTCCCATAATACACGTCCAGAAACTTTACCATATTAGCAGTGTGTAAGTGACTGTATCCCTCACCTCCAGCGTGTTTCCGCAGGATTCCAGTGTGCTCAGGCTGATACTGAAGAGCATAGCCGTGGGGAAAGTGTTGTTGTTTATGAAGCCTCGGCATTGGGGGTCTCCATGACGACTGTTCAGAGCCAAGTCAGCATTGGTGTATCCAGAGTACAGCACAGGACAGAGGTTAATCTTTAGTGTGATTGTCTGAACGCCACAGTATACACTGATATCTCTCTCACCTTGAGGAAAAAGGAGTACAAAGTCAAATAAAGGAGATGCTCCAATTTTTTTATTACAAATTATATTATCAGTGTGACAATGTAAGTGCAAAGCTGAAATGAAATATCATTATGAATTTCTAAATATTTTGATAGCAGCACTTGAGCTCCATAAACAAGAATATTTGATATTTTGGAGCTGGAATACTTGCTCATTTACTTCTTAACATTTATTGGTTAGAGATTTCTCAGTATTCTAAAATTACTCAAATTTAAATTAGATAGTAAATTCCAGATTTTCAGTGCAGACTCAAACTTTTGAATTTTAAATGTATTTATTCCCTCTACGGTTGGGAAACCTGGATGGTAGGATTTTTAATGTTTTTAAAAGTCTCCTATGCTCATGAAGGCTGTTTGTAATAAAAAATACATTAAAATTAATAATAATAATAATAATTACAGCAACAACAGTAATATTGTGAAACATCATTGCAACTGTAATTAAAGGTATGGATTTTAATTTATTTGATATATTTTAAAATGTATTTAATTAATGTTTTATTATTTTTTTATTTTTTATTTTATTTTATTTTATTTTCAGAAATATTTTTAATATGCTGATTTTTGTAAATATTTGTACAATATGTGCAAAAATTATTTAATTATTTGTACAAATTAAACATTTAAGTGCATACATTTTTCCTTTCGAATTGTTAAAACTTTATAATGCTAATTCTATTTCAAATAAATGCTGTTCTTTTATTTGATAAGTATCTTCACTGTTTCTTTTTGATCAGTCTTTGCTAAAAGGAGAATTATTTCTTTCAAAACAAACAAACAAAAAACACAAATGTGTAGTGTATTATTGGTACAGTAATTTGGCTCTTCTTACCGGGGAATCTGCTATGATATTTTGGATCACAGTTAAATCCGTTGAACTGTGTAAAAGCTAAATGAATCCCACAGAAAAGCACAAGAGGAACACATATCCACTCCATTTCAACACCTGCAATGCAAGCAGAACAGACATTTTTGCTATTAAAAATCTAATTTCAAACAATGACTGTCATAACCGTAATATTTCTGACTTAACAAAATAGCAACAGGATAATAATACTATAACGTGTTGACTGAGCTTCTTACCTCAGTCCCCTGATGCAGGTGAGCTGTGCTCCATGTGTCTCGGCCCCCCGCTGCTGAGTGAATGGACAGCCTGGCATCTCCACAGGGCCGCCCGCACCACGGGCCTCTACCACGGCCAAAACAATGAGCCATTATCAGACATCTTCAACAAAAAGAGCTGTCCTGGACAACATGGGAAAATCCATCACAATCTCAATGCGCTGAACAAATCTTTTTTTTGGGAGCCAGAAACATGAGCAGCTTTTACGATTTCCCACTCGTCTCCTCATGCCTAGATCTGACTCTGTCATCGCTCAATAATGTGTGGGCTCAGTGTGGGACTGAAGGCAGGAATTATGTTTTCATCGGCGGCTGAAGTGACTAAAGGGCCTATTCTCTCTGTCAGTACGTAAGGGTTGATAGTGAGTGTGCTGCTGTGGCCTCCTGCTTCCTCGCACTTATCTCAACCAGAAACATGAAATGACCCACTCGATGAAGATCACAAACTGCCCACTTTTGACATTAAATTGTAAAGCTAATAGATAACAGCAGATGATAGCTGGCATATTTAATACGCTGATTTAATCAGTTTGTATTTCATAAATAAGATGTGTTAATATGCAGTAATAACTACTTGTTTTAAAGCACAAATCAGTCTTATATGCTGATTTGGTGCTCAAGACAGATGTTATTTCAAAATTTTTTCAACACTTTTGTGGAAACCATGATATTAAATAGATATCTGTTTAACATTAAAAATCTTTACTGTCAACTTTTAAATCATTTATGTGTCCTTGGTGAATAAAAGCCTACATTTCTTTCAGAAAAACTAGCTCAATCTTACTGAATCCAAAGCTTTAAGCTTGCTTAAAATCGACAGGTTGGTAAAATGTCATACACAACCAGTTTTTGAACAGATTTTGTGCATTTATTTGAATATTTCAAAATACAACAAAAACTGTAAAATTGTACTATTTAAAATAATTTATTCTTGTGATTTCAGAGCTGAATTGTTTGCATAATTACTTTTTATTTATTTATTTATTATAATAATTATTATTATTATGTTGAAAACAGCAGAGTAGATTTATTTCAGGATTCTTTGATGAATAGAAAGTTCAGAAGAACTGCATTTATCTGAAATAGAAATCTTTTGTAAGATTATAAATGTATTTAACATCACTTTTAATCAATTTAAAGCATCCTTGCTAAATAAAAGTATTTATTTTTATAATTTCTTTGCAAAAAATTAAAACACTGACTCCAAGCTTTTAAAGGGTTTAGTGTATAATGTTACACAAGATTTTTATTTCATATAAACGCTGATCATTAGATCTTTCTATTCATCAAAGAATCCTAAAAATAAATATTTATAATAATAAATGTTTCTTGAACAGCAAATCAGCATATGTTTAAATGATTTCTGGGACACTAAATACTGAAGCAATAATACTTAAAATGTAGCTTTGATCACAGGAATAAATTACAATTTTAAATATATTTTTCAATAGAAAGCAGTTACTTAAAAAATAAAAAATTATATATAAATCAAAATAAATGCAGGCTTGATGAGCAGATGACACCTATTAATCTTACTGTCAAAAACTTTTTTCTGTAGTGTATACTCTAATTATGAGTCATAAACAATATTGAATTCGTTGGGACACTAATGATCACAAAAAGGATCAAATGCTTTTGCTTTTCAGGAATCTTACTCCTAGGCCGTGTTGAAATTAAATATGTTGAACTTGGACAGTACTACTATTCAGACCAAGTGGGATCAGATAGCCCCCGTCTCCTGAAATGAATACAGAATAAATCCTGAAACCACAACCATGTACTGTACTTCACAACACCCACCCATGAAACGACCCAGATGTACTGTCAGGTGGCCATGTGACGGATTACATGACAGTCAATTGTTTTTAGTGATCACTGTACTGAGAGCTGCTGCTGAGGTCAGAGCCACCAGGACAGTATATTCTTAAAATAAAAGCGCTTTATGATACCACAGTAGAACCTTTTTCGTCTAAATGCTTCCATTTCTCTGTGAAGAACCTTTTATGCACCATTATTTTTAAGAGTAATTTATATTGAGGAACAGCTTATAATGCAATAAACCCTTAATTCTAGAGTGAAATGTACACAAATATGTAAGCATATAGCATACTCCCATATAGTTCATATTTTCCTCAGATTTGTTTCAGATCAGCCGCATACAGACATACAGTAGCTTCAATCATTGCATGGAATGGCTTGACAATGTATTTTTTTTATGATTAGAATAAGCATGAATGCATATATTACTGTTATATATTACTGCCGTAAAAATCAATGCCACTAGCAAATCAAGGAAATATAACGATTCATTCATTTTGTTTTCCTATAACTTGTTTTTATTACTGATAAATACATAGCCCAGCCTACCGAGTGAAATCTATCCGAAACAAATGAGAGTAAGGGACTTTCAGCATGCATGTTTTGTTTGTATGAATAATAAAACCTTTGAAATGTGACTACAGTTTCAGAGGAGGACAAGAGATGCCAGCTATAACATTTCAGGGTACAGTGAATTCATGCTATCCAAATACATTGATGTTGGACCCTCCTACCCTGTTAGTTATGTTTTTGGTTTCTACAGCAAAAGAGAACTTTGTTTTGTTAAGCTTAATAAAGAAAACAGAATATTTCTCAATAAGAGGGCAAATGCATGTACATTTAAGCGTCATTCATTAATTCATTTAATATTTTACTTTAACCCCTAGCATTTCAATGTCACTCCTGAGGTTCTTCTTGTTCTTCCTTGGGGTATATGATTAAATCGCATTGGTTTAGTCATTTAAATAGTGAAAAAAACAAACATTCATTAGTTCTAGATGTTCAATCTAATTATTCATTAAACATAAGTATGTTTTATCTCTTACATGAAAGGGAGAGAAAATGCCGTTGAAATGCAGCATCACAGGCGCCACGGGCATAATGCTTCGACTGCGACCTCTAGTGTTCATATCAGGGGGCACACAGGCGTCATTACTTGACTTCTGTCATTGACATTAACTTCTTAATGAAAAACAAATTACCTTTCTTAGAAAAATCTCAAAGTGCTACAAAAGAATCATGATAAAATTCAACAATTTAAGAAACTAAGTTGAACACTAAAAGAAATGTAAACATTGAAAAACTTTTTAAAAAGTCATTCATCCAAACACAAAACACCATCATGGTAACACACATGACACTTAAATAATGCAATAAACATTCATTAAACAACAGAAGATTTAACTAAAAGCCCAAATGTACACAACTGAAAACAAAAACTATTAAAAAAACATGATTATTTAAACAAAATACTTTCAAATGTAGAGTGTCACAAAGGGAATTCTGGCAATATAGTTTTACAGTTTTTGACTGTAAATTATACATTGAGTTGTTTTATTTACGTCTCAATTTATTTACTGTACAATTAACAATATTTTAATGTAAAATTACATTAAATGTCTGGTTTTTCCCTGTGTATATTGCGGAAATTTACTGTTAACCTATTAACAGTTTTTTTCCCGTAGCATTTTTACAGCATTTAACAGTTAAAATTACATTTATTTTTTACAGTGTCGGCAAGGGGCTGCTGCGCAAAAGGCTCTGTCCCCAATGGTGCGTATTCCTTGGGGGAAGGAGCCGATGAGTATTTGTGGAACAGAGAGAACGTGCTGAGATCTGTGGAGTAAGGAGGTCTTTAAGATAAATAGGAGCATCGCCATGGATACACTGATGTGTAAGGAGGGAAACTTTATACTCAATCCGAGCAGAAATGGGGAGCCAATGTAGAGATTGAAGAATTGGTGTAGTGTGCTCATATTTATGCACTCTCATCTGGATGCTAGTGGCATAGTTCTGTACATGCTGGAGTTTCTGAATACTCTTATTTGGAATCCTGATGAGAAGTGCATTGCAGCAGTAGTCAGGTCTGGAAGAGACAAAGGCATGTACAAGTTTCTCTGCATGACGTAGGGTGAGTGTGGGTCGAAGTCTGCCTATTTTTGAGATGATGAAAAGATGTTTTGCAGAGATGTTTGATATGGGCCTCAAAGGTTAGATGAGAAAAGCAGATTTGATATGGGCCTATAATTTGCAAGGATCCCAGGATCAAGGGTAGGTTTCTTAAGTTGTGGTCTGATTATGGCCATTTTTAGAGCAGATGGTATTTGGCCAGATTGTCGGGATTGGTTTATTATCCTGGCGAGTAGGGGACTGATAGCAGAGACATTCGCTTTCACCAAAGCTGTAGGCAAAGGGTCTAGTGCGCAGGATGTTGATGTCATCAGCTTGATAGTATCCTCAACCTCAAAATGAGTAACTTCGGGGAAGGAGCAGAGCAACGGTGAAGTTGCAAGCTGTGGGTCGGCAGTAGGCAAAAATGAGGAGGAGCCAGAGAGATAAGAGCAAATAATTTTTTTCAGGATTCTTTGATGAACAAAGTTTGACAGCATTTATTTATAAACATTATAAATGTCTGTAGCTGTTCATTTTTATCAATTTAATTCATCTTCAGTGAACGCAAATAACTTGAAATAATTAACTTTAAAATACCAATCCTTAAATTAATCACCTTCTTTAAAATATGTTTTATGTTCCACTGAAGAAAGCCAACTTCTATTTAAATTTGAATTTCTTTAAAATAAAAAAAAAGTTAAAGTTAACTGTTATATCGTGCAATATTTATTTAATTTGTCAAATATATGGCTTGGTTAGCATGTGAAACTTTATTCAACTATATTAAAAAATTATTCCAAACAATTGACCCACGGTGTACTGAGGGTCTGTTGAAATTAATAATACTTTACTATTAAAGGCTTATGTATATTTAAAGGAAAATCACACACACACACACACACACACACACACAGAGTACAAATTTCTATTCCCTTTCTCTAACCCTCCCTGCACAGAAAACATTTTCCTAAAAAAAACAAAGAAAAAAATTATTAGATTAAAGTACAAGAAAAGACTAAAGGTGTATTTTTAAATTTTTTAGTGATTTGGTTTACAAGGACATAAGACGTGTTCTCATAAACCATTTTCATATCGTAATACCTATGTCATACACATTTGTGTTCTCATAAACCATATAAACCTGTACACACATAAACAATTATGTGAAAAATAATCCTTAATCCTTTTTTATATTTCACATCCTATTTACAACATGAGTACACTCTCAGAAATAAAGGCACAAAAGCTGTCACTGGGGCTGTACCTTTTCAAAATGTACATGTTTGTATACCTAAAGGGTCCATTTTGGTACCTTAAAGGTACATATTAGTACTTAAAGTTGACATATTTAAACCTAATAGATACAAAAGTGTACCTTTTGAAAAGGTACTACAGTGACAGCTTTTGTACCTTTATTTCTGAGAGTGTACAGACTAGATTTGATTATTTGACACTTAATTTATAGATTAATTTGAACCATTTATATATGCCAAGAGCATATATCCTCAGTGTTGGGAAGGATATATTTGGAAAAGCAATAGATTACAGTTTACAAGTAATAAGTACTGTTACAGTTTGAATTATGTTACTAAAGTAATGTAACTCATTACATTTGATAACTTTTTTTTTAATACTATCCGAAATTTCTAATGTTTTCAACTGCTAAGCATTTTCTAACCTCACAGTACTCATTGATTAGTGCCATTTTCAAAATCTTCCATGACTTCAATTAAGATAATAATAAGAGCTACCACAAATTAACATACTTTGAGATCATTCTGAGGTTGAATGCAGATCTTACCAGTCTTGCTACACTTACAATGCATAAACCTAAAAGTTATCAAATAAGCATGTGTCCTAACGCCTAAACATCGGTGTCTCAAATTTTAGATCAGTCACTGCGTTTTATGAAAGAAATCAATTCATCTCTATGTGGGTGTATGTAAAAAAATATCATATAGCTAACTTCCTTTGTAACATTTTCATAAGTAACTGTAATTTAATTACACATTTTTTATTCAGTAACTGTAAATGACTACAATTAGGCCTACATTTATTTTATAATTACATTAAGGGATTTACTCTCTATTATATTAGAAAAAGACAAGAAAAAAAGGCCACTCCGGAAATTTCATGTTTCTTAAAAACATGCAGATCAAAAAATGTGCAGAGGTCCAGTCACTTGAAAATTACGAATATATAACTGTTGCATTTAATAAATTCTTCATTGTCCCTTTATTCCAAGCGCATTTGTAACAGTGAAGGCGTCTGATCCAGGATCAGCAGCATCAACGGCCAGTGTCCTATATTCCTCCAGCTCTCATGGAACAGCACAGGCCCGCCATTTCACTGAATGCCTTCGCTGTTCTTCAATCCTGCGGGTTTACAGAAATAAAACAGGCGGCGGCTGAACGGCGGGATTAGTGTCGGGACACGAGAGATGAGTCACGAGCCTTTACAGCGCGCGAGTGAAACCCGTAACAATGTAACAATTCCGCGCGAGATATTCGCTAACATCATTCGTGGATTCATCATCGTCTCGCGCAGCGGATAACTGGTGTGCAAGGCTTCCCATCTGCCTCCTCTTGTGTCCGAGCAATCTTTGTCTGCCCGTATTCTCGTATCGTACGGCAAGGAGGTCGACCGGGGACTGTGAACATTATTTAGCAGCAGCGTGAAATTCAATATTCATACGTATTATTTGATTGTCGATCGCTGGAAAGCTTTGAAGATGTCTGGGCAGAGCATTACAGACAGGATAACTGCTGCTCAGCATAGCGTTACTGGATCAGCCGTGTCCAAAACAGTGTGCAAGGCAACAACTCACGAAATAATGGGCCCTAAAAAGAAACATTTGGACTGTAAGTATCGCCAGCTGAGTGTTTAAAATGAATAGCGACGACGAACGGGTGTACAGCTGTTGCTTTGATTGTTATGGCTACGATTTCAGGCTATTGTACAATGGGCAGGCCCTGGTTGTGCTAAGCTAATGTGCTTAGGCAGACTCCTGTGCAATAATATTGAAATAGACCATTTATGAGAAACTGACATTCTTCACTTTAAACTGTATTGAAGCAGGACTGTGCGTGCGCAATACCGCGATATTTATATAAGCAAGAATGATGGGATTGTCAGTAAGTTTGATCCCATAATGCTTTTATAGTGCCCGAATCTATTTTAATACAGTTTATGCCCTCATGTAGACCTCCCAAGCATTGCCAGGCTGGCAAATTCTGGTTAAATGTTAATTCTTTATAATGTTCACTGGGCAGAAATAAATCAGTGATACTGTTTTTCTTGGGCTGTTGTGGAGGGCTTATTGTGAGGAAGCTGTTTCAGGTGTATTTGAATGTAATAAGTTTGTTTAGATTTGATTCTCGTATTCGTTTGGCGACAAGCTGGTGTCAGCGAATGCCTTCTTTAAGAAGTGCTGGTCTAGTGCCAGTCTAGTAAGTCTGTGCTTGAGAATAGATCTCTATTTACGTCTTGTCACAGCCATCCCTGACCACACTTTCAATTAGTTCTTACAGTGTTATAAGACAAGCTATGACATGTTTGAAGGAGCATAGTTGGGATTTTTCAAAAAGAAAATGTAATTATATACACCTTTCATGCATAATAATTCAATTTAATTGCAATTTACGACAGTGCAACTAAACTTAAAGGGTTAAACTTAAAAGGTAATTCTGTCATTAATTAGTTTTTACTTACATTATTTGTGTTTTGTTTTGTTTTTTTGCACAAAATATGTATTCTTGTATCTTCACAACATTACAGTTGCACCACTGATGTCTCATGGACTATTTAAACAATGTCTTTACTAATGTCTTTACTTTCTGGGTCTTGAACGTGGTAGTTAAAAAATACCTTTAAGATATCATAAAAGATACTTTTATCTAGCTGGGATGCTTTAAAAGTGATGATAAAGAAACACATTTATAATGTTTCAAAAGATTTCCTCTGGACTTTCTATTCATCAATGAAACCTGAAAAAAACAACATTGTGTTTTTAACACAATAATAATAATAATGTGTTTTTTGAGCAGCAAATCAGAATAGTAGAATAATTTCGGAAAGATTGTGTGACTAGAGTAATTATACAAAAAATTGGCTCTGAAATCACAGGAATAAACAACATTTTCAAATATATTCAAATAGAAAAACAGTTCATATAAATTGTACAAATATTTTTTAAATAATCTTTGCAGTATTTTGGATCAAGTGAATGCAGGATTGGTGAGCAGAAGATAACTCTTGGCTGGTAGAATTCCTCTTCAAAAACGAACAAACAGTAATAGTAATAATATATCCCATAAATTATGGCTACGTATGGATATTTTCACCCATAAAAAAGATGAACTGCTTTTGCCTGATGTGGCTATAGCTGTAGAACAGATAAGATGTGATTCTAAACATTTCCTTTTGTAGCGAGGGCTTTGTTTCTCAGAGTAGGAGTGACATAACTAGATGAATCAAAGTTGGCAGTGTTCTGGAGGCAGCTGCCTTACACCAACTTAACCAACCAACCACACGACTGAAGTCAACCTCATTCATTCAGAAAGCAGCAGCTCATCTGAAACTGCACTACATCACTGTCTATGTGACGACTACACCACAACCGTTTCACTCCCCTAAAGCATATCAGCTGAAAATCAGTAAATATTTCCTCTAGAAAGTCCAACAGCAGAGTTAGTGGATGGCTGTGCAATTCCTGTTACATACAGTAATCCAGAATAAACCACATCTTATATGTATATATATATATATATATATATATATATATATGGCCTCTCTCCACAGAGTATTATTGTTTTCTTTCATGTTATAAATGCATGGTAATCCTTTGATTTATATTAGGGCTGTCAAAAATAACGCTTTAATTATTTTTTGTCGTTAATAATGTTAATTTTTTTAATGCATTTCACACATGCGCAGTGTGACGAATAATTTTTCAGGAAAGTGGGACATCAATTACCTCGGAGTAACTGCACTTTGCATCAGTGACACGTGGGCACTGAAGTCTTTTACGCTGGCTATATTAAAAACTGAAGAGCGTCATTTTGCGGTTCACTGTTCACGCTTGTACTTTGTACTGTCGTCCTTCATTCGCCTTAAGCCTCGACAATCTTCCGTTTGAACAACCTTATAGACCTTTTTCTCAGAAACCGGAAATACATAATCGCAGGGTATGAAGACTTCCTGTGTAATGTAAACACACAGCAAAAAGCTTAACAACACTGCATACACTGCGACTCACTCATACAACGCGTTCTTCTTCGTTTTTTTTTTCTGCTGCATTTTTTACGCACACAAAAAGCAGATCGCTCGCCAAAATAAAAGTCTCCCAAAAATAATCTTTTAGAAATAATATACCCGTTACATATAGCTTACTGCAGCGCAAGTCGCGATTCAGCTGCTTACGCGCGCAGTTTGAAACCGGCGTAAAGGTAAAAGATTGTTCTCATTGTAAAGACAGATATTATGGTATGTTTCAGCTTGATTTAACAGGCCCGTAGCCAGCCTAGTGCAGGGGACCTTTTTTCTCAGTATTTTGTATTTGACTATTTTCTCATT
>JAUCMU010000027.1:8384674-8410616 GCA_032275025.1 Enteromius treurensis | reverse complement strand
ATTTAAGGTGGTCTGAATATTTTCCGTACCCATTGTTATATATATATATATATATATCAGTGCTGACAAAAAAATGCATCCAGTTTTTTAATTTTATTAAGAAAGAGTTCACCTTTAAAAATGTGGTATTCATCTTTGAATAAATATTTTAGAGATTGTTAATAATCTATAGGAAATGTAATTTTTCTTTTCTAGTTAAACAGATATTTTACAATCATTATCATCACTTTGTGAAAGTATTCTAAATCATACAATTTTTAATATGTTTCATTTAAAGTTATAATTTATTTTCCAATGATTTATATAAATCACATGTAAAATAACTAACAGTAAATTACTGAGTTTACCTATAAACGGTGATATTTATACCTGAATATGTTTGAAAAAGAAGTGGAGATTTTTATAGGATATATATAAATATATATATGTATTTATATTTATATATATATATATATATATATAATAATTCATTTTTTTCTGGTTGAACAGAAATGTAAAGATATATAATTACTTTTTTTAAAAATATTTCAAAGGTTAACTTTATTTTTTAAAAATTAAACCGATTCTTATTTAATTTCCGGTATATATTAAACATTTAATTCTATTTTTCAACAATTTATTCAGACAAATAACTATAAAAACAAATGACTGAATTAAAATTGATATTCAGGCCTGATAATGCATTTTCAAAAAGTCATGTAGATTTTTATATGAAATACGTGTATATATATATATATATATATATATTTATTTTTTATTTTTTTATTTTTCTAGATATCCACATATATTTCAAGATATTTCATCACTTCTTCATTTTCTGCAAGTAGAGTCTGTATAAAATGATTTTACATATCCAGTAACCCCAAACTGAAAAAGTCCTGGAAACCTTGCAACTTTCTGTAACACCTCTAAAACGTCTCTCCTTTTCGGTTGACATCAAACCCTCTAATTTTTTAACCCCTCTCCTCCGACCAGTCATACAGAGACTCTTCACTATCCAATCAGTTCCAGGTTTCATTCATATATATATATATATATATATATATATATAAAAATCATGTTATGGAAGCAACATAGTTCACGAACACCATTTTTTTGTAGACTTAACACACTGTAGTTCAAAGCATATTTTTAATCGTACATTTAATTGTCTCTTTTTTTTACCAGATGCAGTTTATGTAACACAAAATGAAGTTGCTCCCTGATGTCAAACCATTAAGCTCTGTCCTCTGTGGCGGGATGCTCTTAAAAGGACAGATCCCACAACATACTCGACGTCAAAGATGTAAACCAAGTGTGTTGAAAGACTGGGAGCATACTGCAATCATTTCGTAATTTGTTTAAGATGTCAAGTGATGCTGCTGTTCAACCCATAAAGGGATTCCTCATACATTTTATAATCTGTTAAGGTAGGTAAGGGCATTGAGAGACCTGGATATTTTGTGTTCTGAGAAGCTATGGTTTGATTTTCCTGCTAGGTTGTTTTTTTTTTTCCTTCCGACCGGGAGCTTCTGATGAGAGGTCTTGTGGCGAACGTCGACCTAAATCGGAGTATAACTCAGCATCTGATATAGTACGTGTTATGAAATAGTAACAGGAACTTTGTTTTACACTTTATCTTTTAGTTTCGACTTTACTTGTATTCACCGGTAGACCTTTCTTGTGTGTCGTTTGTATTTATTTATGATTAATGCCTAAAAAAATTAAACAGGAGAGTTTACCAAGTACATCAGGGGGAAATATAAATAATAATTCAACATTATTCATGGGTGTTGGATTGTATAATGAAGGTTTAGACTTTTAAAAATAGATAATATGTGAAAAACACACCTGTAAGCTAAATGATAGAGCACTAACTATTCTCTAAGTTTTATGTCTAGAACAACTTCCCGTAGATGAAATGTTTGCAGCCCAAGGCTATTGGGAGGGTAATCATTAGTGAATGGTTTGTTATACTGTTTAGTCGATACTGTGCTTAGGGGTTTTGCAATGAGATATTTGTTGGGAGTAGAAAAGCACTTCCTCCGTGACAGTGAGGTGTTGCACTTGGGAAGGGAGGTGTTCTGCATTATGCATGGCATGCCATCATTTTCACACGGACCGTAAAGATCTGGCTGCCCCTGATCTGAATGTTAAGAGTTGCCCTCATGTTTCAGACGTCTCGTCAAGTTAGGCACCCTGCTCTCTAAAAAAAAAAAGTCCTTGTATACTGAACGGGAGCTGGACGCTCCTCTAGCTATTGGTCACGGACAGGGTTAATGATATCACTGTAAATTTGTTGTGTAAAATATGAGAAACGCTGACTGGGAGACGGTTCGAGCACTGTTGATCGGTGCTTTTATGTATATATACATATAATCATGTAGGCAGTTTGTCAAGGGGTTGGCTAAGGAGGGTTTGAAATATGAAAGCAATTCAATCAAATCTTAACTGACCTAAGTTTTACTAAATTTCTGTGTTGTCCTCACGGATCTTTTTGTTTTGTTTTGTTTTATGTATTTAAAAGATGTAAGAACAATTAGTGAACTCTTTCTTTTTCAAAATAAAGTGCAGCTTCCACAAATCTTGTGTACGTTTGGTTTATGGTCATGCATTTGTTTTTTGTTTTTTTTCAGCTTGACATGATGGTTAATCATGTACTAGTTTTTATGACTTACAAATACACCTAAACATAGCTTATCTACCAATAGGAACTGCTAGATTATTATTTGTATTCCATTAATCTAACTGTGGTCCAGTTCACTCAAAAGTCTTAGATTCAATACTCTGAAGGTTAACAGAGATTTGAGAGTTTCTACCCTCTCCCACTTTGAAATCTACCAGTTTAAAAATGTTGCTCCTATTTGTTAAACATAAACCAGGTTAAACCTGTTCTGATATAAACTTGTTGATGGAATCAAAAATCAGGAAATGAAAGATCAAATCGCTGCTTTGGGTGCTAAAGCCCTTGTGGAAAATACAGTATTATACATCAATTTGAAAAAATACAGTAAATCGCTGTATTTGGTGTTTGACATCACTGAAAATTCCAATGATGCAAAGAGAAATACAGTTTTTAACTGTAAATAGAATTTGCAATATGCTGAATGAAATACAGTAAATAACTGCAAATTACAGACATGTCTAACAGTGTATATACACACACAGACATGCTGTGTTCCTGAATCTATTCAGAACAAACCGATTTGGTAAATGATTCAATGAGTCACTCATAAACACAGTCATTTGTCACCACCTACTGGTGAATTTAACCTAAAGAAAAAGTCTCCATCATTGATGCACAGACGGAACAAAAACAGACAAGAAGTGATGAAATCTGATGTCCCGGTGCATTCACTAATCAAATTAGGACCTAAGCGAACTGTTGTATAACAGCAGTACAGCACAAAAAGGACAACTTTCGAAATGTTGTTTGCACAGACCCTGACTGACTCTGAATTACTCACAAATAACGTATTAATATCATTACGCAGATACGTTTTACATAAGATGGTTAAAGCCTCATTCAGTTGGTTTGTGAATTATGTGAACCGACTCTATTCATTGCAATAATTGTATAAAAATGTTAAAAACAAATACATCGACGCATGTAAAAAGACACATTCGAAATGCAAACTATTTCAATGTTTGCATACAGGGCCTTCACTATACAGTCAATTTACAGTATTTAGGAAACGTTCTTTAACGTGCGTTAACGGCACGCGAGGTACGCACGCTGTTGAGTTCCGATTGGAGAGTTCTATCTTGGCGCGTCGCGCTGACCGCTCGAACTCAGTGTTTGATTGGTCGACTGGAAGCCGATGTCAAGACTCCGTCCAACCCTGAGAGACGCGTCGCTCATACAGTGAAGAAGTTCTGTACTGCGCGTCAGAGAGGCGCTCCAGAGGTTCTGCAAGGGAAACCAGGTGAGCTGAAACCTTTCATATCGACACGTACCTGTGGTTATGTTTGTGAACATTGTTTTGCCACTACAGAATTTATACAAGTAGGCTAATGGAATACCTGTATATTTTCTTCAAGGTTGTCACTGTTTTCGGTCTCGAGCAAAATAACGTTACATGAGGAGTAAAGTGTTGCAACCGAAAGACTGACATAATTGATATAAAGCTGTATTTAGCTACGCTGTATTTATAAAACGAGAAGAAAAGTAGTTGTGACAGGTTCTTACCTTCCCTGCTCGTTGTGTTCGCGTATCGCTGAATAAATGCAATGAAGAGGAATAATGAATTTAAGAAACATATCCGAATAAGAGCACATGAATCCCTAGACAGCAGTGGTTTTATCCCTGCACACAGGGATACCCCACATTTGCCTGTTTTTAAAAATCAATTACATGTCTAAAACGTCAACAGGTTGACTACTAAAGCTATAAGGTGCTTCAGTTATTATTATATATAAAAAAAAAGAAAAAAAAAAACTTTTACATTTAATTTGTTACTTGTCCTGTTTACTAAAAAGTGCCATTTAAAGTTGATATGTAAAGTTGATTATGCAATTGAATCCAGCCTAATGAAATATACAAAGAAGAGCCTCATTTGATAAGACCTTTGGACAAGAAACAGGATTCAGGATGCGATATTACAGCATCAAATAATGCAGATCAATCAGCATGTTAAATCCATTACTCATGTGCTCTTGATACGCGGCTTGTTTTGTTTAATCATACCAAACAATTGAATCATTTCAGATTTGAGTCAGACTTTCATAAGAGCACAAGTACAGTATTTCCCTTCCTTATTAAGCTCCTCACTAATGTAAAGCATTAACATTTCAATGCTATTTTATTGTTCGCCTGCTGTTTGTATAATGTTATGTATTAGGCTGCTTTTGTCATTTCTTTGAGACTTGTTTTGATCCAGGTGTAACCCAGAGTAAATAGTGTTTCGGTGAGCCGTTTTCAAATATTTGCACAGTTAACATGACACGCTGGTGTCTTAAGCATTAAATATGGTCATATGATCATGTAAGGGAATTTTTTTTGTTAAATTAATTCAAGCCTGTTCCTATTTTTTAGTGCTTGGAAATAAACCAATCATTTTAATTGAACATATCGAAGCCATTATCTGACATGACTTTTAAATGGGATTCAGTGGAAAAGTTCATAATTCGCTTTAAATGTGCTCAATTTTAAGGTCTGCCTCTTCCTACGGTCAACTGTGAGTGCCGTCACATGTTTTGTCTAATCTCAGCGTTCTCAAAACAGGCTCTCACTCAGCTTCATTGTGCACTTATTTAGAATCACATTTCATTCCAAATTACATCAACTTCAGTATACAAATTGGGTTACATCTGTCCTTTCCATTAAATCAATGAATGAATAATACTCTAATTATTATATTTTCATAGAAAAGCCTGATCTGATGGGAATGAGACTAATAAAGAATCTCTGATGTTTTGGTGTGATTGTTGCAGGAGCTGTAATTGCGCATAATGAAATGAAGGTGATTCACGAAGAACAACAGATAACAGTGTGGACTCTTTGAGTCTTAGTACGAGTCACCAACTGTGAGAAGAACAGTGGTCGTCATGATAGACCTGGGCCACCTGACCGAGGAGGAGCAGGAGATGATCATGACAGTTTTAAAGAGGGATGCTGACTTGAAGAAAGCAGAGGAGGAACGAATCAAGTAAGCTTAATGAGCATAATCAATGATCGCCTCTTTTTATATGAATCATAGCTGATCTCAAAAAGTGGCAGCAGTATCGACACCAACTGAGGGATTACACTGAATATTTAGTTTAAAAAAAAAAGGTTTATAATGCAACAATTTAAAATGGAATTTCTATCAATCAAAAAATCCTGAAAAACTGAATCAAGAGTTAAAATTTTTGCAAAAAATACTAGGCAGCAAAACTATTTTCAACACAGATAAAAAAAATGTATATTTTCTGAGCATCAAATCAGCCTTTTACAATGATTTTTGAAGGATCCTGTGGCAATGAATACTGGAGTAACTCTTGCTGTGTTCATTGTTGAATAAATGTATTATAATAGATTTTCTTTTTTTAAATTTTAATTTCACAATAATACAGTTTTACTGTGTTTTGACCATATGCATTTGGCAAAATCATTAAAAATAAAATCTTTCCAACCACAAACGTTTGCGAACGCACATAATGATGGTCATTTTAGACATATCTAATCAACGATAACATGGAAAAACAGGGACTTAATCCAAAGACGAACACTGAGGTCTTCACCCATATGAACACCATTGCACCGGCAAACTATTTGTTCTCGGGTTTAATGCTTTGAACGGAGTCTGGTAGTCTACATGAAAGGAAGAATGCAGAATCTGGCCATGTCTTGGTGATTTCCCTGTGTTGAGCCTCAAGCGTACTCAACCTTATAAAAGGATTAAGTCTACCCTTGTGGAATAATTGTCTTGGCCTTTTCACATGACCAGCATAGTTTCCCCTCCTTCAAAAATGAAGATGTGTTCCAATGGTTGTTTTCAAACACATGATTTTAATCAAACCATTTTGAAGCGCTGCAAATGATCACAATGTCTTTATTAAAGTTGTTTAGATTTTTTGCTATTTGCAGCATTAACAACCTTTTTTTTTGAGGAATCATTCAATCAAACTCCTTATCATTAGTGTCTGAATTACTTAACAGGGTACAGCTACTGGGAACATTCATAGTACCTAAGAAGCAGCCTTTACGTGAGATTTAGTATTTGCAAAGCAAACGGAGTTAGTATGGAAGATAGTTTTGTGTGCTAGGGAAGAGTTTGCCCCGACGCTTTGGTCATAAGGAATGTTATTGATTTAAGAGGCTCTCATGCAGGAGAGCTGTGTAATGTAATAAAGAAATAAAATGCAATGAGGTACCGACATTTGGAAAGTTCAGTTTATGGCCTTAGCGCTTGCAAAAGAACTGCCTGACACATTTGTACATAAAAAGAATTCAACATTTTGTGAGGATGTGATAAGTGCTGTGCTTTATTTCCATGATGGCTTGTTAAGTAAACTAATTTGTACCCAGTGGAATGCATGGTATTTATCAAAAGACCATGCTGAGGTGATACTATATTAGGTTAGATGCATGTTGCTGGGAACTGTTGATTTAAATTTTTCTCACCCAAATTGAACCTCTCATCTGATTCCCAGACAGCTTCAGAAAGCTGTCCCAGAGGAAGACAAACGCAAATTTATGTCAGGTGAATGGTTCTACCAAGCAAAGTCACAGAGACACCAGGACAAGATTCACGGCTCTGAAATCATCATGGCATCGATGAAACAAAGGAAACCCTCAGTTGTTGGTGAGACCAAAAAAACTACAGTTTACGCACGTACGCATTTTGTTTAAATGCTTAGATAGCAAGCATATCAAACACCGGTAAACATCTCTATTCTCCTATATAGAATATTTAACCAAGTCGTGGGGTGGCAGATCAAGAAGCGTCAGCCGAAAGGAAAGTGAGGGCATCATAACGTCACCTAATGTAACACAAACTACTCCTCAGTCCTCAGAGCACATTAAAGAGAGGTAATGCTTAATGTTCATGTACAAAAGCACAAATATCAGCATCTACGTTTAAGTGAGGTTGGCGTATTCCTACACTGAATATTTAGATGCACATAGTCTCATATCTCATATACGGCTCTGTATTCATCAACTTATCTGGAACAACAGGAGTAATAATTGTTCACGCTTGCCAGAACTCTTTGGTTTGCACTGTGTGTGCAACCTCCACCCCTCCCAGGAGCTTTGTGTGCTTTACAGGTGCGGACACCTTATAATTTCAAGATCTTTATGACTCGACAAGGGTCAACAAAGGAGTTTGCATGCTGTCCTCTTAAAGTAATCTGCCTGTGAAGGTTTAATTGATCGTGGTCATAGCAGGATGTCTTGAGGAACTTCAAGTCCAAATCAACTGGAATTGTTTTGTGGAATTGCATAATAATGCAATTGCTATTTTCTTTTAAAAATAGGGAAAATGGGGAGACATTTGAAGTTCAGCAAGAAAAACTAAACATAGGCATGAGATCGCCATCCAAGGTATGTAAGTGCTCAGTAAACTATACAGCCATAGCAGGATAAACTGCCTTCCATTTTTGTATATCCTTGGGAAAACACTTAAATGGGTCATATCATAAAAAGAATCCAAATTTCAAAACTTCCTCTCCAGTCCAAATTGATTAAAAATGTGGAAAAATGGTTTCCACTGACTTACAGCTATCAAATGAACTCATTAAAGAGGAATTCTACTGCTATTTCATGAAGTCTGACTTATTTACTTTGCTGACGAATTGGACTGAAGTCTTGAAAAACTAGGTGACTTGAGTATTTCTGTGCCATAGATACTCCTTCGGGGTTCAGAATGTTTTTTTTCCGATGTTATAAAATGTAGATTACCTTGTGTAGGCATTTCTCCTGGAAGAGTGTAAAACAGTAACCAGAGTATATGGCTGGATCAGATTTTTAGCCATCGTTAACTTTAGTCAATAAAGTTTTTGTTCCTATTTTATTCATGCCGATTGCAGACGATCGCTACGAAAAAAAGCTTTGCTTGCTCATGACTCTTTAGCTTCACCTACGGTACGCCTCCAGGAGCTCAAATGTTTTTAGAGAGAAGCTGTATCCTTTTTTTTAATAAATTTGATAAAACTCTTCTGCGATATAAAGGAAGCAATTCTACTTTATAGGTACTCAAGATTAAAATGAGACTGTGTGTTATGTCTACTTCAACATACTGTATGGCCGCCCACATTTTGACATCAAACAACACCTATTTATACTTAGAAACTTGGTCCACCTGTTCAGTATGAGGTACTAAGAAGGAGGATACTGCCATAAAATAACACAGGCTTTGCAAAGGGGCTGTTTTTGAAGGATGTGGCAGTGCAAACAGTATATACAGTATATTGGACTCATTAGTAGACCTGCAGCTTGGGAGTAAACACAGCTGTTTCTCATGCATGTCACATGCAACCAGGGTGTTATGTGTAGAGTTATAAAAAAGGGTTATTTTTCTATGTATGAAAGAGAAGGTGCAAAATGGTCATGAATTTGATCTAAAATTGATATCTGTAGTAACACTACAGGATAAGGTAATAAATCAAATTACTTACTGTAATACAAATATGATGTGACCCCTTTTAAGTCTTGGTCAAGCTAGGGTGTTCATTTTGAGTAAAGGTCAATGCTAAATGACAAATAAATCAATATGGCATCAATTATCAATGTTTTTATTCATTGTAAACTTTGTCTCTTTACCTGGTCCCAGCCAAGGCACAACCCATTTAACAGTGTTCCAATAGAGCTTGATTGTGAGGAAGCGGATATCCACTTTACATCAGGACCTGGACTTGGGAAATCATTAGACAAAGGCTCTGATTCACAAGGTTTATGTGTCAACTTGTACAATGTTCATTGTGAAATTTGTAGTTTTGTATTCTCCCATGCTTACAAGTCTCATATTTGCAGTAAAACATCAGGAAGCAAGTCATGGTGAAGTTAATAGTGAGGTCTTTACCACCCCACACAACAAACCCCCTGGTCAAAAGCCTGTGCCAAAGAAGAGGACCAAAATCAACAAACCACAGAGCTCTGTCTCAGACAGCACCGGCTCTGTGTCCAGCCAGGGTGTATCCACCCCAGCAGGCTCAGGTATCAGGTCTCCAACACCAAGAAGCATCCCTAAAAATAGCTCCAATGAGCCCACTCTCAAGAGCCAGCTGCGACAACCAGTAGTATCCCTAAACTATGTTCGCAAAAACAGCAGTCAAGAAAAGGATCTTGAAGAATCTAGACTTTCTCTGGGTAGCACAGAAGAATCAGCTAGCAAAACTGAAATCAAAGAGCAATTTAGCTCTCCTTCACCACCGAAGTTGCCAAAGTCACGTTTACCAGTTAGAGCTGCATCGCAACTGATAAACCTTCCACAAGGTTTACAGGAAAAGCCAAAAATAAAACCACGTCTTAGTCTGAACTCTATCACAAGAGCAGATGATGGCAAAAAAGTGGAAGAACTCGTAAAACAAAGAAGAGAAACAAATAGTTGCCTTCCTCAGACATTAAGTATGGAATTAGAGGGCCAAAACATTTCTGGTGAAATTAACCTTCCTCGTGAGAACGCAATGTTCAAGTTGACTGATTACTCTGAAAAGCCACTGGATGAGATCAATGCCCCTCAACCTGCGGTGCAAAAATCTGGGAATGTGGAAAATCATACGAGTCCGTATCCAAAATACGAAACAATAGGAACTGAAGAAAATATCAAGACAACTGCTGTTGGTATGATCCATTTTTAGAAATACGTTAAAAGGATAAATTCACCCCAAAATGAGAATTATGTTATTTACCCATCCTCATGTCATTTCAAACCTGTACGACTGACTGACTTCTGCCGAACACAAAGGAGATAATTAAACAAGCAGTTGGTTAAATTTTTGGTAAACTGACAAATAATGGCAGTACACTGGGCTTAACTTTAGTGCCAAAGCTTGCAAGCGTGTCAGCAAAATACAAATTTAGCTTGCCAATCTTTTCCCAAGTTCTTTCAAGTATCAGTTTTGGTGAAAAACAATCTGATATTCAAACAATTGTACACGTATCCAGCTCTTCACACTCTAGTCCAGTAGATGATGGAAAAGTTCACAGCCTTCTTCTGCTTCAACACACCGACTTACAAGGTACTGCCACCTATATTGAAAATTCACACAATTGGATATTTATTACATTTTCTACTTTGTGGATCCACTGCTGTGTTCTGCGGAAGAAAGAGAGTCATATGGGTTTGGAATGACATTCAGGTTAGTAAATGATGACATGATTTTCACATTTGGGTGAAATAATCTTAAATTTAAGAGACTTAAATTATTGCTTGTGATAGTGCTGTCTAGATTGTGCTATGGTAATTCAATGCTACACTGTTTAACTTACAGATCAACAATTTCCCCGATCCCTCAACGTTACAGATACATTCAGCAAGACAGATGTCTCTACTGACTGTGAGACCGATAGCGGCCCCGTTGTCTTCAATATAAAACAAAAGACTAATAGCTCCAAACAAGAAGATGTCAAAATGGAAGTCATGCCAGATGAACATATTCCCACACCTACCGATGAACATGGAGATTCCATTGCCAAAGTTCTTGAGTGGTTTAGCAGAAGCTCAGACAGCAGTGATAGACTTGATGTAGAGAGCAATGACCAAGACATGGAGGAAGAGACCAAGATTGATGACATAGACTTTGAAGATGACATAGATCAGAGAACCAAACCAAGAGATAATGTGTACTTAATTATACCACGCAAAACTGAAGAGGTTCCATCAGAAGGCAATACAATATTTTTACAACAGACAGACTGGGAAAAGGAGCAGAGTGTTGATGAGCCTTCCCAGAATTCTCTAAAAGAACAGAGAAGAAATGAATCAGCTTCTTTTAAAGAACCTCTCATTAAGAAACCTTCTACTGACTTTGTGCTTACTGCAAACAATGTGCCTCCAGAGATTTCAGAGGTGAATTTTACTGTAGGTGGGAAAGTTAGTCAAAATGAGAACAGAATCAAGAGAGAGGAAGAGATTGAAGTCAAACTTGAAAACACTGACATCAAGCAGACTCAAAATCAGCCAAAAGAAATAACATATGCTGAAGAGAACCAGCGACCAAAGATTGCCAATTTGAGATCATTCTGGGAGAAAGAAAACATTGGCCCAAAGATTTTGATCAGCAAATCTAACGCACCTGCTAAAAATGAACACCTTGTCCTTAGTGATATTAGCAGAATGCCAACTGAAGATGTAGAGGAACAGCAGAAAAGTGAGCAGAGCTTAAAAGTAACATCTCCAGGACATCAGAAACAAGAGAGCGTTGAAGAAGAGGTAGACCTTGAGCAGGTTGGGAGTGGTAACATCACCTATAAACCACAAGTACCCATTTTTACAGATGAATATGCTAATCAAAAGACTAACCAAATACATGCAAGCTCTCCCTCAGAGAAAGATGTTCCACATTTAAATTCATCTTCGCCATCCCTTGAAAGTGGATCTTTGCTAGCAGGTCAAAATGTTGATAGCAGAGGCACCATCAGCATCAACAGCAGTGATGCAGATCACACTCCTCCAAAAGAATTAGAGTCAAAATTAAGAAACGCACCAAAAACAAATCAAGCGCCTTTTGTTAAGCAGAATTCCCAGCAAGAGAACATGGCAGAGAGGATCAAGCAACTCAAGTCCTTCTGGGAGAAAGAATCTAGAACATCAGCAGTAGCTCAAAACAAATCGACTACCACTGCTCGACTGAACCAAAGATTTACAAAATCTGAGTTTGATCTCAGAACAATAGGAACTGAGTATGATGATTATGATGACGATGTTGGGGACAGTTCTGCCAAAGGTAGACTGTCTCCTAATTTGTTGGTGCATCCACTACGGAAGGATAAGCCAGTTGTGATGGATGGTATGAGCAATTTACAGTTTAAGAACCTCCGTGACTTTTGGGGAGGATCACCTACAAAACCTGGGCAACAGTCACCAGTTCTCGAAAGTGGAAATCAGAGATCCTTAAGTCCACAAAGCCAAAATGAACGAGCCAATTTCAAAGACTTTGTAAATGAAAGCCAGAATAACAAAACATCCTCACCAGCCAAAACCAGAGTATACCAGTCTCCCACAAAGAAGAGGATTATGTCAAGACAAGAATCTGGATCAAGAACTGAAACTCTTCAGCAACAGAAAGGCTCTCAGACCTCTTCAGAATCTCCAATTGTACCTAAACCTCAGGTTGGTCAAGAGTCACAACTTAAACATGGTAGAAGAAATAGCAAAGGCAGTCTAAACGGAAAAGCAAATGCCATGCGGCGTGCTGCCAGCATGTTTTCTGTGAACACTGCAGTTGAGGAGCAAAGCCAGGACTTAGTCCTTCAGTCCAAGAAGTCCCAGGGCACCAATCTACAACAGGTTAAAAAGCCACCAGAAACTAGCATCACACAGTCCAGGAAAACACAGGAAGCTAGCTTTACCCTTCCAAAAACATCCCCAGAAATCAGAGACAGAAACACTCAGAGAAGACCGTCACGTACCTCTGAGGATTCTGACTCTCAACCTTTGGCTAGATCCTTCATTCCACGGGACTACCAACATTACCTTGGCATCACAGAGGACAGAGCTATGTACACTCCACCTCCAGTTTCTGAGCAGGTTGATGATTTTATGTGCACTTCATTTACGTCATCTCCAGAGACACACCGCAGCTGTAAGTGTACCCCTGTGAAAACCAGTACTCCAGTACAGGGTTCCCACGACCTCCAAACCAGGAGAGGGAGCCTGGGATGCCACTCAATCCCACAAACGGATGGAAATGCCACTAAGGGGAATTTAAACCGTGAGTTTAATGCTTTCTCTCTTACTATTCTGTACAGGTTTCACAAACTTTTTTTTAAACCAAGGATGCCTTCACATATTATTGGAATACAATATCAGTGTCAAATGCATGCAAATTTAATGCATTTTACTTTTACAGTTGGTCGATATTTTTTTAAAGTTACTTTGCATTGCATTTGGAATAGTTGAATAATGAAAATTACCCCATATTTTACTCACCCCGAAGCCATCCTAGGTTTTTTTGACTTTCTTCTGTCAGATGAACAGTCTAAAAATGTATCCTGGTTCTTCCAAGCTTGGTAATGCAGGTGGATAGTGTGTGTGGGGGAGGTGTTTCTTCTGAAGCAGAACGATGTAGCCTGGTCCTGCCCATACTTCCTCTTACACTACATTCTATTTCGCGAGTTCTGTGACCAGAATCGATACCGGCTTTCAAACATGGCGTGTACAGAGCAGCAACAATCGTTCGACTGTTTTGAGAAATTTTCATGACTGGTTTTCCTATGAGCTTTATAGTTGCGGAAGCCAGGCTAAGATCGATGGGTTTTTGTAACACAAATATTTATAGTTTTCAAATTATAACCTAAATACCTGACTTCTGGCAAATGGGCGCATGCGCGTCCACGTGGGAGGCGCATAAGAACGTGTCTTGGCTGATTTATGACTGCGTGATACGTTGAGTCAGAGGTCAGCCAAGACGTGCTCCCGGGAGATACAGACCTTCAAAACAAATGGCCACTATCCACCCGCATTTCCAAGCTTGGAAGAGCCAGCATAAATTGAAAAAAGAAAGTCATATATACCTAGGATGGCTTTGAGGTGAGTAAAATATGGGTGAACTATTCCTTTAAACTATGTATGTATTAAACTATCAGTATGCTCTATTGTTTGAGCTACAGTAACACTTTTAGTTTTCCAGGTTCACCAATTGCCAGGGTTGAATCATGAATCTGAAAAGTAATAACGCACCTCTTCTGATAAGATCACAATTTTAGAACAAACTACATGCCAGAGTTTAGTGATTTAGAAAACATTTTTTTTAACCCAACAGTCAGATGAAATGCGTGTGCAATCATGACAAAGTTATTAACATGACTTAAAAAGGACTAAATGGCCCCAATATTAATCCATTTACAAATTATATAGATGTAATTAAATCTGCATTGTATTAGAATTTCTCACAGCTTCCCTTTCAAGTGCTCATATTACTCAATAGTACAAGAAAAAGGAACAAAACACCAGCAACATTCTTTTTGCTTCTTGAATGAATTCTTTACACCTTTATGGGATCAAGCTCACACTGTTAAATCTTACAGGTGAAACTGAAAGTGTTATTCAAAAAGCTTTGAGACGAGCTTCAACTAGACCAGTGTACCATAAAAGTATGGAAGACATCAGCACTCCTCCTAGTAAGCATCTATCATGTCAAAAAAATTTTTTAAACTGCATCTGATTATAATTTGTATTCTGTTTATTATTAGTTTTCAGTTAAAAGTTTCCCATATTTAGCTTTTCCCTTCAGAGTTTACTTATCAAGCAGTAGCAGCACAATACGTCTTCCAGAGTAAACCTTATTGTTTGGCTCTAAATAGACAGTACAGGTGACAACAGAATCCGTTACTTTTTCCTGTGTTTTGTTATTGTGGTCTTTTCCCAAAGAACAAGACCAGAAACAAACAAATGACTACATGCAGAGCAACTATGATGGCAAGTTTTGAGCTTAACTTCTTGATATGTTTTAAATGCACTTATTGGGTTGACATCATATGACATTGAATCTCGCTACTGATGTCTTGTTTAAGACTCTAGCACACTTGTCCAGACTTCCTTTGCCATATCAGACCCAGTGCACCTGAAGCAACTCAGCAAATCTGTGCCCTCATTCCTGCAAAAAGAAGTTGGTTCATTTTTTCATTGTTTATCTGATACAGTATAAGGTCGGGTCACAAAAATGGTGTGGTGCTCAAAGTGTTACGGTCCTGTCTTTTTCAGAGTGATGAAGGAGAGAGTGACTCTGAGAGAAGTTCTCGTAGTGGTGTACCACAGTGGAATAACAGACAATTCACTGACCTCAGCAACTACTCTGGATCCACCTCCCTGTCATCTGTACGGTCATATTCTATATATCATATATATAACTATTTACCAAGCTCATGTATATAGCATAGCATATACTCTATAAACAGAACCTGTAATTATCCCAGAGACCGGCTCATAATGCATATAAAAAAAAAGGAATTAATAATAGGGAAAATGTCAGATTGGTTTATTAAAGCAAACACATTTGGTTTATTAAAGCAAACAAACTTCCCGCTCATATCCATTGCCCCCATCTTAGACGGTGATTAGAGTGATCCTTCTGTATCAAGCTAGCTAAATATGTTCATCATGTGAATTCTTGCTAAATATGCAGTCATATTATGGGTAGTCATTGGCATGAATTGCACTCGTGATGGAGTGTTGGTGGAGTGAAAAAAACAACAACATTGTTTCACTCAAATACTCTAGTTTACAATAAGACACAAACAATTTGCCTAATGTAAATAGGGTCCAATTTAATTTGATATTAAAGGGATAGCCAAAAAATAAAAACCCTGTCTTTAACTGCTCACCGTCATGCGTTCCAAACTGGTACAACTCAAATAAGTTATTTTAAGTGAAATTCAAAGAGATTTCTGACCCTGTATAGACAGCAACAAAACATTCAAGACCCAAAAGACCTGGAAGAGAAGAAATTGTAGTTTTTTTTAGGGTTGGTTTTTATTGTGCACAAAAAGTAATTCATAAAATTAATGTTGAACCACTGGTGTCTCATGGACTATTTTAATGATGTCCTTTCTACTATTTGGTCGGATCTCTACACCCTAAAATAATAATTATGATCCAGCCCCAGACGCCTGAGCCCGTCAGAAAATATCAGTAAGTCTTGTCTGGTATCCAAAATGAACCAGAGAACAGCAGTAGCAGGAAACAAAGTGATGATGGAGTTTATTTAACAATCTTGGTTGCGTGTGTCTCAAAGTTTAAACTTCATCTGACCAGCACAAATTCAATATGTACTGTTATATCATAGCAACATCCCATAAACCTTGGGTTCCCATAAACATTCCCTCTTATCTATCTCTTATTCATACAGACAAAACGGTTCATGAAGCCGAACAAACACAAGGCTGAACAACAATGAAAATGCTTAACCAAGGAAAAATATTAATAAATATAATATACAGAAATATAATAAATGAATAAACAATGAAAATAATCAAACAATACAACTAAAAAAAACAAAGATTATATGAATGACTAATGATTATAAAGTTTATGCAACTAAATTATTATAATGATTAAACAAAACACACAATTTGCACGTGTGGATCTAATGATCCTTCACTCCATTTCTGAGCTTTGAACGTGGTAGTTGTGCTGCTGTCTATGCAGGATCAGGAAGTTCTCAAATTTAATCAAGAACATCTTAATTTGTGTTCTGAAGATGAATGAAGGTCTTGAGTAATTAAGAGATTTTTATTTTTGGGTGAACGAACCACTTAAGCACATTAGTATACTGGTAATTATTCAATCCTGTATTTCCATCATCCTCAGGTTAGCGGCAGTGTCGTGAGTGTGTACAATAGCGACTACAGCAGTGTTGACGTCCAAGGAAGCATCCAGTTTTCACTAAACTATGTGCACAAATTGCGGGAGTTCCACATCTTTGTTGTTCAGTGCCAGAATCTGGCAGCGGTGGACACCAAAAAGAATCGATCTGACCCGTAAGATTGCTATTTCAGTCCCACATGACCTTTCTCCCTAAAACAGAAAATATTTCTCCATGGAGAATTTGTTCTTTGTTTAGGTATGTCAAGAGTTACCTCATTCCTGATCCTGCCAATTTGGGGAAAAGAAAAACGGCAGTGAAAAAGAAAACACTGAATCCTACGTACAATGAGATTCTTAGGGTAAGAGCATCACTGATAAAATAAGTCTGGGTCAGTTGTCGCATTTTTTCATGTATTCAAAAATGTTGCATTTAGTAATCACAACTGATTTACTATTCATACCAAGCTGAAATGTCTATAAAAGGCTGTTTAATGGTAGATTCCATTGTGACAAGATGCCCCGCTATTGGTCCTGGTCAATTTACAGTCATTTCTTCCAGGCTATAATGGGGAAAGGAAGGCCCCAGCCTCCACTACAGTATATGCATTATATCAAATGCCTAATAATCATTTTATCATTTGATGCATACAGTACAGAGTACGAATGGAGTACCTGATGTCCCAGGTTCTCAACCTTTCAGCATGGCACAATGACACATTTGGTCGTAACAGCTTCCTGGGTGAGATAGAGCTTGACCTGTCCTCTTGGGATTTTAATGACACAGAGTGGAAGCTTTTACCTCTTAAACCAAGGGTATAGTATGTATTTGTTGATCATTTCTCTTACATGGCACTTACGATATACACCATGTTCAAAGTTAACAGAAACACCCACCTTGTCGCATGCAATAAATGAAAACATATCCATTGGTTTGATAATGGCTGACTTAATTAAATGAGCCTGAAGCAAGAAAAAAACAAAAAAAAACAAACAAAAAAAAAAGCTTTTGACCATTGTACACTAAAACTGCACTGACTTCTCCAGACTGTAGTCTTTGCACAAGTTGGGAGCATGCTGCAGTATACAGTTTCCGTGCTACTAGTGTCATCTAGTGGAAAACAAAAGTGAAGCATGTTTTTAAACAGCCTTTGCAGAAGCGCCTTATGCACATCACTTCTGCCCCAATTCTGACTGTTGAGAATCTTTTCATAACCTGATAGCAGTCAATAATCAAAGTGGTCTATGTAAGAAGAGACTTTTAACCAGTATAGTGGGACACTGGAAACAAATGTATAGAATAGCTTTTCATGAGTTCATGCTTCGTCATTAACGTAGAATAAGTAGCGAATTTGCTTTGCTGTCCGGGGGGCGAGCCGGGAGAACGGCGGACTCCGAGCCCTAGTGGTTTGAACCATGGCAAGGGCAAGAGTTCAGCGTCCGGCTTGGTCTCCCTTGGCCCTCGGAGGAAGGCGTGAAGCATGATAGTGGGTGGAGAAGGGGTGGAGGAGGGATGCACAAAAGGCAAGATGCGGAAGAAAGGAAAACGGGGTTATTTATAGTAGGTAAGAAGGATTTAATTGGGTAAGTGTAACGAGGGAATTTGATTAGATGATGTGATGCCAGCCGTGATTAATTCGTCCAGCGCTCATCCCGAAACTATGCTACAGTATTTGCAAAACATGCACTAAGTAGAATTTTTATTTTTGGCTGATTAAGTCACTACACACAAAAACACTGTTTTTTCATGCACCTTTACATTTTTATTCCTGCCTGTATCTTGAAGATGTTCATATATAATTTGCTTGATTATATGCAACATTTCAATCCCCCAAAATTCCCCCTGTAAAAACTTTTGACTCTAATAATCAAAAATTAAACTGAAATCATCCAGTGCTTTTGTACTAGGCATTTAGCACAAATTAGCAAATATTTCATATATTTACATATATAATTTATTAATTTTTTTACCCTATTCACCTGCAGTGTCTTGTCTGTTTTGTTCCGATTCCAGAATCTGTTCTGTCAGACAGCGAACAGTCTCCATCCATCTGACTTGAGAGGACAGATGAGACTGGCCATACGTTTCCTGCCTCGGATTTCCCTTTGTAAGGCTCCACCCTTTACAGTCATTTACTATTCACCACAACTTACATTCATACACTGTAAAAATGATTTTTCAAAGTTGTAAGTAATAATTATTGAAGAACATTTTACAAGATAAAACTATTTCCACATTTCACCTTTAATTCAATTGTTTACTTGTTATTTCTGTGTAATTTCTTTTTTTAATCCAGCAAAGAACATTCCTGGCTCTGGTGAGGTGCATATCTGGGTAAAAGATTGCAAGAATCTCCCTCTTATCAGAAGTCCAACTATTGACCCATATGTAAAATGGTAACAATAATAATAATAATAATAATAATATAAAAATAAATAGTTATTTTTATAAAAAAAAAAATCTTTATTGTCCTACTAAATAATGGTTTGTTTAATTTCTTGCACAGCTTTGTACTCCCTGACACCAGCAAAAAGAGCCGTCAGAAGACTCGGGTGCTGAAGAGAACAGTCAACCCTGTGTTTAACCATACTATGGTTTATGACGGCTTCAGGGCAGAGGATCTGAAAGAGGCTTGTGTGGAGCTTACTGTTTGGGATCGTGAACGACTAGCCAATCACCTGCTCGGAGGCTTGAGACTCGGCATGGGCACAGGTGCAGTCCAGCGCTGGATTTTTATGGGTTTTGGGATCTATGAACATAAACATATGAAATACATATTAACAATAATTATATGCAAGCCAATTTTTGTGCACAGGTAAGAGTTACGGAGTACAGGTGGACTGGATGGACTCTACAGCAGAGGAAGTGACCTTATGGAGGAGAATGATGGAGTCTCCCAATGAATGGGTGGAGGGCATGTTACCACTGAGGATTGTAACAGCAGCCAAAAACACATGGAAATGAGATCACAGGGACATTTATCAAATGACATCTTTCAAGTAATTTTTGTTCATATAAATTGGGGCAAAAAATATTTGGTCAGCCACCAATCGTGCAAGTCCCATTTAAAAAGATGAGGGAGGCCTGTAATTTTTATTATAGGTATACCTCAACCTCAAGAAAAAAAAAATCCAGATATCATGGTGTAAAATAAGTATTTGGTCCATAACAAAATTTCATCTCAATACTTTATATACCCTTTGTTGGCAATGACAGAGGTCAAACGTTTTCTGTAAGTCTTCACAAGGTTATCAAACACTTGCTAGTATTTTGGCCCATTCCTCCATGCAGATCTCCTCTAGAGCAGTACTGTTTTGGGGCTGTCACTGGGCAACACGGCAAAACTCCCACCAAAGACTTTCTATGGGGTTGAGATCTGGAGACTGGCTAGGCCTCTCCAGGACTGTGAAATGCTTCTAAAGGTACGTTCAAACCGGACGCAAATTGCGCGAATAAATCGTAGTAGAAGCGCAAACATATTGAGTTTACGCACTTCATTCGCACCTGAAATTTGCTACATTTGCGCGTACAACAGTACGCGGTAACAGTGTTTTGCTCGAATCACGCGTCAAGCGAGTCAAATGCGCATAATTCGCGCCACAGGATCTCTAGTTGTGTCTTTGCATTGACTTAACTTGTAAATCACTTCCGCTTGATGCATCATTCGCAACCGGTGTGAACGCACCTTTACGAAGCACTTCGTTGCCCAGGCAGTGTGTTTGGGATCATTGTCATGCTGAAAGACCCAGCCACGTTTCATCTTCTGATGGAAGGAGGTTTTCACTCAAAATCTCATGATAAATGGCCCCAGGCCCCGTTCTTTGGATGCAACTCAGCATTCTTTCTCCTCAAAACACGACAAGTTGAGTTTTTACCAAAAAGTTAGATTTTGGTTTCATGTGACCATATGACATTCTCCCAGTCCTCTTCTGGATCATCCAAATGCTCTCTAGCAAACTTCAGACGGGTCTGGACGTGTACTGGTTTAAGCAGGGGGACATGTCTGGCACAGCAGCATAGTGTGTTACTGATGGTAGCCTTTGTTACTTTGGTTATTTGCCTACCTGTTGTTTTTTGCTCAGCCAGTAGGCTACACTGTTGGTTCCATTTAAGGCTATGGTAAAAAGGATTTGGTAATCCTGAAATGTTGTTATTTGGATCAAATACTTATTTTCTTAGGACTTTACCAATTCATTAAAAATTCTACAATGTGATTTTCTGGATTTTCCCCCCCATTTTGTCTCTTATAGTTGAGGGATACCTATGATGAAAATTACAGGCCTCTTTCATCTTTTTAAGTGGGAGAAGTTGCACAATTGGTGGCTGACTAAATACTTTTTTGCCCCACTCTATAATATCTTGCATTTGTTATGATTTATATTATTAAAGATAGATGTTCTGGCCCCCATTAAACCTGACATTAGCATGAGTTCTATTTCCAGATAGTATAAAGATATTCTCTAGCTGAATTTATTTATTGCTTCACTCCTGTGTTCAGTAGGATTGAACAGAGATCAGATCAAACTTATTAAGCCAATAACATAACATATGAAATCATTAACCAATTTCAAAATGCTTTCCATAAAAGTTTGTTACAAGCAATGTCTAAAGGTGAATGTTCAGGTGATTCTTTTCTAATGTAATCTATTTTTAAGAGGTTACAGATTTATAGAGTTAATGAGAATCTCTTAAAACATCACATGTATTTTGAGTCCATAGACCTTATAATGTTCAAGACTTACAATTTTCAAGGTAAAAAAGGTCAAATCCAAAGCCTTGACAAAATGCAGAAAATGATTAAACCAGGAAGGAGGGAAACAGAATGTGTGTATTGTAACAAACTGGGGGAGTTAATTTGCTGCCAAAAATGTGCAAAGTGGGTGACTGCTTTATATGTCAAATACGCACGCTTGTACTAACATCAAAACTCAAAGACATACTGTACTGCAAGCAAAATAATGCATGGGTACACCTAATAAACATGCCAAAAGAATATGAATAAACAAAGATTGTTTTTTATGTTGCTATATCAAATGTATTTGTATATGGTGTCAAGTTGTACCCTAGTATGGGTACATAGTAAACTATCATGCACAGAATACACAAACTATCATCTGGCTCTAAAAGAGTGGCTACTCAGTTCTGGATACAGCTGTTTTTAAGCTGATGACAGTGCTGTATTGGACTTTGTATTACATGACAATGCAATTCTGGCAATGAATGCAAATACAATGCACCACTGTTGAGATCTGGTGCGAAGACCCATGTCTCTGAAAGGAGGAGGTGGGACCGGGTCACGCTCGCAGAACAAGAGCTCTGGTGAGACTGAAGAGAGGAGCTGAACTGAAGTCTGAAGATGGTACATCTCTCGTCTCAAAGGACTAAATAAACAGCATCAAATTCCACACTTTTTTTCAAAAAATAACAAAAAACGAATTAAAGATTACATAAACGGATCGAAATCTAAATGTTTGCCCTCTTGACTCACATTCTCAAATACCGCCAAAATGAATAAATCAAAATGTGCAATTCACATTTTAATGAAGAAAAAGAAATTGGAAATGGAATTTTAAAATATATTAATGTTAGCTCATAAAGATACATTAATTACCAATTATAGTTCCCAGTCCCATAATGGATGCCTTTGATAAATTGCATCAACTGTGAAGGAAAAGTGACATCATTTCCTGTATCGATAGTTGTGGGAAATAATTCCACCAATTTAAAGGCAATGTATGGTACAATAACCATAGATATGTAGGCCATAATGTGTATGGATATGATAGTAACAGAGTTGCCACAATATTTATTGTTCTTGCCTTTATAAATAAAATGAGCGAAATATTACAAAAAATAAAAAAGGCTATTGATTAAACAATCATACATGATGAGAAAAATACTAATTTGGACAACAAGATGATTTTCAGCACTGTAAGACACTTTCTACAAAAAAATAGCCTTTTATATTGTTATGGCCTGTAACCTAATGATGCATAATGAGTAACAAATTATTAAAATAATTAAAAACATAACTATTTGAAAAAAGCTGAAAAAATTATTTGTAAACCAAATGTACATCGTTCCGATTTAATGCACAGAGCAGGCTAATTATTGGAAAACTAAACTAGCATAACGTTACCTGTATGATCTATGTATTAGGCCAATCTCTGCTCCAGAAATGGCCTTTTTTGGCGGTGGATTTTATATGAACATACTGTATCTCTGAAGAGAACAGTTTAGATGGTAATTCATTTTCATTTTGCATATTTAAAGCAGTATAAGCGCAGCGCTGTTTTTACCACGGTAAACAAGAGGAAGCCATATTTCATGTTCCATAAGCTCCACCTTCTATTAAAGAGTAAACTTGCGTTATCCTTTCAGTCAAATCACTCCAACGTTACATATGGGAACTCGCCAGAGAGACCAATGGCCTTTGAGCTTCAAATAAAAGGCCAATGAATATTGGTGTGCACTGATTGCATTCAGGTGCACCTCATCACTATGTGAGTATAAGAGGGCATAAATGCAGTGCACTTGCAGCTTTTCGCTTTGGAGCCTTTGCCTTTCCTGAGCTGGAGATCCCCTCGGCTTTCTTTTTGAAGTTGGAGTGGTTGAGATCTACTGAAAAGAGTTCCTGCAAGTTCATGCTCTCTTGTCTGACAGCGTTGAAAGGGCGGATGTCAGCAGATCCGGCGGGCTGGTGGCCTTTTTCAAGGCCGGGTGTATCAGCTTTTTGCATTCCAGCGAGCAAAGACCCATTGAGTGCACAGAGTTGCCACGAAAGGTTTTCAATGGCCAATACAGGAGAAAAGAGCAAATTTTGGGCCTATTGTGCTGCCGCCTTGCATGCTATGGCCTGGTCCAGGAGCGACATCTCTGGCTGAATCTGGTGCAGTTGGCAGACGTCGACAAAGCACGCTTTCTTAACGCTCCCATCTCCAAGGTCGGCCTATTTGGCGACACTGTCGAGGACTTGGCCCAGGAGCTCTCGACAGTCTGGCAGAAGACCGAGCCGATGTCACACATTTTGCCTCGGAGGGCCAGCCAGTCCCCGAGTGCGCCGCCTGCCTGTCGCTGAGCGTCCCCCCGCGGCACCTGAAAAAGACCTCCTGCTCCGACCCCTGCTGAGGCACATGATGTCAGACCAGCAGCCCGTCGTCGTTCAGGGAGCACCGCAACACCCGCAGCAACGCAAAGCGTCCCTGACACGGCCAACCCGGAGGTGTTGGGGGTTGCTCTCCGGGGGACGACGACATCGCCTCTCCACTCCTGGAGGAGGGCTGGGAGCTTCTGGCTCAGCTGCCGTCGTCCCACGGTTCGGCGGCACCCCAGGAAGAGCAATTTCTCACACCTCCGGGCCCAGTGCCTCAAGGTTCCCACCTGACCCAATGTTTTTTGTCTCCTCAGATGCTGACCTGGAGCACTGTGTCGCCAGCGCGTGATCCAGGGAGGCAGGTAAGCGCTGCTCAAAACAGTCAGACTTTTCTCCAGGACGTTCAGCCTTCTGGGATCAGTCCCTGCCCCTGTCCCCCTACAGGCTGCCCCACCGCTGGCACGGTGGTCAACGTTCCCTCGATTCCCCGATTGGGGCCTGGATAGCACTTCCCAGCCCCTCGCGGTGGTTGATACGGACGGTACGCCTCAGCTATGCGATTCAGTTCACCAGGCGGCTGCCCAGGTACAGCGGCATCCACTATACCACTGTCCGCTCGGACAGCGATGCCGCCGTCCTGCGTGCGGAGATTGCAGTCCTACTGGACAAAGGATCGAGCCTGTTCCTCCAGCCAGGATGAGGTCAGGGTTTTACAGTCCTTGCATCGTGCCCAAAAAGAGCGGTGGGCTGAGACCCATCCTGGATCTACGAGCTTTGAACTGGTCCCTTCTCAGGCTGCCGTTCAAAATGATTCTGAAGCGCATACTAACATGCATCTGGAGCCAGGATTGGTTCACAGCCATCTACCTGAAGGATGCGTACATTCATGTCTCAATCTTGCCTTGACACAGACCCCTTTTTCGGTTTGCGTTTCACTCGAGGGATCTGTTGTGCATGCACAGGGACCTGGTGCTATGGCACCTCAGCCATTTTGGTCTTCAAGTCAACCGAGAGAAGAGCAAACTCTCCCCAGTGCAGAGGATCTCTTTTCTCTGTATGGAGCTGGACTCGGTCGGAATGACTGCCCGCCTCACCAGCGAGTGCGCGCAGGCCATGCTGAAATGCCTAGACACATTCAGGCACAAAACAGCGGTTCCTCTCTAAACATTTCAGAGGCTCCTGGGGCATATTGCAGCTGCAAACGCAGTCACGCCACTGGGCTTGCTTCTTATAAGACCACTACAGCGTTGGTTACATGTTCGAGCCCCGAGATGGTCATGGCACCGTGGCGCAATCTGGATTGGCGCTTCCCCGCAGTGTTGCCGCCTATTCAGCCCGTGGTCCGACCCTGCCTTCTTACGGGTGGGAGTGTCCCTAGGACAGGTGTCCAGGGATGTCGTGGTCAAACACAGTTGTTTCTGGCCCTGCGTCGATTTCGACTGATGCTGTGCCACAAGCACGTGCTGGTCTGGACGGACACCACCGCGGTCATAGCATACATCAACAGACAAGGTGGTCTACGCTCCCACTGCATTTCACAACTCACCCGCCATCTGCTCCTGTGGAGTAAAAAGTGGCTGGAATCGCTCCTGGACGGGACACGACAGACCTCGCCAGCCTCTTTCCCGTCGCGGTAGATAACATCACTCAAGCAAGAGCCCCATCTACGAGGCAGGCTTATGCTCTGTGGTGGGGTCTGTTCGTCGACTGGTGTTCCTCTTGCGGAGAGGACTCACAGAGATGCACGATTGCAGTGGTGCTTTCTTTCCAGCAAGAAAAGTTGGAGCACAGGCTGTCCCTTTCGACTCTCAAATGGCGCTTTTCCACTACACAGTACCAGCTCGCATCGGCTCGGCTCGGCTCGACTCGGCTCTGTTTGGTTTTCCACTGTGTAAAAGTTGTACCTGTACCTCCACAATAGTA
>JAUCMU010000027.1:8373798-8384574 GCA_032275025.1 Enteromius treurensis | reverse complement strand
CAGGTACAACTTTTACACAGTGGAAAACCAAACAGAGCCGAGTCGAGCTGGTACTGTGTAGTGGAAAAGCGCCAAAAGTGTATGTTGCTGCCACAGCTGTATATCACGATGCAGTGGAGGGTGCGTCCCTCGGGAAGCACCAACTCATCGCAAGGTTCCTCAGAGGTGCGCGCCGGGTTAATCCCCCGAGACCACACCTCGTACCGTCTTGGGACCCTTATTTGTATCAGGTAGCTCACTTAACGAGGAGTGTCGCTTCATCTTATGCGTTGACTAACAGCACTTCTCTAGCAGATATCTGTAGAGCTGCAGGCTGGGCGACACCGAGCACTTTCGCGAGGTGTTCGACTGAAAAGGTACGTGGGTTACGTTCGTAACCGTTTGTAACCATTCGTAACCTAGACGTTCTCATTCAGACCATCTTTTTTTTTTGTTTTGCTTTATGTAGTTTATGTTTTATGAAGCAACCTAGTTTCACAAAACAAAATTCTGTTTTCATAATTCAAAAATTTAAATAAAAAACTGCAGGAAATTCATTGGTTTCCACAAATACTGTCACAACCATCAACTTTTAACTACTTAAAATGGTTTCCTAAGCAGGAAAACAGAAAAGACAATGGGAGGGAAACTGATATATTACACAGTCCGTCATATGCATGTTTATGTTTAATTTTTTGAAGACTTTTGTGCACTTAACCCTAACACACACTGATAACACAGATGATTGAAAACCCCGGGGGACAAAAACAAGTTCTAATATTTTATTCAAGTTAAAACCTTAAATTGTTACATTCATAGTGCATACATTTACCCCAAAGCAGTGTTACATGCATTATAGACTTTCCAAAACAAAATATGTAAACTACATATTGCATATGTTCCTTTTTTCTTGTTCTCATAGATCATAGAACATAGAAACATAGAAAAAAAATGGCAAACCAATAGTTTATCTACCACATTAAATTGAAAAATTGAGGGGCTAATAACTGATACATAATATATTTTCCCACAAGTATGTAACATGTGAGATATCTTCTAAGAAACATTATGTTCAGTCAAGTGATAAGGAACTCCCGAATTCCGATGTAGATCACTGTGCAAGTCCTAATGTAGACAGCCAGTCAAATAGAAAGAAGCTCAGCAAGCCAGTGACTACACCAACATATGTCAGCTGAGGGATGGATGCTGATGAGGTTACTAGATACACATAAGAAGATAAATCAATATTAATCACATCATAATTGCAAAACATTACAAGAACTAATTTAGATAAGATTCTTAATGAGTTTAATAAAATGAGTCAGTTCTTACATCTAGCGGGCAAACTGGCACCTGAGGAAGAAGTGGAAGAGAATTTAAAATCAGTACAAATCAGTTACTAGTTATTTTTATATAACTTTTATATGATTTTTTTGTACCGTTGTCAACTCTTGTTTTGATTGCTCCTGAGGAGACTGTGGCAACATCAGAAGCGTTGAACTCTTGAGTCTGTATTTCTCTTTTCCTAACACATTTCTACAAAAACACATAGCCAAATTAAAACTAATCTTAAATAAAGCAAACAAATGAAATTCTGTCACCAGTTGAGCACTAGTTACCGGAAGCAAGGAGGCACAAGTGGAGTTCTCACAGAGTCGGGTAGCACAATGCAGGTAGAAAGTGGAGATGGTCAGGTTTTTGTGTTCCACAAAGCGGAAGGCCTCAAAGGAGAACTGAGCTTCCTGGGATAGCCCATTCAAATCAATCCTTGTCTGGGCATCACGATTACACCTAAAAACAACAATAGATGTGATTCTCACAACAGAACTAAAGTGTCTTCTCAACTACTCGCTTTCAGTCTGCCTTTTGTGAACCAATTACCCAATAAAAAGATCATAATAAGTGCTGGTGGTTGGATATGGGCTTGTTGTGGCATAGCAACGGTCCAACAACACATTGAACCTTACAATACACAATAATATAAATTAGATTTGATCGATCTGTAAATGTATAATCAGCAGTGTTCAATTTTGAAACAATTTTGATACAACAAGAGCTGCAGTGCTGCTATTGCAAACTAAAACCAATACTTCTGAAATAGTAGTTGCTTGAAATAAAGCTGAAATAAAATCAAATAGATAAAAACTGAAATAAATTTGTTTAAATAGTGCTAACACTAAAATAAACATAAACTGAGCTGAATACAAATATTTTAAAACAAATACTGACACAAGCACATATAAAGCTAACTTAAAATATTAATAGTAAAATATATAAATAATACTTAAATAACACTGGAGAGTTGAATTCTTACTTGTTTGTGAGATTTGTTGCTTTGACACTCACATAAATGCGAGTTTTCAACAGCAGCCCGGTTCCTGGTATCTGGAGTTTGGTAGTATAGTTGGCAGTCTAAAATATGTTTGAAATAAAAAGAAGATGTCAGGAAACTTGTATTCTCTGTTTAATAAGTGTCATTTCATGAAAAGATCCTTACACTGTAAAGAGTCATGCTTAGAGTACTGACGAAGGTGCCATTGTTGTCCTTTACTGCTAGACTCACTCCCGAGCTGTTGGCACAAAAAGACACTTTGTCACGCAAGTTACAGTACAGAAACCTCAGCCGACAAACAGATTCTTTGCATTTATACTCACACGCTGAGTTCAGTGTTGTTGACCAAATACTGCAGTGGATACAGACACGAAAACTGATACATCAGCTGTTGCCTGTAGGTGATAGTGCTGGTGCTGGGATCGAAGGAATTGATCAATCCAGACACATTAACGGACTGGATTTGGGAGAAGTCTGAGAATACACCGGATCCCACCTGACTTGTAATCTAACCAATAAACACACAAACACGCACATTATGAAAATCTGCAGGATGAAACTTTTAAAGGTCGATTGCTTTACGGAGAACAGCTCTTACGTTCATATTGTTGCCACAGAGTAGGAGCGCATCCTGAGAGATTGAGAAGTTAAACATCAAGACGGGAGGATTGACAGTCCAGTCCGCCACTCCACGGCAGGCTGGGACATTAAACTTGGCATTGAGCGCCATCAGTGATTCGTTGTATCCCCCGAAATACATTGGACAAATGAGAACTTTTAAAAACATAGTATTGGTTCCACAAACCACTGTGATGTCGGCGTTTTCTGAAAGATACATGAATATTCATTAAAGTAATTTGACTAATATAAATACATAACTTTACTCGGGTTTTTTTTCTAGTAAAAATGTCAAAATATCCAAAACGACATGTTTAAAAAGCAAAATTAAGATACATTTCAAATCGTTAAAAAATACAAATGTATCCCTTTCTAATTTTATTCTTCTTACTGGTTGACTTTTTTAAAAATTGATTTATTGTATTATTTTATGAATTTATTTTTGCCAAAGTTGAAAGAACAAAAAACGAAAAGTTACAAATGACAAAATTAATTGTCTGAAACACCTTTATATCTTCTGCATTAAATGTCTCATTTTTTCCACAATGTTTAAATAATTTTTACTGAACAATAAGCAAATCTGATGAAGAACAGATTGTAATCACTAACCTGCCGGTCTGAACGTGGGGTGAGTGAGGCATGTTTGGATACCCTGACCTTCACACTGGAGAAGAAGGCCAGAAAGACACAATAGCTGGACTATTCTGATCATCCTGAGGCAAACTAAAAAAGACAAACCGTTCGAAAATACAAACCAATGAAAAAAATGAAGTCAAAAATGTAAACAAATCAGTGTTGAAGTATGATAAAGTAGCAAATATGTCTTGTTCCATCTAAACCATTTTAGAGAATAAAAGAAATGTTACCTTTTGGATCTATTAACTCCTGATGAGTAACTTCTCCTTCCTGTCTCGCAGATTCTTCCAGGTTGGGTATTTATACAGAGGAGAAGGGTGTGAAAGAAAACATGACAAAAGACAGCAACACGAGACCCTCCAGTGATCTCCCCACTGATATCTGTTCAGATCTGGTAACTACGTTTACAAAACAATTTTGTCATCAATATTGTTGGTTGAACAGATAGTTCCTAGGACAACAAGTGAAACTGGTTCATAAAAAAATAAATAAAAGTATGTCAGGTCTCTATTCTCATTAAGGTCTTAAAGACTTCAATTGATGCTATTCAACTGAATCACTCAAATCCTTCAACAACTTAATAATATATATGTATACCATTGTATGGTTATAGTTGCATGGCATCAGTGATGTTCTCCTCAAACAACATTTATGTATTTTGATTTTCATGTGTGATGAATTATAATTCATATATAACTATTATTCATAATAATAATAAAAAAACAACAACAGATGGTTCTAGGCTTTTATTCAGATCTTTACTCTACCAACATACACCTCTTTATTACTGCCTCTGTGTTGCTCAGCAACCACAATTGTTTCTGAAGAACTACATTGTATGTTTTTATTAATATTATTGCATTTTATTTGCTATGTGTATAGAACAACCGTTTTATAAAAGTAATATGCACAGTGATGCGTTTACAGTGAATTTATAACACCCTTAGCTGTTATAAATTCTTCTTGGGCTTACTTTTTTACTTTTATACTTTTTTTTTTAATACTGCATACCTGTATATTAGTGCTGTTAAATGATTAATCGATTAATCACAATAAAACACAATAAAAGTTTTAGCTAGCATAATATATGTATTCTGTGTATTTTTATTATGTATAAACAAATACACACACATACAGTATATATTTAGAAAGTATTTACATGTATTTAAATGTCTATATTATAATAATTTATATTAGAAATGAACATTTTTAAAATATTTTTTAAAATCTATAAACATCTACAACATCTATAAAATATAATCTATTTTCTTAAATACTGTACCTGTGAGTATTTATAAATACACACTGTACATATATATATATTATAAACAAAACCTTTACCTTATTAATCAGAATTAATTGACAGCACTAATTCACACACACACACACACACACACACACACACACACACACACACACCCTTACACACACACACACACACACTCACACACACACACACACACACATATATATATCCTATTTTTCTAAATATCATCTTTTGTAAACAACAAAAGATGTTCTTTAGAAAAAAAATGCTTTGGAATTAAAGGATGAGTAAATAATGACAACATTTTCATTTTTGGGTAAAATGTCTCTTTAAAAAAAATTAAATAAGATAGATCTGATATGAGAAGAGATCTTCATTAGTGATATTTGATATTATTTGAAATGGATAACAAAAACTGTCCTCACTACTTTTTAATGTCTTTCACTTCATAATTGAATATTCTGTAACACTGGTAGGCTATATAAGCACATATGTTGGCGGGTCTCACTTTGCCGTCAAGTAGGGTGTTGAAAAAAAGGTGTTGGTCACTTAACAATGAAGGATAGAATTTCTTTTTATGAATATTGGCACTAACGTTAGTACTTACTTCATAGTTAAACACTTATTTGAACAAAAAGGTACCGACTGTTCCCTTGTTAGGACATCACCACATGCAGAACATTCCCTTGATGACACCAAGCACCTTTTCAATACAGGTCAGATCAAACGTAAAAAAAAATAGAATTCCTCTATTAAGACAGATCCATAATAATTATCTAAGTTCCTTCAAAACAGTCACAGTATTCAACAGTTATGATATCTTGTTTTAACTTAAACTTTCTTAATAAATATACACGATCAGTATTTCAGTCATGGAATAATAGCTAATTCATTTTCAGACTTTTTTTTTTCATAGGTTTGGTTAGCCTGTGAGAATTCAGTAAATGTAAAGTTAATGATGGTTTCATAATTGACTTTATTATTATGAAAGGGTCATGACTGCTTGTCTGCCCTTTAGCTTTATCCAGGTCGGGTAGAAAAAGCTATTGTGAATAAAACTATACAGTGACATTCCTCTGTTTTCTGATTGAACTCCCTTTTGTTGAAAATATCACATCCCAGAGGATTTGAAATGATCAACCGCTTCGCTTTGTCTGGTGCTTAAGGGTGTTTCCACATTCTGCCGTGCTTTTTTTGTTTAGGCTCAACTCATCACACCCTCTATACAATACCTGCATCTTTTTTATCGGACATTTAGTTTCCACTGTCACGAATTGTTTTCAGTGTATGTAGACTGATTGTCTTACTGACATCATGTACATTGTACACTATTGACAACTGTGACAGCTCTCTGACTGACAGGGGTTTTCATGACTAGGCCACCTTGTGGTCACTTGTTGATGTGGCAGATTTACAGTGCAGTTATACTGCAGTATCACTGTAGAAACATTTTAATATATTTAATATAAGCCTGTGTGACAACAAAGATAACTTTGAGATGACAGAATTGATTTAGGACAGACAGACAGATAGACAGACAAATAGACAGATAGATAGATAGATAGATACCTGAGGGCTCCCTCTGACATCATTTAAGGGGATGTGGCGTGTACAGTAAAAGAGTATTTAGATAGCAGTGTTACAAAACATCAGTCTCGGTTCTCAAGTTTATTTTACACAGAATATACAATATACATTTTATAATGTTTCAGTGAATACAAAAAGTTTGAAAACTGCACCAACTCCCGAACAGAAATCGACCTGAGCTGAGAAGGTAACCATAACAACGGCGCTATCCCGTGTCAGTAATTTAAAGCTTCAAATGTAACAAATACCTCAATTTAAAGAAAAGCATTTCGTTCTATTTATAAGGATACTAGTTTAATAAAGAGGGTTGTAACTCCAGGGATTTTGTGGCGACCATCGTCTGGTTTTTAAAATACGAAATGAAGAGACGCCACTTGAGCCAAATGGCCGCTAAAGGGACCTATTTTGGGTTTATCACTTGCTTCAGAAAGTTTCTGTATGTTCTTGTTTTATTCAGTTATCTTTTGTCCATCGTTCACATTCACGAAACCACTTCCGTCCTGTTTCTTTACTGTAATCGACGTTCGCTGACACAGCCTTGACTGGATTTCAGATTAGTGCAACACGTATTGAACGTAAAGTTCCCTGGGAATGTTCTGGAACTCTATTGATTGATATTTTCAACTGCTGTGTAACGGGCGGAACTCTGTTGGCGTCCTCCATCTCCAAACGCTTCAGCGGCCGCGCGCGACGTGATTGGCTGCTGCTCTCGTTCCATGTTCTGGACTGTTCTTAGGAAGAGTCTTTAAAGCGCATTACAGCACGCTTCTGCTGGAGACTTCGCGCGCGTCTACAGCTGCGACACCACAGGCGATTGACAGGCTCACAGCGTTTCTGGTGAGCACCGATGACTGCTGTTATCATGCATTTAAAGTTAAAGAGTTTAGACTCTCTTTAAAGCGATAAACTATTGAACGGCTGCTAATATTAGAATACAACGCCATACCGAGATGCGACGAGTTTGATGCTGTGTAGGTTTGATAGTTTAGTTTGATAGTTTACAAATTAACGTTCAAAATTCTGTCGTTTTTCATTCATCTACATGTTGTCCCTAAGCTTTGACTTCCTTTTTGTCGTTAAATATTAAAGTGACGTGAGGCGAAATGTTAGGGAATGTCAGTCATTTGTCACGCATTTTCAACACAAACGAGGAATTAAAAAAAACGGTCAGATTTTAGCGCTGGCCAAAAGTTATTTTAACACCTTTTCCTGAATTCGATCTGCATTCTGAACTAACGTTAGTATGGAATGTTGTAGAACGTTAATGTAATTGGAGCGTTTTCGAAATCTTATGCGCGGGATTGATTAGGGTTTATGGGATGTTTTAGCAACAGATGATTCCAGAAGAAGACACTCCCAGCTTTTCCAATTCAGGAATGCCTACGAAAATCACAAATTGTTGCATAATGGTTTGGAGCAAACGATAGGAAACTGAACATTAACTTTCCCTAAGAGGCAGTTAATTATCTTAAAGCGATAGTTCACTCAAAATACAGATTTCGTCGTGAATGTGTCAGATTAAGGCTGTCGCTCTTTCTGTTATCTTTTTAATTTCCACAGATGAAATACGCAGGTTTGGTATAAGTATACGTTTTAATTTATAAACATAACGTTAGCTAATCACTAATGAATCCAAAGGAATGATAAAGCTGTTGTGAAGTGCTTTCCTCAGCTCTGTTTGAAGCAGCGCCTTTTAACACAGTGACAGCTGATCCCCTCTGTGGTCCATGTAGGCCACAGGATCATCTGATGATGTCTTGCGTGCCAATAAAGCTTTTGAGTAAACAGCCAGTTAGTGTATACAACGAATCGAGCTATTAATAGATAACAAACTAACATACATGCATCCCTTATTTGAAAAGGCTTGGGAAGAATGCTTAAGATATAGTTCATTATGAATATTAACCACTGCCATATGTGTATGCTGCCAGCAGACACCATGTCAAAGGGACCAGCAGTTGGCATTGATCTGGGGACCACCTACTCCTGCGTGGGGGTCTTTCAACATGGCAAAGTTGAAATTATTGCCAATGACCAGGGTAACAGAACCACACCAAGTTATGTAGCATTCACAGACACAGAGAGGCTGATTGGAGATGCTGCCAAAAATCAAGTAGCAATGAACCCCACCAATACAGTCTTTGGTAAGCGGATTTATACATGATGCAATTTTGAGATCTTTAAAATGTATCTGTATCAACCAGTAATGGACATTTAATTGTGCATGCTCATTTCGTGTAGCTTTACATTATGTTATGCACACTCAATCAGTTACTATTAAACACACAACTGATTTAACAGCACTGTTTATATTTATCAAATATTTGTATTATGGTCTGATGTAAAAATGAAGTGAAAAGTTCTTTTTAGTGTTCATTTAATCAAATTAGTATTAATCGTGGCCATATAAAAACATATTTATTGGCTTATTCATGTATTGTTAAATTTAAGTTCTGTCATGTTCTGAGTTTTTGCCATATTTGTTTCTCTAGATGCAAAAAGGCTGATTGGACGGAGGTTTGACGAATCTGTTGTGCAGTCAGACATGAAGCATTGGCCGTTCACTGTTATAAATGACAGCTCACGCCCCAAAGTTCAAGTTGAATACAAAGGGGAGACCAAGACCTTTTACCCAGAGGAGATTTCTTCCATGGTGCTTACAAAGATGAAGGAAATTGCCGAGGCATACCTTGGAAAAGTAGGTTTCTGTTATACACAATGCCTGTATTTGCTATAATGGTGCCAAGAAACCATCTCCCTTGTTGCTGTATGTCTGTAAGATGTTGACATGTCTAACCTGTCAACATTGACCCACGTCAGTTTATTAGAGCATGAAAGAGGCCTGTTTGAATAACACACTTTAAACATTTGTGGGGAACAAGTACTTCAGCTGTTACACTTCCTGAATCTGTGTTCGCAGACCATCACAAATGCTGTTATTACAGTACCTGCTTACTTCAATGACTCTCAGCGCCAAGCCACAAAGGATGCTGGGACTATCTCTGGCCTCAATGTTCTACGAATCATCAATGAGCCGACTGCTGCCGCCATTGCTTATGGTCTGGACAAGAAAGTAAGGGTACTACATTCACTTACAATATTAAAGGAGTAATTGTTAAATACAGCTGACTTTTTTTGTCTGGTGTCAGGTTGGCTCTGAGAGAAATGTCCTGATCTTTGATCTTGGAGGTGGCACTTTTGACGTGTCCATTCTTACAATTGAGGATGGCATCTTTGAGGTCAAGTCTACAGCCGGAGACACTCACCTTGGCGGAGAAGACTTTGACAATCGCATGGTCAACCACTTCATCTCGGAGTTCAAGCGCAAGTACAAAAAGGACATCAGCGACAACAAGAGGGCGGTCCGTCGGCTGCGCACAGCGTGTGAGCGAGCAAAGCGCACTTTGTCCTCCAGCACTCAGGCCAGCATCGAAATCGACTCTCTTTATGAGGGAATCGATTTCTACACTTCAATCACCAGAGCTCGTTTTGAAGAGCTCAACGCCGATCTCTTCCGTGGCACCTTGGATCCGGTCGAGAAATCCCTCCGTGATGCTAAACTGGACAAGTCTCAGGTTCACGACATTGTCCTTGTTGGAGGATCCACCCGTATTCCAAAGATCCAAAAGCTGCTACAGGACTTCTTCAATGGGAAGGAATTGAACAAGAGCATTAATCCAGATGAGGCTGTCGCATATGGGGCAGGTAAAGAATACGGACATAATTGTGAATGGCCTATTCTTCCATAAATGTCCTATTAGAGACATATTTCCTTTTTATAGCTGTCCAGGCAGCCATTTTGTCTGGAGACAAGTCTGAGAATGTCCAAGACCTGTTGCTCCTAGACGTTACTCCTCTGTCCCTGGGAATTGAGACTGCTGGTGGGGTTATGACCATCCTGATCAAACGTAACACTACCATCCCAACCAAACAGACACAGACCTTCACCACTTACTCCGACAACCAGCCTGGTGTCCTCATTCAGGTGAGCAGATGTTTATTTTAGTTTTTTTGTTTGTCCGTGGTTTCTGGCAAAGTTTCATGTTGAATGCATTCCTCTGCTGTAGGTGTATGAGGGTGAAAGAGCAATGACTAAGGACAATAACTTGCTGGGAAAGTTTGAGCTGACGGGCATCCCCCCTGCTCCGCGTGGCGTCCCCCAGATTGAGGTAACCTTTGACATTGATGCCAATGGCATCATGAATGTCTCCGCTGTAGACAAGAGCACCGGCAAAGAGAACAAGATCACCATCACCAATGACAAAGGTAGCATAACTCTTGTTCCCTTTCAGGAACTCGAGCTGCGTCTAGTACGCTTTGGGAACGCCCTCCAGCGTGACCGCTCTGAAATGTGTGT
>JAUCMU010000027.1:8320012-8333055 GCA_032275025.1 Enteromius treurensis | reverse complement strand
CTCTGTGTGGAGCACTGGCTGTAGTCAGACTCTTTGTGCACACAATAATATCACTGCATTATTACAATTAATGACAAAAAAAAAAGTTTGGAAATATAAACTGATATTTCCAACTGACACTCTACCGCAAAAGATTGAAATAACCGACTTAAAACCATTTTTTGTTGGTGAAAATACTAGTGGCCTACGACTTTTGCACAGTACTGTATAAATAATATATATATACAATTATATTGATAGAGATAGTAAGAGAGAGGACAGAAAATGTGGAGGCATGTGAAAACAGGATTAGTCAAAGTCACATGTCAGATTCAAACTGATGTCGCTAACATGGGTGCCACAAATTAATGTGGTAAATGATGTGCACTAATTAATAAGTCACATTCAAAAGGCTTCTATTCTTAATGCTAATTTTTTATTTACAACACGTTTTTTCAAAATTTGAGAGAGGCTGAGTACAGCAACTGTATTTGGTAATACTAGCACTGTTAACTGTTGTTTTGTATAAAAGTGCCAGGCAAATGTACAAATATAAATGTAAATCTTGCTTGTGATTCCTGTCTTTTTTTAAAGTGTAAATGTTCATGTTTTAGTATTATTAATATTAATCAGAAGCTTAAAACGTCGTATTTCACAAGCTTTGAAATCCCCATTAATCTAAAGGCGGTATCACAGTAATGACTTAAAATGTTTTTTTGAAACATTTACACTCTTTTCAGTCATACCCACAATGCAAAGCAGCAGACTTTAAAACCGCCTGTCTGTGCCACATTCTGAAATGTGCCAGCATGCAGTGAAGAGGAAGGAAAGGTTGGTAAGGATGAAATGATGAAGGGCAACAAAACATCAAGGCAAATGAGACAGAAAATTCGCAAATGAAACATCAAGAAAATGGCCCTGAGTCAGAAAATGGAGAAAGAGAGAAAGAGAGAGAGTGAGGCAGAAAAAGGAGGCAGTAGGAAGGAGATGGAGGCAGAGCTGCTTGGTTTCATCTTAATTCAGACTGGCAAAATAACTGGAGGATGAATTGAATCAGGTCTGCTACAGCTGCTTCCCCCGGCTCGTGCCAGTTAGATTCCCATCCAGTTCTCTCTCTCGCTCACTCGTTCTCTTCCTCATTTCTACACACACTCTTTGCCACATTCTATTAACACTGCCTCTGCACTCCGGCAGTTTGCTAAAGCACCGTCTCTCTATAACAGCTGTCAAATACAGTAATCCACACGCTTTAATGTAAGCTTCACATAGTTGCTCTGTTCCGAAGCGATCTAAGTCAGAAAACATACAATAATTTATTCACCCTCATGCTTCTCCAAACCTGAGTTTCTGTTTTTAGTGGGACACAAAAGGAGATCTTTTTAAGAATGTTTTTCAACTGTTTTCATTATTACACTGAAACTCAGTGGGGTCCAAAAAAACATTTGGTCCCCATTGACTTTTTGCATATATATTTATGTTCCACATAGTAAAAGAGTCTTGGGGCAACATGAGGATGAGTAAATGATGACAGACTTTTCACATAAGCCCAGAGAAAAACTGAAAAGTGTATTTCATTTAACAAAAGAATCGAGAAAAATAGTTCAGTCGCATAAAAAAGTACCCAATAATGGTGCATTATGCACTTATTGCAGTATTGTTTTTAGCTTAGCAAAATGCTGACATAAATGTTAATGAAAGCTCATTTAAGACGAGTCATCTTGCTATTTGTATTGTGCTTCCAGTTGTTGCCTAAATCAGACAGGATGCTGCCTTAAAACATAATTCCTTTGGTTTTATGTGTACGCTTGGGTATATGTACAGTGAGCACTGTGTAAATTTAATAATCACCATAGTAGTGATGCTATTTTCTAAACAACGCTCAGAAATGATTGAATCCCAAGGTGATTTTCCAGTATTGTGGTTTTTATGTGACACCCACAATAATAAGTTCACCTATAGTTATACAGGTGTACTTAGAAATACAGACTGCATGTTAAATTGATTAATTTGTTTTATTTAATGCATGCCAGTGTACTACAGCAAAGTAATAAAATCACTTTGAGGAAGTCTATGATATTTTGAAATAAAATAAAATAATAAAACAAAATTAAAGCAGTAGAACCTGGAAAACCAAGTGGACCCAGTAGCAGATTAGTAAGTGCTATACATTGCTATAATCACTGTATTGTAATGTGTAATTGTGTAATGAACCCTTTTGCGATACAATTGCGAGAAAAGCTTTAATGCATCACAAAGCTTCATTTAGCTGTCACTACAGTATGCACATACTGTACACTGTAAATAAATTCCATAAAATTGACGGTACAAAACTGGCAGCTGTGGTTGCTGGAATTCGAGCGTAAAAAAATATGGTAACAATATTATAGGTAGGGATGTCCCGATCCCGATCTGTTTACGTGTTTTGTCAGTAAAGCCGGTCATGTAATGAGCAATAAATGCCATCAGGTGCGTGATTTCACGTTGAGCCGTATATACTACACACAGCCGTTGTTCACTGACGAGCTGCGTAAATCCACGCTGATAATGAACATGGATTTGCACACTTCGTCAGTGAACAACGGTAGTGTGTAGTATATACGGCTCAATGTGCAATCACGCACCTGATGGCATTTACCGCTGATTAAATGACCGGCTTTACTGACAAAACGCCCAAAACAGATCGGCCGATCTGGATCGGGACATCCCTAATTATAGGTTTTATGGTTTTAAGTTAAATTTACAGTTAAGTACCGTAATTTCATTAACTGATATACAGTAATATACCAACCTACCAACTGAAATCTGTTTTGTACTTTTGAAATACACTGATAACCACCAAATGCAGGTGGTGATGAGAAAGTCACATGATGAACCAAAGCCCATCACAAGCAGCTTTTAAATATGAACATATAGAAAGTGCTCAGTGTGATTCACACAAACATAATTATGGTGAGACTCATTCAACTAAAATATACAATAAACATTAACTTAACAACATGACATGTCACATGCAACCCTAATAAACATAACTGCTATGAAAAACCTAAGAAGAAACATGATTTGAAAGAAAAAACAGGGAATTCTGGGAATGTCAATGTACAGGAATTTATCACTAACCATTTAACAGGTTTTTACCGTAGCATCATTAGGTCTTTACCGTTCAAAACACATTCATTCTTTACAGTGTATGCACAGTAAACATTTTTTAATCTTGCATGATCTGTGTGGGATCTACCATAAGTAAAAAAAAGTTTGTCCACAATGTGACAACACCGACCCGGGCCAGAGACCACAACAAAAACATATGCATATGAGACAGACTGAGATAGACATTTTTGTTGCAATTAACTTCTGGAAAGAAATATTGCAGGCACTGGATAACAATGAATCTTTCTAGTGCATCTGTGAAGCACCTGTATTGAATATTTTGAAAGGCTATGTGTTCGACTGAATGCATATCTAAAGTGTTTGCATCAGAACTGAGTACTACTGTATATTTGGGCTTTAGAAGTCAGCTGGCTATCTAGGCAATGAGGCAACGTGCTAGAACTGAGCTAACATTTAAGCAGCAACAGAGGAGCTGATAAATCCTTTCTTGTGACTTCACATAGATCAGACTGATTGCGTCTGACAGGTTCATATGGCTTCGGTGAGGTCTGTTTAATGGAAATGAGTGGCACCATATGTATGAAGCTAAGAATATCAGCTTGCTTCTTTGTGATTCATATTTCATGTGCGCTGTGATGTGTGTTGTGTAAAAGGACGCATGCCTGCGCATCTTACCGTGGACCTGCAGCATGGCGGAGGCTTCGGTTTTGCCCACGCTGTTTTCTGTGACACACGTGTAAGTGCCCTCATCCTCTGCTCTGACCCTTACCAGACGCAGGCTGTTGTCACCACGGATCTCAAATCTACTCGGCCGAGAAGGTGAAAAGAGACAGTGGTTGTCCATGAGGAGAGCAGATTGAACAGTCATCGCACATTCCTCCTACAGCCTGTCTACATCCTTCTACTCTATGAGAGGACATTTCTGTGTGACTCCATCAAATACTGTGTCACTAACTCTAGGAAACACTAATTATATTTTATTCTTGGGGCTTTTGCCACTTTTTTGTTTGACAGTAGAAAGGAAACTATTTGGGAAGAGAATGGAAATGGGATCAATATTCAAGTCAGTTCACTTGATGGGGATCTTTCTAGTCAGCTACAGCTATTTAAATGGAAAAAAGACTAAAATCTCTAAAATTGTTGGCTAAGAAGCTTTCATTTGAACAACATATGCCATAATGTTAAAAGAATAGCTCACTTATTTCATTTACTCTCTCTCATGTCATTCCAAATCTGTACAAGTTTTTTTCTTATGATGAACATAGATATTTTGAAGAACCAAACAGTTGTTGGTCCCCCATTGACTTCAATAGCAGGTAAAGGAATGAAATGATGAGCATCAACTATTTGGTTACCAGCATTCTTCAAAATATCTTCTTTTACATTCAATAGGAATGCAAACTCAACAGGTTCATTTTTGGGTAAACTATACCTTAAGTTTTGTTTCATTAGCTCAAATCTTTATCTTTTTTTCTAAAAGTTCTAAAACTTTTAGTCTCCTCATACTGTTTCTGACATAATTTAAGCCATATTTGAACCTGAATGTCCTACATCAGCACCAACATGTGATAACCACTGCATTACTCAGACTCAGACTGAATGCAAATTATAGCAACACATTTCCTAGCTAAGCATGTTTAGTTTTGGAACAAAAATTAAGTTATATTCTCTAACCAATTTTGTCCTAACCTTTCATGTATCAAAAAGTACAAAAAAAACACTGTAAAAGCAATCCATATCCAGCATGAGGGTGAGTAACTGACAGAATAAATGAGTAAATGACAGAATTTTCATTTTTGTGTAAACTATCCCTTTAAGGTTTTGTTATATAATGCTGTATTATGCAATAACCAATGTTCCTCAGTTAGTGGTTTATTGGTTTAATGAGCGTTTTGCTTCTCTAATTCAACTAAAACGGAAATAGGAAACTGATTTTCTAATCTGTTACTACATAAATGTCATTAAACTGGCATTTGAAATCCATAAAGCTGCCGTCACAGCATTGTAAATGTTTGTAAGCAGAGGCTTGCCTCCCCCGCGGTAGTTCTCCTTCTTCTCTGTTCCAGCGGACAGTTGGAGCCGGGTCTCCATGAACCTCGCACAAGAAGTCAACAGTCTCCTCGGCCAAAACGATCTGATTCACAGGTCTGCGGATGAACACTGGCCTCTCTGCTCCCACAGTCACACACATATATCACACAGTGATTATTCTCCACTCCTTTGTGAAAGCAAAAACTTGAGCCAGGAAATTGGACTTACCAAACACAACCAGTTCGGCTGGATCGCTGTCTCTCTCACCCACCATGTTGGTGCCTACGCACACATACATGCCTGCGTCACTTTTTCGGGTGTGAGAAATCATCAGCTTTCCACCACGCATCTGAAGAAAAACAAAAATCACAATATAATCGTACAACCCGATGTGATTCTTAAAAATGCTTTTTTCAGTATCTAGTATCTTCATCAGTTTAAGGTGCACGTATCCCTCTTTAAAAAGTTTCCCAGCTAACAAAAATGTTCTAAAAATGTTTTCATTGGGTTATGAAAATGCTATTTTTAAACGTTCAAAACGTCCACACTCTGAAATACTTAAAATATTGCTTTTCCTGGTTATTTAAATGTTAAAGGAACAAGCAAACATGATGTGAACACTCTGAAACTATTTCAGGAATTTAAACATGTCTTTGTGCTAACGTTTTGAGAATATTAAAGACTCAATAACTCAGCCCTGGTATTTTGGCTGGTATTTTTATTTATCTTTTCAGTTTTATTCATTTTAGCATTTAAAAGCAACATTTAAGTATTCATATTTTTAATTAGTTAGCTTTAACAACACTGGTGGTAATCAGCTCAGCACAAACATACAATAATGGTAAGTGCACCTTTCATTTAGATCATTTGCATTTGGCAGTGATGTCATGTCGGTGGAGAACAGGACATGAGCAAGTGCACTGATTTATGTTTCAATCGATGCTGGCTGCAGAGGGGTAGAGTGATGTCACTGCTGCACCACAACCTAATCATCACTCCTGTGCCAACATTGCACTTTCTGCTATTGACTCACAGAGATCCTGCCGTCCTTGTCATTGACACGAACATTGTTCCTCTTCCAGGAAACGGTGGGCTCGGGGTGACCCCTGGGAGGGATGCACTCCAGCACAGCGGGCTCTCCTGCTGCCACCACCACATCATTGGGAGGCTGGCGGAAATCATCCCTGAGAACTATGGGAGATTGAGACAAGTGTTAGCTGTTTGCTGTGTTGTGCTTGTTTGGTATGTTTTCATCCGCTCCCCTGTGCAAGCTGTTTATTCATGGATCTTCATTGAGGAACTTGGGAATTGTGAGTCAGAGATGAATGAGGCCTCTTAACTTCGCTTTCTCGCAGCTCCTGTCCTCAAATCTCCTGTGCTCTATCCTGCACGTAATGCCTTGGCTTTCTCATCTTATCAATTATAAAGTGTTTTCATGACAACGCATTCACATTTAAATACAGCTGAATAATTGACCACAGAAAAGAGGCATGACATGACTATGGGTCTGTTTTGAAATCGAGTGAGCTGCCTTCTATCTGTCTATGCGGAGTCAGAAGGTTTTCGGATTTCATAAAAAAATAACTGATGATGATGAACAGAGGTCTTACATGTTTGTAATGCAAAGGTAAGTATCCCTTTAAAGCTACACTAAAATCAACATTTCACTCGACGACTATTTTTTACAACAGTTTGATGTTAGCATGTTGCTAAACGAACAATTAGCTTATCACAGTGCCTTTCAACAAATGTCACAATGTCCTATAAGCACAGAAACTGTAAAACAGTAACATTTTAAATAGACTGAACTATTTTCAAAATGAATGATATGCTGTTCTCACTTTATTGGACTTACTGTTTTATTACTCTTTTGCCTCTCCACAAAAAATACTGTTATGAGTTTGTTACAGCCAATTGAACACACATAAATGTCAACACAAATTAATAATTACAAGTGGGAAACGTGTGATTTTCTTTGAAAATTGTAAGATTTTTTCAAAGGATTTAGTTTGATCGGGGAGATAATGATTTGGGGGTGTGCTATGTCTACTGTCTTCCGAAGAAAATTTTGAATTATCTTGAATAATTATTAGCTTTCCAATAAAACTAGCTAAATAGCATGAATAAAATACAACTGTACAATCATGATAATCATATGATAATAACATAAACTAAACATAAACTGAATGATACAAATCAAAAACACATCTGATTCTCATTCTAATTCTTTAGTCATCGTACGGTTTAAATGTTACATCAACATCCAATCAAAGTGCTTTGAACGTGCCTACCATCATAAATACAACTTCAAAACACCTGAGTAACACACCATGAATAGACAGCTCACTTGATTTTGGTACACAACTTTAAAGTCTTGCAAAACAAAATCCAACAGGGAAGCCACTGCTTTAACTTTGCAGACAGCCAAATTCAACAATGGCTGGTGGTGCTGACCTTACTAAGCGTCAGTGTTAAAGGTAAACACCGTGAACTCTGCCCCTTTCTCTTTTCTATGCCTATAACCTTCACGCTGGGAGCGAACGACAAAATGCTACATTTCCCGCTGTCTGGCTTGGCAGGAAAAGTTACCCATAAATCCCCAGTGGTGATTGACAGATTAAAAATGCGACCCCTGCCCTATGGGAGCTGCCTCAGGGGGCCCTTCGAGTTTCCTACATCAAAGGGTGAGCTCCTACGGGCTATAGACTCTCACCAGCGGCTGTTACTGAGCCTCTGACACACATACAAGCATAAATGCCACTCATATTCTCATCTCTGTGAAATATAAATGCATTTCGGTAATAACGCACACCATTGTCCAAAAATTAATCACCAATCTGACAGCCGCAATATCTTCACGTCTTATCTCTTAAACACTTAGTGGATGAAGTTTTCGATTAACACCTCAATTATAAGGTGTAATCTTGCCTGTCGTGGGCTGCAAATGAACTCGTGGAATGTAAAGCATGAAATAATTCCAAATAAATAAATTCAGCAATGGATCCAAATTTATGATATGACCTCTGCAGCATTTCTGCAGTATTACCGAGTCCTGGCTACACATCCCTTGGCAGACCTTTATAAATGCAATGACTTGTGATAATTACTTATAAATATTCATTGAAATGTCATGTTATTGGTGAGATCCAGAGTGCAGAGTGCTCCATTTTCTTTGTTAGTTAAACTCATGCTCATCTCCTGTCTATGAATATTCATATCTTTCAGGCTGGGACAAATGGTGCGGGTCTGTCAATGGACAGTAAGTGAATCACTTCAGAAACTGAAGTGGTCATCTGTCGGTCTGGGCACCCAACCTGACCATAACCAACTTCAACACTCCTTCATCCAACACAATCTGCCACATTCCTGTTTAAACCTTCTCCACATTTGAGATTTTTAGTGGTGAATCCATAGAGGCAATTATTGTTTTGCCGCAGTATTTTTTGCATCCCATTTACTTAACTACTCTTAATGCAGTTTAACCAGGGCCAAATGTAATTAGTTCACTGACAATCTTTTTAGCACAAATATGAATCCTTACTATGCAAATTAAAGGGTTACTCCACCCCAAAATGAACATTTTGCCATTAATCACTAACCCCGACGTTGTTCCAAATCCGTAAAAGCTTTGTTTGTCCTCGGAACACAATTTAAGATATTTTGGATGAAAACCAAAAGGCTTGTGACTCTTAAGTAAAGGTGTCAACAATGGCGTCTATTTAATAATCTGAATTAAAATAAACATTTATACTCAATAGATTGCATTCTGTTTTATAATGCACTTCAATCCTGAGGTGCAGATAACTGTCACTTGCAACAAGTGGTATAAATATCGGAAAATGCTATGTGCACTTGGTGTAAATAGCCGCTGCCAAAAAATAATGATCCCAAAACTTGTGCCCCATTTGCCCATACCTAAAACCGCCACTGCATCAAAATAAGGTGTTAAAAGTTAATACTCCAAAGATTGCTAGTTGACATGTAGTTGCAAAGTTACTTACTGTTAGTAGAATGTCTAAAGTGGAGAGTTACAGATAATGTTATGCAGTCTGTTAATATAACTGATGATTTCCAGAGAGTTACATGAGTTAATCTTCCAAGTGTTGTCATGATTGAATTATAAAATTATGACTTCTTTTGAACGGTAACTTAAAGGCGCTAAATTATACTTGTATTCACCCTCAACATCAAGGCACCGGGGTGGCGTGTTCGACCAGATGAGGTTATACATGCATTCCAGAAGTTCAGGTCCCTCCAACTTGTAACCAGGAAAACACTGGTAGTGGACCACAGTCCCAACAGGCACAGTGAACTCTGTTTCTGAGATGTTCATGTAACTGTGTGGAGGTATCAGCGGTCGGAGGCAGCCTGTGGAGACAGAGGACAGTGCATAAAACCCAAATGTAAACTGTCTTCAAGAGTGTGGTGTTTATTGAATCAGAGTCAGTTACAGAGTGGATTTGTTTTGAATAATTGGCGAAAAATGGCTTGCGTCAAACCTTGACAGGTTGGCTGATTATCCCATGTCCCATCTGCCTGGCAGACTGATTCCATAGTTTCTGTGTCAGGGTATCGGATCTGAAATCCCTCATGACAGCTAATAATAAGGCTGTCACCAGGCCGGTACGTCTTATTTGTGACATCAGCATCCTCGATGAATGGAGGAAGACAGTCTTTGAAAGATAGAGGAGCTACATAAAAAAATGCTGCGACACATTCATCCGATTATTTAAACAAGTTAAAATGGATCCAAACGTAAACTGTTCATAAATGCTTTGGAATGAAGGCCTAAACTTTTAAACTCTCATTTTAAAGAAGACAATCAACAGTAAATAAATGTTACCTATTCTAAAGTGTTACCAATAAGTTATCTACCAAATTTGAGGTTCCTGATATTATTTAGGCGTTATAGCAAAAAAAAGACAGGCTTTATAGCAAAAAAAAGTTTTTTATGATGCAGTTCTTTGTCGTAAATGTATACTTTTCGACTTACGCACCAAATAAGGAACCTTCAGACTCAGACCTTTTCAAATATATACATTTCATCAAGATTAGAAAACATTTTGATGATGAAATATTGTAGTGAATTTGGTAAAATGACGCTTGACATCGTCTGCTGTGGGGAGGAGCCTGCTAAAAAGATTTATAGTGGCATTTAATACTAATAGGACGCTAGTAGGCTCACCTTCTGAAAGGCACACTGGTTTAAGGCTTGGTTTCCAGCCTACCGATCCATTATGGAAGCGCGTGCAGATAATCTTGGCTGGCCCCTTTAAACTATAACCATCCACACAAGAGAACCTGGCCACTGAGTTTTCAAAGAACACACCGCTGCTTGGAGTTCTGATTCCATGCTCAGGAACACCAGGATCCTTGCAGAACTGCTCCACTGAAAGTGTGAAGAGCAAAACCATACATTTTATGGTTGTGCCAATATCAGTGTTTGAACTGAACTGGTATCTGTAGTTTGTTCCTAATTAAAACTAATTTAAAGAGACATCGCATTTTGGTGACTGCATTTTGTTGTTAATCACTTACTCCCATGTCGTTCAAAACATGTATAAGCTTTGTTCATCTTCGGAACACAATGAAGATATTTTGTACGAAAACCAGGAGGCTTGTGACTCTCACAAAACTTACAAGATGCAGAAAAGTCTGAATCTGCCATCAGTGGTTCAACCATAATATGATGACACTACGAGAATACTTTTTATATGCAAAGAAAAAAACAAACAATTTATTCTTAATAAAATTCAGATTGAGCCACTGATTGAACCATCTACTATTCTGATGATGGCTTTCATACTTCTTTTGGGGGGGCCTTGTAAGTTTTCTTTACTTGGCAGACAATGGAACTGACACAAGCCTCCCGGTTTTCATCCAAAATATCTTAATTTCTGTTCTGACCATGAATAAACGTCACCCACCTTTAAAAGGTATAATATAATTATTATTATTTATTCCTGCCGGTAATAGTGATTCTGCTTATGCAGATGATACAAGTTCAGTAACTTAACCAAATATATCTTTTTTTCTTTTCTTCAAAATGTTTTATTGTTATTCTTTCTATTTTTACTTTTTATCTTGCAACTACTATCACCTCAGGAGGGTGATGAGCGCATGATAGTGATGTCACCCACAGCCCTTCTGTTGGGTGAAACTGTTACAACTCAGCCTGTGTTACAACATCACACTCAATATGGCATTTTCATTCTTTATCAAAACACTTTTCTGCTGAGATGTTGCTTTACTCAGTGTTACATATAGTGCCACCTTCATAAAATATTGTTATAGCCCGGAGGTGTTTAGGGTCTAGATGATGTCTGGAATTTTATGAGTGTGGTTCTTGCTTGTTTTGAATGTTCTGCTTAGTCATGATCAAAGGTTATTCTATATACAACAAGCAGCTGTAAAGCAGCACCGTCATGTCACGGAAGAACAATTAGAACAGGACCTTTACTGAAGATGATGAGGTTCTTCAGAAAATTCCAGCGTGCAGCCACAAAACAATTAAGCCCCGTATATTCCACATATTCGTATGAATTATATAATTGCAGTTTTTATGCAGATCTCTTACCTACTGTGTTAACCGGGAAGGCGGTGACCAGAAAAGAAGGGAGGAGGAGGAGGAGGATAAACGAGAGAACAATCTGGCCGTAGACAGGATGTCCAAACGCAGATTTCTTGCCTTCTTTATCACCATGATGAAACATCTTTCACTGAATAAAATTCATCGGGTCACAATGCTCTGAAATTATGATGACAACGACAAAAGGCTAGGTAAACCGAGAAAATATGAAATCTGTTGGGATTGCATCATGGATTTTCAGCCCTGCAGAATCTCCTCGCAGACGCGCAGAACATGATGACCAGTGAATCCCCATATCAGTTCCCAAATACCAAAACAGTCTTTTCGGGAACGCGTGTATCGCATATCCAGCACGCATTATTATGCATTATTCACATGTCTTCGGCATATCAGAATAAAGCTCGCGCAACATAGCGATGCTGTCTAAACGTACGACGATCAAAATGATGATGAAAAATGCGTCATACGCGTCACTGGTCTACCTTTCCCGGTTGAAAACCAAGGACCACTGACGCTATGCTGCTGTTTTAAAAATAGTGCTTGCAGTTTTACACACACACACCCATAATTTTTTGCTTAACCTACCCACTGATGCCGCACATTGAAAATCAGTCCCGACGGTGTTTCTCTCTCCCTTAGAAGACAGTCGAGCTGATCTTGACAATAAATGGAATAAACGTTACTTCATCTGTTAGTTCAGATCCTTTCTAAACTGGAAAGTAACCCGCCGAAAGCAAAATTATGTAGGTAAGTAGGCTCGTGACGTGTAGATTAATTATTATACAGGTCAAAGTACTAATGTAATAAACTGTTATGAAAAACAGGGTTTTTAGACAGTACTGCCAAAAGCAAGCATAACAGCACAAAAGGTATATAAATATTGCCTGCAGTATAGTTAACATTTGAAGTGGAATATATATATATAGTTGTGTGTATATGCAGTCATGTGAAACAATCAGGACATCCTATCAAATTCCATAGTTTTCTGTATCAAATTATCTGGTTTTTGTCAGTTCTTAAAATTTGGAAAATATAACCTCAGATGAACTAAATAAAATGACATATCACACCATGTCACTGTTTATTTAGCAAACATGAAGCAAAGATAGAAAAGCTATGGGTGACAAAGTTAGGACAGCCTATGATTCAATGCCTTTAGATCCACTTTAAGCAGCAATAAGTAATTGTTTATGACCCCTTTCCTCCTAGGTGACTCAAGTGCCCTTTTCTTGGGGTTTCTTTTTCTTTTTCTTTTTTTATGTGTATGGAGCCCTGTCTTTGCCCCACAACAATAAAATGTAACTATTAATCTCAATTTTGCTAAATAAAAGGATCT
>JAUCMU010000027.1:8307858-8319912 GCA_032275025.1 Enteromius treurensis | reverse complement strand
GACCGTATTCCTGCCTCTGAGTTCTCCGTGTTTGCGAGGAAGCGCGGGCGCGAGTGTTACGAGCCCACATTGTTACAATTATAAATAGTATTTATACTACATGCACGTAGTGTTCGGTGCTCTCGCGGTGCAGAAATGCTCCCAAGCAAAAATGGTTTTCCGGCGCGGATACTCTTTGTCCTGTTTTTATGTGCCCCCCACATGTCATGAAAAAATTTCGCCCCCGTTCGCCCATGCCTAAAACCCGCCACTGCTGCCATCAGTGGTTCGACCGTAACATTATGAAGCTACGAGAATACACTTTGTACTGAATACATCACCCTAGCGCCATTTTGGACAGCAATTGATGTACGCTGTTCTGTGTCGGCAGCAATGGAAGGATACATCTTTTTGAGAGTGGTAATTGTTTAGCAGTTAAAGAGACAGTCAAAAGACTCCCGGTTGTATTAAAATATCTTAAATTGCGTTCCGAAGATTTGGAACAAAATGGGGGTAAGTGATTAATGACAAAACTTTGATTTTGGGTTGGAGTAACCCTTTAAACTTACTGGTTAGCCTTACTCAGAAAACTTAGTGCTTATTGTATGCTAAAAAGAACTTTCCACAGTTTTTGGCCAATGCTCATAGTTTAAAAATGGCTAAATATTGGTTTATTAATTGCTGACCTTTTAAATAAGAGACCACGATCTCTTAGCATGATGCTAAGCTAAAACAAAGCTAGGTGACTAACTTAATATTTTTCGATATGGAAAGAAATTCTGATTTTAAACTGGCACTTTTAAAGAGAAATATCCAGTGAGCCCCATCAAAAACACAAGATAAATCTATTAATTGTTTGTTGTATAAATTGTGGCAATTCAGAACTTAAGTGAGTGGTTAATGCTTTATAGCTTTTAAAAATGTACCACCTACATTAAACATATGTTAGCAAAAGCAAACATGATGTAGAAATGTATTTTCTGAAGCAAACATGAAAATGTAGCTTGCTTCTACAAGGCAATTCTGTACTGAGCGTCTGAGCAAGCTTACAGTCTGTATTCAAGAACCTGGTTATGTGAAGCGAATGCCAAAATAAATAAGTTTTACAAACCACACACTATGCTAAAAAGTGTTAATTATAATTTCAGTAAAAAAAATAAAAAATAAAAGTTGATGGTTTTTTTGACTGCCACTAGTGTTGATTTCAGCTGGTAACTGCAGTTTACTTGTTAGGAATGTAGGTACAGACATGTTTTTCCAATAATAATTCCATTAAAATTCATAAAATGACTTTTTTATACAAATTATAGTAATAAAACAATAAGTGCCTGCAACCAAAAGCCAAGAACACACCAGATTTGACATTTAGCTGAAAATGCTATCAACCCAACAAATAAATTCACCCCCCAAAGGCTAATTATTTTTTTTAAGCTAACTGACTACAAAATGATTCGCTTGTCCTTTTCCCCCGTTGGCCTGTGAGATCTGCTGACTCCATCCACCATCCTCTGTCACTTTTAAATAAGCATTCACTCATTCCCTTGGGCCACTCTAACAGTGTACAAACAAAGCACAGGCCTTCTCTAGCATATAAAAGCATGTTTTTACTAGAGAAAGTGCGCAGATGTTGCAGAAAAGTGCCCAACCGACCAACACAGACATCTGTCCCGTTCCACAAAAGCCATCTCACCCGGTAGACACCCTCCAATCAGTGCAGGTCCGATGGCCACTCTGATAATGAAAGATGACTCCGAGAGTGACTGATGGTCCCCGAACAGAAACATAACAACAGTGGTATAATACATATATGCATGCGTGAGCTTGCAAATTGGCAGTGTGCATACATTCTCCGTCCCCTGCAGTCCACTCTGGTGGCCCGTCACCTCCTGAACAGGATTTAACTTGCAGGAGGTATATGCACAAGCAAGGACAAGGACAGGCTGTTCCCAAACAGCCCACAGCATGTTGCATTTTTCAGGAGACCAAGCCATGTGTTATTCATGAGCGCTGGTAAAGAAAAGAGAGGGTAAAATAGTGCCACCGTTTACCTAGAGCCGGCCAGCCCCGCACACAAAGCTCGTAAGTGCCCTCGGCGATACCACATGCCTAGTTATGGGAAAGAATGATACACGGTTGGCTCTGACAGGGTTCGTCCCTCTCGGCGGTGTGTTCAGGAAGCCATTCTTTCCCCCTCTCATCCTCTGCACTTTATTACGCAGCACCCAAAAGGGAAAGCGATGTGATTTTTAATCATCAGTGAGGTGAGTGGCATGAGCAGAGAGACTCATTAGCCACAGCTGAAAGCCTGAGTGGGTCACATGACCGGCACAAAACATTACGGTCATTCTCTTAATTCTGCTTGGCTTCTTTCCACCGAGCAGACCGTCTACGGCAAAATCATCATCATTCCTTACATATGCTGTACAAGCCAATTACTTCAGCGGCTAAATTATATATGGAAATGAATCGACATTAATTGGCAATAAGTTACTACTTACATGCTGGCTGTGTCTCAAAATCCAGCAGCATGCTTTCTAAGAGTGTGTTTGGCACTGTTTGGGTCAGGAGTTTTCAAATTAGAGGGCTGCAAATTGGTGCTCGGGGGTCTGCAGAAAATTGCTGAGGACAAAATTAATTGTGAAAAGCACTATACAAATCTGTTTGAATTAAACTCAATGTTTTTCTTCAGGTTTTTAGTCTAACACTATTATGTAGTGGGATTGTTTACTAAATTAAAATTAATTAAAAAAAAAGCTGAAATAAAGTAAAATAAAATAAAATATATGTTTAACTCTTTCCCCGCCATTAGGTTACAAAGCTTCCCACCAAAGACCAGTTTTTACATCAATCCCTGTACTAGGTGCATTACGGTAAGGAAAGCCCTAGCGCATGTCCTGAATGAGTTACTGGACTTCCTGGGTCTACCAGGCTCCACAAAACAACAATCATTATAAACGAAAGGATCAGAAACAATATAGATCATATATGTAGATCATGCAAGCAGATCGTCTTTTGATGATTTTGAATCTGATTGAGACGTGGTATACTAGTCAGTGAAGGAGATTCTTTTACACACACAAAAACTTTAGTTATGTTGTTGATAGATCTATAACCCGGCAATATGAATATTTATGTATGTGTGTATGTGTATGTGTGTGTGTGTGTGTGTGTGTGTGTGTGATGATAAAATATGTACACATAAAGATAGAATAAAATGGATGGTTCAGTTTGAAAGCAGAGGTTTTTTATTTTGATATATATGTTCATATATATTCTGAAATACTCTGAAGCGAAATATAAATTAGTGCTGTCAAGCGATTAATTCATTCAGAATTTTTTTTTCTGTTTACATAACATATATGTGTAATGTGTATATTTATTATGTATATAAATACACACACATACAGTATATATTTAGATTTTTTTTACATGCATATACATATAAACATAACATATTTTTTTTATTTATGCATGCATGTGTGTGTGTTTACTGTATATGCACATAACAAATATTCATAGCACAAACACACAAAATGTACAAATGTAGAAAAATGTACATAAGAAAAATTAATAATAATGTAATCAAATAAAAAGTTTTAAATATTTAATTCAAGTTTAAAACGTTATATTAAAGGATTAGTTCACTATTAAATTAAAAGGTTGAAAAGGTCACGCTTGACATAGGCGGAAGTACAGATTCTATGAAAAGTCACAACTTGACCATTTTAAACAATAAACTGACAGAAAATACATTTTCGAACCGCCCTCCTCCACATTTGTAAACACTGACTCTGTAGTACGTGACCTTTTCAACGCAATGACGTATTGCGCTCATGGCAGAAAAGAGCAAAGCAAGCATTTGTGTTTACAAAGCATTAACATTTTTATTTGTATTTTTTTAAATACTGATCATTTTGCTAGATAAGACCCTTATTCATCGTCTGGTATTGTTTATAGCCCTTTGAAAGCTGCACTGAAACTGTCATTTCAACCTTCAACTGTTTGGAGTCCATTGAAGCTCACTATATCCTGGAATGTTTTCATCAAAAACCTTAATTTATTTTCGACTGAACAAAGAAATACATAAAAATCTTGGATGAGTGAGTAAATTATCAGGACATTTTCATTTGAAAGTGAACTAATCCTTTAATGTTTTCTCATGAGGACAAAAAAAGTGTCTTCACAAGGACACTGGTTTTGGATAATGCCATCTTTGTGGGGACATTTTGTCCATAACATAACAAACAGCCAGTTTTTTTTTTTTGCCTGTCTGCTCTCTTTTACATTACAGCTCAGAACAGTCACCATTTATTCTGCTGAGTGATTAGTCACATAACAGAAATGTGGTCTCTCTCCTGGTAGACCCCCTAGCAAGGTAGTTACTATGGCACGTACCATGTTTTCAGACACCACCATTGCTTTCATACGTAAGCAACTAATCATTTGGTCTTCCCATTTTCATGAGTTCCTATTAAGTTGTTCCACATGCTACCACACCAAAGCCCCTGCAGTGAACAAGACCTAAACATATTCATCACTGCCCCCAAAAACGTTGAATTTATGAGTATTCCGACAACCTACGATATTGAATTATAGGAGTAAAAGGACATTTCACGAGCTGAATCTCACACAGGTCGGGCTCATTTCAAAAGGCTAGAAGTCTTTCTTCTCTGCCCCCCCCCCGCAGAGATCATGGAATGATTGTAAATGACAAGCCTGTTGGGATGTACATTATTAATAGCCCACCACTGACTCACCACGCGCTCTTTCTCCTTCTTTACACACTGCTTCTCATTTGCATCCCCCCCTATGAAGACCCACCACACATTCGCCCGTTTGTGACTCAGACGTTGGTCTTAAAAGGACAATCATTCTAACCTGAAGAATCCGTGTCGGGCTTGACAAGCGGCCATCTGTTGTGTGTGTGAGTGGGAGGAGACTTGTGAAATGTTTCAAGCTAACTGAAGCACTCCTACACTTTCAGTCTAACAATTACATGCGAAATTATGCTAACCGCTAACATGTAATTATATGGCGGTGCGTGAATGTGGATGTCATTGCGAAAGGTTTACAGCCGGCCGGGATTCTGACGCACAGCTAGAAGTGTGTGTGGCCTAGACAGGATGTTGTTATTGTTCACTTCAAAACCACATAAATAAATCCATCCCAGAGGTGGGCTAATCCCACGCTACGTTATTCCCCGTGTCGAGACTCGGCTAATCGACCCACCCAGAGAGACGCTGACTGGGTTAATCTGCACGTCGTTTGTGTTTACTTCCGTTTGAAATGATAACATCCCATTCTACATCCCATCTCTTCCCGGCTTTTGCTGTACGTGCTTTCTTGAACAATCAATAAAAAGACAGCTTGGTGGAAAATTGTCTTCTTGCAACAGCTGAAAACATTGCACGTTTTATTTGAAACAGACTATATGCGATGTAAAACGCGATTGGTTATGTTCAACAACATTGTGCATGCAAGAAATCCCATAACAGCCCTTCAGAGGGTTTAGATAAGAGCGCATGGGGAAAGATGTATTAGGGAAAAGCTGCCACGGAGCATCATTACTTTATAATCCCACACTGGGTGAAAGAGGGACAGCTGGGTCTAGAGCCTTTTAAGCAAGTTTTATTTTTCATTTGTCCTACTTTATCTTAATCCAGGCTCAGGGAACGCGGCAGTTTGCTCCCCCAGACAGACTGCCACATTCAGTGCTTTGAAATAGATACAGCTTTTCTCTTGCATAAAAGCTGCAACACAAAGCTGCTATTTTGAGAGAATACGTGAATGGATTTGCATTCAAGCCAAGAGCTAAATATCTACTTCTGCCAAAAAAAAAAAAAAAGAAAAAAAAAGAAAGAAATAACAGGCTCCACTAGTCACACTTGCCATTTGTCATTCTGCCATTATGACAAGCGTCAGATTAAGCGGAGGTCCTGTGGCATACATATTAGGTGGATAATACTGTATCCCCCAATATACTGCCGTCTAGCAGTCTATGGATTAATATATTAGTGTGAGACCCAGATTCCGTCTTCTCTTATTGGTGAACAACACTGGCTTTTCATAAAATGCACAAATCTTTTTGTTTGTCAAAGACCTTGGAATTCAAGGGCAACAAAAGCGTTGAATTTAAAGAGCGATTTATACTTGCTATGGCTGTTTAAACCTTGATGAATAAAGTCACTTTTAACCTATTCTTGAATAATAAAAAAAAGTGAGTGGATGCTTAAAACTCAGTGCTGTGAACACAGGCTTCTGTCCAAAGACACATACTGTCAGAATATGCGCTGAATTTGAATTCGTTTTTTCTCTACTCTTTTCAAAGTATGCATGCGTTGTCATGTGACTAACACTGTCTTTGTATTGTCTGCCATTCATGAATAGGGTTTATCTATGACATTGTGATATTTTGACTGGTAATAATAATACTTTTTGTTTAAAAAAAGCTGAAACAAAATATAAATGTTAAATTAAAAAAACTTAAATGAACATTTTAAAAATAAAAATTTGAATTTAAAACTATATACACATTAAAACATACTAGTGCTGCTAAATTTATTGATTACGATTAATTGCATCCTTATTAAAAGTTTGTTTACACAATACAGGTGTATGTGTGTCCATACTGCATATATACATATATATATATATATATATATACTGTACATACACTCATACACACACATATACTGTACATATACACTTCCAGACAAAAGTAAGAAACAGTAAGATTTTTTTTTTCTTATGTTCATCAGGGCTGTATATATTTGATCAAAAATACAGGAAATGTAATATTGCAATAAATGTAATATTGTGAAATATTATTGTTATGTAAAATAACAATTTTCTATTTTAATATACATTAAAATCCAATTAATTCCTGCGATCAAAAGCTGAATTTTCAGCATCATTACTCCAGTCTTCCGTGTCACATGATCCTCCGGAAATCATTCTAATATGCTGATTTATTATCAGTGCTGGAAACTGTTGTGCTGCTTAATATTTTTTGGGAATCTGTGATATTTCTTTAGGATTCTTTAGGATTGAATAATACATTAAAAAGAAGAGCATTTATATTTAAATAGAAATTCTTTCTAATAATATACACTACCGTTTAAACGTTTGGGGTCAGTAAATTGTTATTCTTTTTTTATTTGAAAGAAATTAAAACTTTTATTTATTAATTAAATTAATAAGAAGTGATGGCAAAGATTTATACTGTTAGAATAACTTTTTATTAATCTACTATTTTAATTTATTATTTTATTAATCAAAAAAAGTATTGCAGTTTCCAAAAAATATTTGCCATCACAGCTTTGCCAACATTGATAATTCTTATAATAAATCAGCATATTAGAATATTTCTAAAGGATCATGTGACACTTTAGACTGGCTTTGCATCACAGAAATAAATAATATTTTAAAGCATATAAAAATAGAAACCTATTATTTTAAATGGTAAACATTCCAAATGTTTGACTGGTAGTGTATTTATATTCATATTTATGAATTAATCAAACTACATATAAATCTAAATATTTCTTAAAAATATGTGTACTTATTATTACAAACTATGACTTTCCTTTGCCTGCGAAACACAAAATAAATTGTTCGCATTGTCTGTTCATTGTTATTCTTTCTTGGTGAAAAGTGTGAGCACAGATCAAGCTGTAACAAATGTGTTTCCAAAAATGCTCTCTCCTAGGACGCTCATGACTCGACTAGAACAGTTAATCACATCACACATGTGCCTAATACTGAAAAACACGAGTGATTCACCAACAAACAAGCACATAGTGAACATTTCATAGCTCAACAACTCTCTGAGTTTACGAGTCCCATAAGCCGAAATATCTAACATGGACACGGCCTCATCAGACTTGTCGTGGCAAAAACTGCTCACTTATCACAAACAGGCTGATCCCATGTATACAATCAATTTTTTTTCCACCTCAATCCGCTTGCTGCTATAATCTGAGCTGCAGGACGAGACGAGGTCTCAGAGATGTGTGAAGGATTGCCCCCTGCCTTCACCTGTTGTACCCCTCAGGATCCTCCATCTTCATGAAGCTCCCGCTCTGCCCTCATGCTGCGGTCGCGCTGGAAACTGTCCAGCTCTAATTAGCACATTAATCACTGCTGAGGAGAAGATACGGCCGGTGGTGAGCTGGGTCTCCTGGTGTATGACCCGAGTCTCATCTTCCACAAGGACGAGCGCTTAATTCACAAGCACTGTGCAGCACGAGCTAATATCCAGCCTGATTTGAGGCTCACAGGAGTGCTGAGTTTGAGTCTATATGGACTCTAGAGAGCAAAAAAAAAAACGATTCCTATTTCTTTCTGGCTTTAATCGTACATAATAAATCATCTTGTAAGGCTTGCTTAGATGACATATTTTTCAATGCGGTAATTACGACTTGGATTTAAAGGCCACGTAGCATCATTCAGCAAATCTTGCAAGTGAAAAAACCCATATTCTAAATGAATAGCGATATAATGAGATTTAGGTCTAGTATTCTTCTTCCTGCTATTTATACGTGGCCAAAAATATGAAGAGCTATTTGGGAGAGTGAGTGTGCAGACTTCAGGATAAGATCTACCGCCGAGTGCATGATTGCAAATCATTTTCACCCAGCATGCTCTGCTACTCAGCGTCCTCTGGGATAGTAAGCAAAAGTCTGTAATGGCTCTAAGGGCTCGACTCTCCCTTGGCAGTTGAGGATGTCTGTTTTAAGAGCTCATTTCATTTTCAAGCGGAGAAACACTTTAATCATTTCTTTAGGCAAGTCGGTATGCATCAAAAAGGTCTTGATCAGATCAGCATCACCTTCATCTTAAAGCGCCAAAGCAAACTCACTCTTGAAAATAACGGAAATATAAGAATATTTGAAGTGGTAACATTTTAAGGTTCCATAAGTTAACAATGGTTAATACATTAACTAACATATTTGTTAACAGTGTCGCGGAGTAACTTGTTAAATGCAACAGAATTACATAATTTAACTACAAAAGACATCTAGCTGTAATAATCTATTACAGTTACTGAAGAAATATGTCTAATTTAAATTAGTTAATCATGAATATGTTAATGATTTAAAATGGGTTACATCTTAATATTTTCTGTGAAAAGCTAGAATATGTTAAATAATATTGATTTTGCTGCTTTGTCTGTTCTGATGTGCACAACGCCTCTAGTCATTTAAAGGCCATTTACTATTCTGATGGTTTTGATTGGTTCTGATTTGAATTTGAGCTGAAAGCTTTAGGCTACAATCTGTCTGCTTCCATGGTGAGTGATAAAAATGTGTTCCAGTGTTTTAAACACAGAAATAACAGTACAAAAGCTGTCACTGGGGCGGAACCTTTTGAAAAGGTACACTTATGTACCTATTAGGTTTGAATATGTACACTTTAAGCACTAATACGTACCAAAATGGACACTTTAGGTACAAAACATGTACATTTTGAAAGGTACCCATCCCCAGTGACCTTTATTTCTGAGAGTGGAAATGCATTCTGGTGCTGTGCATTAAAATTAAATTATTATAATCTGAATACAAGTAATGAAGGATTTAAAAACAAAATAATCAGTGTAAAATTCTAATGTAGGTTAACACTGCCTGCTTAAAATTTTTGAAAATTATTAAAAACATTTGTTTAAAAATTTAAAAAAGCAATCAAAAAGTTAACAATAATATCAAAATGTCATATAAAATGTTTTTTTGTAAATATTGAAATTAATCAAGTTGACAAAACAATCAAAAAAAAAAATGAAATAAAATACTAAGCTGTAAATTCTGTATTGCAAAAGATGCATCTTGTATAAAAAACAAAAAGGAGATGGAAAACAGGCACCAGGGAAATTGCTGCTTTGTGTTTTTTTAATGAGCAAACTTTGGGGAATCTAATTAGTTGCATTCCAATTCTAATCAACAAACTTGCTAAATCCAGTTTCTTCTGGCGGTGGAGATGGATATGGCGACGATCCTGTGCCAGAGAGCTGGATTACGGCTGAGCCAACGGCCCAGAGCGCAGTCACACAGCAGGAGGACACACTGTCACAACAGGCAAAAACTTACCAGCAGCCTGCCACAAAGAACTCGACAAACAAAATCTCAGGCCATGTCTGAGAAGGATAGATTACTTTTATTTCAGCAAAGCTACGCTCCATCCAGAATCACCAAGCAAGGTGGAATTCATCAGAAGGTACTTACTAGCTACTTCCAGCGAGGCATTTCGGCTAACGGCCTCTCCTAGGTAATTGCGGGCAACGCAAGTGTAAACTCCCTCGTCAGGTTTGCTGCGGCGTCCGTGAACGATGCGCAGGAAAAAAAGGGAGCCGCTGGGCAAAAGCATCCGGTGAGAGCGAGGGTCGTCCTTATCGGTTTCAACGTGCTCGCCGTCTTTATACCATTCCACCGTGGGCATGGGTCGACCCTCTGCCTTGCAGTTCAGGGTGGCCGGCTCACCCTTTGACACGATCAGATCAGAGGGATCCTCCACTATCCTGGGGGGAACATCATCCAAACGTGGGCGGGACCCTGTGAGGAATCAACAGTGAAGGTTAAAAGCAGCTGGCTAAAAGCATCTGGCAGATGTAATGTATATCAGTGCCAGAAATGTACTTTTCCAGTAAGAATTTGTCCTCTGAGACTGTAAGGGCTATTTTTATAATCCCTGTACCTTTTTAAAAAGTATTTGAGTTGTCCTTTATGTCAAATACTTAAATTAAGTCAATCAATCAGAGTGCTAAAAGCAGCTACCAATAAAATTTGAGCAAAATCTACATACGTAATATAAATAATAGCTTTTTTCATCAACGGTGACGAAATACTGGAGGCCATTACATTTATGCACCCAATAAATACATGTGTGATCAGGTTAAATGCTGAACACTGCAAAAAACAATACATAAAAAAGGAATATTTAATGCCACGTATTATAGATGTAATGTGCAATCAACACTACTGATTAACCTTCACATTACACTTTAGTTGCAACAGTGGTAATACTAGATTTAGTTTAACTGTACAAGAGCATTCGGAAAGATGAGGCAGCAAAGAAGAAGTGAGTATATTCACAGCAGTACAGCCTTCTTTTTTGTGTTCCCATCATTTTATTGATGGCTGCTTCTGTTATCTTGAGGAGCTTAATTCTGTATTCACAAAACTCTTGCTCTTGAAATATTGCTCAGTAGCCAGTTTATTTAGACCAGCTGGTTCCACTGAATCCCAACCATCAGTATGATAAATAATAGATTTTTATACTTTTCACTGAGCATTCAAAATGTGGAACTATGGCAATGGTCGTATCGTTTTCCACACACTCTGCACATGAGTTTGGGTTTGGTTTTAGAATAAAAACAAAACATTCAAAAACATATACATATTCCAAAAAAAGTAGATATCAGAACAATCTGTTGACATACATAGGGAATGTTATGCACCTTTATAGTAAATACTATTTACACTTAAGAGGGTCATATGATGTTGCTAAAAAAAAACATTATTTTGGGATATTTGGTGTAATGCAACGTGTTTATGTGGTTTAAGCTTCAAAAAACACATTATTTTCCACATACTGTAAATTACTGTACTGCACTGTACTGTAGGTCTACTCTAACCCCCGCCTTCTGAAACGGGGCGATCTGTACAAAGCTCATTTCTCTAAAAAAGCAAGGTGTGTTGAAAGAATAAGATACATCCTAAAAGGCAAGATTTTGTTATCCGAAAAAACTTGGTCCCCTTTTATTTGCTTTCTTCAAACTTCTGATTAATATGTTTATTATATGCACTCAAACCTTGCATTTGAATAGGAGAATGTAACTAACTTAAAAGTTATGAGTCCGAAGCACCAGACTGTCCTTGCAGAGGTAGAATTGCTCCACTTTATAGACTCTGTGCACTGCCAGAATAGGCTACTCTCCAGGTTATACGAGTTCGCCTTCCTTAAATGCGCTGAACAGTGTTGTAAATACAACTTAACTACTGATTTCTGGTTACCCTTTCAGTCGAATCACTTCGACGTTACATATGGGAACTCGCCAGAGAGACCAATTGCCTTTGAGCTTTA
>JAUCMU010000027.1:8287870-8297870 GCA_032275025.1 Enteromius treurensis | reverse complement strand
TCCGAGATTCTCTGTGACTTGTTTGTCATCAACATGCACCTACATGTCAAAGGAGGATGTCAGCTATGATTGTTTTGCAGATGACACACAATTATGTGTTTAGACATATTCAGACCAGTGCTGTCACAAACAAATTATCATCCTGCTATCCTGTAATCAAAGATGGATGAGTCATAATTTCTGTCTGCCAAAGAAACTACGGACTCTATGAAATGTGGGGCACGTTTCAAAAAAACTTGACAGAACAAACAAACACGTTTTTATCTCCTCAAAGGCTTTTATTGACAATTCTACAAAAGAAGCAGACTGCACAAAACCTTCTGAACTGCAATTCTAGGCTTTCTTCCAATGCGCCTCCGTAACTTGCTAGTTTTTAGTGAACAAACGTATACTTTCCCATTGGGAACTGGCTATTAATGGCAATGCATCACCAGTTTTCTTCAGCTACTGTTTCCATTCACACAAGACTTTGCCAAAGTGATGCACGGCAAATGGACAGAAAAGAAAAAGCGACTCCTGTTTTTTCAACACTACGGCACGTAAAGGTAACCGCTGACTTATCCGTGCTCTTTTACAAAAGTGCTACTTGATGCTTGAAGAGAACTTGACGCAAGTACATTTGAGTACTTTTGATTAGGCCAAGCACCTGCAGATACGCTTCCATGTAAACACGAAGCGAGGAAACAACAGCAGCACGACGCTAAAAATAACATAATCGCTGCACCACACACACGTATTCGGGTCCTCGATGGCCTAAGTTGGCCTATAGCCCATGTTTCTGTTTTTGCTGTCTACAGTTCCTGTCAGTGGCATGGCAGTGCCATATGGCCCTGGCTCCGAGTTTCTCCCGGATTCAGGAAAGGGGTGGGAGAGGTGGGGGACGGAGACACAGACCGAGGGTCAATCCGGGGCAGGTCGAGTTTTTCATAACAAAGGGCCTGATCCCAGGATGTGTGCTCAAGTAGACACGTGTACTGTGAGGACACAATAGACTAGTGATGATTCCCTGTGGTCTGGCACAACTATACAACAGCTCAATGTCAGAAGTGAATAAGTGTGGAGGATGATAAATGCAGGGGTTTGGGATGAGGGGTGTATTTTTAAGGGGGGGGGGGTCGTACACCTGCCTGGCAACATCAATAAAACTTCACAGCTTGACCTCTAGCAGACACAATTGTGGTCTCAGCTGGGAATAGAATGACTGTTATGGTACAGATGCTTTTGTTTATTAATTCACTTGAGGGTGGAGTGGTTTATCACTAGAGTATTAACTCTTGAGGTTGCATAATTATGATGAAAATGGCCATAGAAACTGATAGTTACTCACAATAAGAGTTGACAATGGTGTATCAAATATGTATATTTACTGCCACCTACTGGAGATATCAATAACCTTACTGAACAAAAGGGTTGGGAAGCATAATAGGGGACTTGTTTGTGGAATTATGTTATTGGAACGTACAAAAATGTCTGAGGCATACTTAAAGTCTGAATAATATTTATAGATAGATTTAGCCATGCACAGATTAAATGTGTCAAATGATTAGGAAAACGTAGGCCACAGCCCTCTCATCATACTGTAAATGTGCAAAGGAAATCAAAGGTTTTAATTAGGCAATTAGAAGGAGTGCAAATCGTAGGCCTATGCTTCAAACAGTAGGCTTATTAAAACCTCAAATCCTACTAGATCCAAGCATGAACAAGATGCAAGCACAAGCACTGAATTCACTAAAATGCTTCAATTTTTGCGTATTCTAATGACGGGAAATTAATTTTTGTACTATAGCCTGTTATTAGGTTCATTATATTTAGTAGACTGAATTGCAGTTTGATTGAGATTAATTGGAATGCATAATGAATAAACATGATTTTTGAGAAATGGTAAAAACTGAGTTATCTGTTTTTGCAAATGAACTATCATATCCTTTTGGCCATATAAAATGTTCAACCAGAATGATGGCAAATAAGCTTTTCAACTGATGTAAATAATTATTGACATAGTATAAAATACATTATATTTCTCACGTGCATGTCTTACTGTACATTGTTCCACAAAAGCACATATAAGTCTACTGGGCAAATATGTGGGGAAAAGGGCAAAAACCAAGTAGTCACTCTATTTTAACTTCAAGCAGTCATACCAAGGAGGTAGAGAGAAGTAAGAAAAAAAGGAAAAGAAGCTTCTGGAGTTGGCCCGCTTTCCACTTTCCTTGCTGCAGAGCTGGAAAATACGTGCTGGCTCAAGCTGAGGAGGAGTGAGACAGATCATATCCAGATCCATTCATTTTAAGATGTTCTTCAGTTCTCAAAACTTTTGTTTTTCTGGTTTTATAATAAAAAATCACCGCCCCATAACCAGCTGCTTACATTATTACACAAAAATTTTTTGAATTGATTTCATGATTTTTAATCAGCATGATTTGAGAATAGCTTTTTTAGGTGTCATTACTAAATTTGCCAGTATGTTAGAGGAAATAACTAATAGTTTCTTATTGCTTAGAGAAGTCTGTTTTTTGCCAATGCTTTGCCAAGTCAAATTTACTCTAAATGTAAAGTATTTAGAGAAATAATGCTGATTTTATTTTTGTTTCAGGTGGTGAGTAAGACATGAAGAACTTCAGAAAACCATTCTTGTTAAGGCCACACAGTTGTTTTCTGTCTTCACTCAGCTTTGGGTCTGGTGGGCTGACATCAGTGGCCTTTTCATGCCTCCACTTAGACCTTTTGGTGGTTGATATCTTCACATGAAACAGAAAACTTGCACCTGGCGGTATTGCAAGCATGAATAAATATTTAACATTTTTAGAGTTATGCATTAGGTATTTAGTATCTACTCAGCCACCAATTGTGCAAGTCCTCCCACTTAAAAAATGAAAGAGGCCTGTCATTTTCATCACAGGAATATCTCAACTATGAGAAAAAAAAGAAAAAAAAATCCAGAAAATCACATTGTAGGATTTTTAATGAATTAGTAAATTCCTCTGTAAAATAAGTATTGGTCACCTACAAAAAAGCAAGATTTCTAGCTCTCTCAGACCTGTAACGTTTTCTTGAAGAGGCTCATCTGTCCTCCACTAGTTACCTGTATAAATAGCATCTGTTTGAACTCGTAATCAGTATAAAAGACACCTGTCCACAACCTCAAACAGTCACTCCACTATGGCCAAGACCAAACAACTGTCAAAGGACATCAGAAACAAAATTGTAGACCTGCACCATGCAGGCTGGGAACACTGAATCTGCAATAGGTTAGCAGCTTGGTGTGAAGAAATCAACTGTGGGTGAAGTTTGCTAGAGAGCATTTGGATGATCCAGAAGAGGACTGGGACAATGATATATGGTTAGATGAAACCAAAATAGTCGTGTTTGGAGGAGAAAGAATGCTGAGTTGCATCCAAAGAACACCATACCTACTGTGAAGCATGGGGATGGAAACATCATGCTTTGGGGCTGTTTTTCTGCAAAGGGACCAGGACGACTGATTCGTGTAAATGAAAGAATGATTGGGGACATACCCAACAAAGGGTATATAACAAAGTATTGAGAGGAACATTGAAGCTGTCCATACTATATGCACATTCTTTTTTTTGGCTTCCTTTTTGCATGATAGAGCTTTAGCAGGCATCTGCAGGTGGCACAGCGGATTGTGTTTACCTACAGTGGTTTCTGGAAGTATTCCTTTGCAATTTTGACGTTGAGGAATGTTAAAGTAATCCACAATGTTTTTACGCACAGTCTCATTAAGATATCCCTTTTATAGCGAATCATGTTACCTGATGTCAATTAACTTAATTAGTTGCTAGATGTTCTCCCAACTGAACATTTTCATTTAAAGGAAATTCATTGAAGACTCCAAAATGTTATTAGTACAGACAAAGGCTCATTGGGAGATGAAGACATATCTCCATTGCCCCAGAGTATTACACTCTGCAAATGTACCAAAAGTATTCAAGTCAAGTCCCTGCAGGGCCACTCCTCAACTGTTGTCATGGCAACGACCAAGAAGCCCCTTGAGGCTGCACCTGTTTTAGCAGTCAGTTACATAAAAGTCATTTTTGGATGATAGTTTTTAAGAATGCTTCAAACTAAATTGAAATATATGCAGTTATACAGACAAGAAACACATCTATTATGTCAAGTGCATTTTCATATTATACAAGACAGCTTACATCAAGTCTGTTAAACACCCTCTAAAACATTTAAAGAAATTAACTCACCGTTGACGCCAATGGCTCGCTCCAAATCCAGGTGTGACACACTTTTTGCATTGACTGAAGCGAAGGGAAGCGTGATATCTGTGTCTTTAGATTGTGAATATATGTTCAACTGAAGAAGTGCCCTGAGTAGATGGAGCAGCATTTTCTTCAAACTTTTGACTTCAGTCTTCTATGTCCGCTGGTATCTAGAATCAAAATGAATCCATTCAAGATTTTCAGGATACCGTTGAAATAAATAATGGATGAAGTTCTCTCGCTCTGAAAGCAGAGGTGAAACAAATGTATCAGTTCCAGCTATGTGCTACTGGAAAGGACTGCTACCACTTGAGCTCTGTCTTTCTCTATGTGTGCCTTTTGTTCTCTCTCTCTCTCTTTCTGTCCATCTGCAACATTCGTATACAAGGATTCCCTTGAGAATCTGCTCAACAGATTGTAACCAAAGAATCTATATACAACAGATCACTTCTTTTGTAACTCTGTGCAATTAAACCAGCACCTCTGGCAAAGAAAAGAGTGCCGCACTATTAACTAACAAAAAGATAAAACCAAGGAATGTGTTTATGAAGGCAGAATATAGGAGACTATTGTCCCTGTGATGAGGTGCATGCTCACAGCTGAGGTTCATCTCATTGTTTCTTTACCCTGCCTTTTGTTATGTTGAACAGTGAACAGAGCACTGTTGTCCTGCAGTCACTAGATTTATTGATTTATCTGATGAATTCAATACACATGGATCTCAGTGTAACTTAAGAGAACATGTTCACTGATATATATTTTAAACTTTTAAATCTATTAAAACATAACTTTCATAATTTGTCTGCTGAGGGGATGCGTTTTGTCTTTTTTAAATAAACCATCCCCTCTCATTTGGAGCCTTGCATATATTAATCAGGGTTCCCCTTATTTTATGAACACCAGATTCAATGACTTTGATGAGGTTTGGGATGTGTAGGTTCCATATATTTAGACCATTTTGAGCAGTCTTGTTTAAAAGAATTTCATTGAAGAGTTCAATAATAGTCAAATACAAATTCTCAAAAAATATTGATAAAAAATTTGAAAAGAATATCTCTTTTTTTAAATAAATAAAAAGTGGTTAAACCGGGCTCTACTTTTCTTTTTAGGAGCACAGTCAAAAATTTCAGGAGCACCTGATCAATAATCAAACATTCAGATGAAATATTAGCCTTCCCATTACTAGATGATATTTGACTCCTTAAAGTGATTTACAGGGAATTTAGTTTTTACCTTTGTAATGGCATTTTACTAACATAAAAGTATGTCATATTTTATGTTAAAATTAAAAAATATATATATTTTTTAATTTCTAAAACAACTGAATAAAGTGAATGAAGTTAATGTTTTAAATATAACATTTTGAAAATAGAAATATTAATTAACAAAAAAGTTAATTTAAAAATTAAACTGAAATTGCCAGTAGGTGGCGAAAAGTCTATCACTGAATCATTCCTTCAATTGCTTAGTCCAAATGGCTGATTCTTTCAGGAACAAAGCAAGACTGTCTTTATGAATGGGTAATTGAATCAGATTCCTGAAAATGCACATTCATTCATAAAATAAACTGTGTTTGAATGGAGATGCACAGCTGCTTGTTTAATGAACTGTTGTATTAAATCAATTTTAATATTATTATTTGCAAACTCCCTTAATAGTAATTGAAAGCTGTCACTACTAGGTTCATCGCAATCTCACAAAGTCCCATTATAATCAATGAAGCTCCCTACAAATGAACAATGAATCTCTTATATCATGTCTACACTACTCCGGAGGTTTGAGCAGTGAGCGGATTTGGTTCTGCATTGCGTTTAAGGAATCAACAGATATGTCTGGGCGTAGCACCAAACTCTGGGCCCTAAGCAGTGGCCATGGGCCCCCATAAGCTCAATCTACCTACAACACCATTTAATACATCAATCAACTGATGCATTTACCCAAAATATTAGCATTTACATTAGTACTAACATTTATTGTGATCTTTAAACTATATTAAAAGGAAATTAAAATTTCACTTCTCAGGGGCCCTCCCACCACTTGGGGCCCTGGTAAATTAGTCCCACTTTCACAGACAAGGCTTAAGCTAGTCCCACACTAAACTGCATGTTTGAGCTGTCTCAGATGTAAATATATTGCTCTGACATATCTTAAATCATGTCATTATCTTTGTTAAGATGCACACCTGTAATATTTTCTTATAAGGCATTTTTGTAAAAGTTGCTTAAATATCTTAATTTAACTAATGCCTCGTCCTGGCTTAAGCTAAGCCCCTTTTGTAAAACCAGGGCCTATGTACGTTAGAAACCGTTTGGAGATCCCCTCAGTGCAAACACGTATATGTTGATCGGGTCAGTCGCACTGGTGCTCCTAAATATTTGTGCATCAGCTCACTAAGATTATTTTTCTCCCCCCCCCCCCAATCATTAGAGCTGTTTTGTTTTGTCTTTGACAGTTAAAAGACCCGAGACATATTATTTAGGAAATAGCTTTTTTTACGCATTTACATTTTTTAGAGCATTAAAAATAAATAAATAAAAAATTATATTTCATTCATAAATTATGCCTCGTTTAATGACATCAGGATTCAATTTTTTTTTTTTTTTTTTACTTTACATATAAAGATGTGTAAAGATGATTCTTGACAATGTTATAACAGAATTATTTGATATATAATTTTACTTTCAGCAAAATATGTGTAAAATGGTCATAAATGGGGTTCCCTGTCTGTCAGTCACTATGATGTTATGTCGTGACGACAGACTGGGGTCTTTACTTGGAAGCCCTGATTCGCTCTGATATAGAGAAAACGACAATCAGTATTCTTCTGAATGGCTAGTGGAGTTTGCATGCTAAGCCACTTCCTAGCAGAGCGGGTATAAATAGACAGCAGCTGCATCCACTCTTCAGATTTTGCTTCGGAGCCGAGAGCTGTCTATGAGCAGTTGAACGCAATTCAAGAGAAACCTTTCTTCAAGTCTTGGCTGTTCGGTGTGGCGTTACAACACGATCAACGGAGTTCCTGTGTGTTTCAGCAATTCCCTTGGGCGTTTCACAAAAGAGCAGTTTCTGACACGGTTGGCAGTCGTCTTTTTAAAGATGCCGTTCCGACCGTGTCCTCTTGGGTGTGGTTACCATCTTTCAGCTAGCGACGGCCACGAGCGCTGTCTTCAGTGTCTTGGGATCCAGCATGTTGAAGACGCATTTGTGGAGGATTCATGTACTCGTGAGTCCATGACCCTGACAGTTTTCCAATCTCGTCTCTCTCTCCTCTGGGGGAGAGCGAGTGAGTCAACACCTGTTCCCTGTGTTGAGTTCACCGCTTCCGGCGGTGACTCTGTGGCAAGAGTGGGTGCTGACTTGAGGAATGTGAGAGCTTCCCCGCCAGGTGCGTTCTCACGGGCTTCTCACATCTCTCGCAAAGACTGCCCTAGTTTGTCAGTGATTTGTCCGAGCCGTCTGCAGGGCGGTCCTCACATTTCATTCGGTGGACCGTTAAGGGATCGTTTGTTGATTACAGCATCAGGGATGGGTTTTCATCTGGCGAGGATGAAGATTCGGCTGGACTGCCGCCTTCGGGTGTTGCAGCCACGTTCTCAGCCACGTCCGGCCCCGGTGCCTTTCTTCCCCGAGGGGCATGAGGAGATGACGAAGTCGTGGATGGCTCCTTTCACAGCCAGAAGCCACTCGTCATCCTCCTCCGTCTTCACCACTCTTGACAAAGGAGCAGCCAAGGGTTACGAGAGCATTCCCCAGGTTGAGCGTGCAGCCGCGGTGCACTTGTCCCTGCAGAGCGCCTTAACCTGGAAGAATCACCCTCTCCTCCCGCCTGGTCCCTGTAGAGCCACGGCAGCTCTCACTGCCAAAGCCTACAATGCGGCCGGGCAGGCCGCCTCCACGCTATGGCTATCCTGCAGGTCCACCAAGCCGAGGCATTAAAGGAGCTAGTCGAGGGTGAGTCCGACCCAGGGTTGATGCAGTATCTGCGCTCGGCGACCGACCTCGCCCTCCGGGCGACGAAGGTCACGGGAAGGCGATGTCCGCACTAGTGGCTCAAGAGCGCTATTTATTCACTTTCTCGATGCCCCGATCACTCAGGCTGGCCTCTTCGGCAACACTGTGGAGAACTCGGCTCAGCAGTACTCCGCAGTTTAAAAGCAGACTGAGGTGATTCAGCACATCCTGTCCCGGCGTGACCCTCCAGCTACCACCCGTTCGCCCAGGGCCAGCTTCGGTCTGCTCGTCACCTAGGGGGCCCCCCTAACTGTGGCACTGTCCCCGTCTCCAGCTGGTGCTACGCCCTTCAGGAAGACGGCTAAGTGTCCCATAGACGGGTGGCCCAGAAAGGCGATGGACTGTGTCTTGGGAGGTGGTGACCGCAGGAGGGCCAGGTGGAGAATCTTTGGGTTCCTTTTGTTTGCGTTCCGCCACAGGCCTCTGGGTACGCAAAAGGTCAAAGATTTTACGTTTTTACGTTTCTACGGTTTGTGTTCGGGGGTCGAGCATGGCAGCACAGGGTCCTCCCCTTCTGGCTCTCCCTGTCCCCACTAGTCTTTATGAAGACTGTGGAGGGCGCCCTTGCCCCGTTAAGGGAAGTGGGCGTCCGGATCCTCAACTACCTCGACGATTGGCTCATCATGGCCCATTCGTGAGAGCAGTTGTGCGATCACAGTGAGCTGGTACTTCAGCACCTCAGCCGGTTGGGGCTTCAGGTAAAACTGGGAAAAGAGCAAACTCTCCCTAGTGCAGAGAATCTCTTTTCTCGGCATGGAGTTAGACTCTGTGAGTATGACAGCGCGCCTCACAGAGGAATGCGCTCAGTCAGTGCTGGCCTGCCTGAGTTCCTTCGAAGGCAGGAGAGTGGTGCCACTGAAACACTTTCAGAGGCTCCTGGGGCATATAGCATCCGCGGCCGCTGTAACACTGCTGGGATTACTCCAAATGAGACCACTACAGCACTGGCTGAACTTCCGGGTCCCGAGATGGGCATGGCGCTGCGGCACACTCTGAGTGGTTGTCACTCCAGGGTGTCGCCACACATTCAGTCCCTGGAAAGACTCTGTGTTCTTGTGGGCTGGAGTGCCCCTGGGCCAGGTGTCTTGGCACACTGTCGTCACGACAGATGCCTCCAGTGTGGGCTGGGGCTCTGTATGCAATGGGCAGGCAATTTATATGCCTCAGCTGCTTTGGCATTTCAATTGCCTAGAGTTGGTAGCAGTGCAATTGGCCCTGCAGCGGTTCCGTGGCGTATATCAACCGGCAGGGGGCTATACGATCACGTCGCATGTACCAGCTCACCCGCCATCTCCTCCTATGGAGCCAGCACCGGTTCAAATCCCGGGGGAGCTCAATCGTGTGGCTGATGGGCTTTCACGGCAGCTTACCTACCCGGGAGAGTGGCGTCTCCGTCCCAAGATGGTTCAGCTGATCTGGAGTTGATTCGGGGAAGCACAGGTAGCCCTGTTCGCTTCCCACAAGTCCTCCCACTGCCAGTGGTTTTATGCCTTGAAGTGGTGTCTGTTCGCTGACTGGTGTTCTGCTCGTGCGGAGAACCCTCGATCATGGAGTAGTACTTTGCTTCCTGCAAGAAAAGTTGGAGCGCAGGCTGTCGCCCTTCACTTTGAAAGTTTATGTGGCTTCCATAGCAGCCCATCACAATGGAGTGAATGGCCGGTCCATTGGAAAGCATGATCTCGTCGTGAGGTTCCTGAGGGGCGCAAGGAGGCTAAACCCTCCAAGATCGCCCCTGATACCCTCCTGGGACCTCTCTG
>JAUCMU010000027.1:8212959-8231718 GCA_032275025.1 Enteromius treurensis | reverse complement strand
TTAACATGTAAATGACTCGCGCTTACCGCTTCATTCGCGTCTGGTGTGAGCAAGAATGAATGTCTTGTTACGTCCACGAATACATTCATTTATTTAATATAATCGCAACATTTGCTGTATTGTAATCGCAAAGACTGACATCGCGATTGTGATATGATTAATCGTGCAGCACTAGTGGAAACACAACTAATGAGTACTTTAAAAGATGCCTCACAATATCAAACATGTTCGATATTAACAAACTACACTATGCATATACTGAAGCAAAAAATTCAGAGCCTGTGCCCATCATACTCCATTTAAATTTCTGCGAGATCTCAACTCAGGACTGGCCAAAAGCAGCAGGCCAGCTGTAGCTTTTTGCAACTAGAACACGTCAACCTGCAAATCTGTTCAAAAGCTGTTTTGGAGTGATCTTTTTCCTCACCTGTAGCTCATAAAGGTCGTTGCTGTACTTTCCATATTCCACCATTCCACCGAACACTAATAGACGTGTGCCATCACACACAAAACCGTAAGCGGCACAGCCTGGAGGAATGTCTCCACGCACAGCTGGTATAAACCACTGGTTTGTCGCTGAAAAAGAAAAAAAAAAATCTTTAATTACTCAGTCAATACTGAGTGATGAGGTGCAGGCGAATTAAAAACAAACAAACTTTAAATTCACAATGAAACAAAAGCAGCAATTGGTATTAATCATCCATATTGTTGTTGTTTTTTGTAACAAAATTTTGAAAGGAATAATAAAAAAAAAGGTCACTTGGATTAAACATTTTGAAGATCATATATGTAAAAAAAAAAAATCATATGTGTGAACAAATTAGGATCTACAACATAGACTTCGAATACAAATAGGTGAACTTTTATTAGTTCGATTTGACTTTAAAACAGTCTTTTTTTATCAATAACACATATTCCTGGAAACACCTACTGGCAAGTTATTGTCTAGTCTAGAGCAGACTAATTTCCACGACAATACTACTAGAGGGCTTCACAGCCACCGTCCTCGCATAAAGATAACAAAAAGGCGCACAGTTGCACGTGCAGGAGGGGGCGTGCGCGTGACGCGGTCAACGTCCATTTTTGTTTTCGCGCGCCTTTTTCCCCCCTCACAACATAGCAGCTGCGAGCGAGACACGCAGCGTCAAACATGGCAATGAACTCGCAGATTATTATATATGTATATATATATATATATATATATATATATATATATATATGCTACGCTCATGTTTTTATTTTTCTTCGTGACGCAGGAAAACGTACTAACGTTACCGTCACTTCAAATAAGTCGGATCTTTATCGTTGCGCACAAGAACTATAAGGAAAAAGTAGTAAAAATGTAAACACAGAGCACACGTACTGTAAGTTAGCTTTCATTCCTCACATAAAACCCTCTTTACTTACCAGTATTGTAAACATGCAGCTCGTCAACGATCCCTTCGTTTCCTCCGCCGAAAACGACCATCAGCTCTTTAATGGCCACGGCTCTGTGCCCGTGTCTCGGTCGAGGAACCGGCCCGGACCATCCCAGAACCCGCTTCCATCGCGGCTGTAGCGGAGCTCCGGTGGTTCCAGGCACAACGGAACGGGGGGACGTCATGTCCTTTTACTGAAGGAAAAGAAAAAGCACTTAGCCACTAACATATCTGTTCTGTGAGCCCAAGTCGGCGAAAATACAGAGTAATATATAACGTTACACACATTATATATATAAAAACAACAAGTTCTGAATATTGGTATAACATTGAAGAGGTATCATCATCATGGGTTATTCAGAAGTTTGATTAATTCAGGAATGCCGCCATTTTGGCGCTTGCAGACGGGCTAAAAGCCGACAAGTTAGTCTAGAATAACACGTAACGTTACAGCCTGTTCAGCATCGGTAACGTAATTTTATATACCCAAAACCACAAAGCACCCAGTTCTAGTTTATAAAGTCAGATCACAACATTACATTAAGCAGTTAAATGTCCCTGATGCAGAAAGAGTATCAACCCATGGAAGTCGCCATCTTGAAACAAGCCTCCGCCAGTCTGAAAAATGGCGGAGCGGCAAATAAAAACTATTAATCTCCGTCAGCTAAACAGCAAGTGTAAGTAAACAAACTGCACACTAACTGCTACACGAGAATGACTCAAAACCCCATCCGTGAAATATTTTCCAAGGTACACAAAGATGGAAAACCAGAGACCAACACTCGAAACCCGTTCCCCTTTTGCTGCAGAAGACTATTTTCATGCCTCTCTGGGAGTCGCCATCTTGTCAGCCACTCAGAATAGCAACAATACTACATTTTAAGCGTGCGATTTGATTTCAGTGCAGAGCAAAACGAAACCGTAGCTCGAGTGCTGCAGTTTCAAAGCGGTCTGAGCATTTAAACGAGACTTTTGCGCGTGCATGACATTCACGCAGGGGAAATGCGGTTCCCAGCAGCGCAGCTAAAACACACATCTAGCCTTGCTTCACCAAAGAATCCACGCATAAACACGCAACCTGGAAAAAAAAAACCACCCCGATACATACTATGTGAAGATAAGTCTCCTCCAAGCGCAAACTACAGACGGCTTGGTTTATATTTAATTCATCCCGCCCCGGTGTAAGCAGCCATCTTGTCGTCAAACCAACCTACTAGCAGCTCCCACAAGAAAAATGGCGGCTAAGAGTATGTTCGCCATCAAAAAATACACATTTCGGCTCGATGCGTTCTCTTCGCCAAAGGGCATACGTACGAGATTCGTGTTGCGATATCCGATGAACTATTTCGTTGGTCTGTTTATGATATTATTGCCCAGGTTCACCCAAATCTGTTAAGAAGTATCCACTCTCATGCCTGCCTGGAAGCCGCCATGTTCTTGACAATGTACAGCCGCTCCTTCAGCCACCCGCAACAAATATGGCTGAATTACCTCGTCCCTCTCTAGAGCATTTTGTAAAACACTAACAAACGGTTCAGATAGACAATAATGCATTTCTTAAACAATTATTTTGCGCTTATCATACCCTACAGCTGCGTATTTGAGACCTGCTAAACCCATTTAGGCGATTTCTACACATTTTTTACACTTTATATATTAAGGGCTTATTGTCCCACACTAAAGATGGCGACAGAAGTCGAAGTTTATTGTTAGATATTCGTTTTCTGACCCATTTTTTGTGCAACTTATCCACGAATATGCATGATAGCATTTATTGCTACGTTCGAGGCAAAGATGAATCTGTAAATTAACCAGGAATCAATGAATGAACACAGGGTTTCTGAAGTATGTTCTGGAAGTAACGCCCCTCTTAGTGGAATTCTTCCATTGATGGCGCTCAAGCTGCAGTCTTTATCGCCCACATAAAGCCAGTTTTGTCATCTTCCTCAATTAGAAACTTCAGTAGAAAAAAAGTCTTTAACTTAAAATCGTTAAAGCACTTTGAATGGATAAAAGCATCAGCAAAATGCATAAATGTAATTAGGCTCTCATAGGGTTATTCTTCAAAGTGGTAAACGCGAGGCAGAAACATATATACATTAAAACTAGTAATTAAATTGGGGGTGTTAAATAAAACTTTTATTTATAACATTATTACTTTTTGTTAAAACTATTAGGCTATGACGTTGCAGTAACATCCAAGGATAGCCCGTCTAAAATTCAGATTTTATGACAAACAATGCTAAATATGCATCTTTACGTAGAAATATAACTTAAAAGTGCAGATATTGTTTTCACCCGATAGATTCATTAAATTCATTAAGCTTTGGTAAACAATTTTCACTAGTCATATATAGTAGAGTACGGTGACCGGGAGGGGACGTCTTCGGTTCACTTAGTTTTGTCGTGGCCACAAGAAAAATATGTCGTGCCCTCAACATAAGAAGTCGTGGCCACAAGTTTATTGAATAAACAAACCTGCGTGACCATAGCAACCTGGGATAATCAGGGATTAATTTTTATTACATTAAACATTAAATTTACTATTTGTATATTCAATACTAATTGTATAATCTTCTATTATATTAACTTTCCGGAGTATAGGTGTATAAGAATGCAGAAATAAAATTAAATAAATTTAATTCAAACCTTTAAACTGAATTTTGAATTCCAGTCGCCGTAATCAAAGCTTTATTATGCTACATTGTATCACACATATTTGTATTATGTATTGTTGAATATTATATTAGAATTATTAGAATATTAAAGTCAGAACGTTATGTAAAAAGATCGAAATTATTGGCTATAAAATTAATAGGATCATTACGAAGAAGATGCATTAATGGATATTTAATATTGATGTAATATTTATTTATGATAAACTTAATATATATGGTGTTTAGCTTACATTGCATGCAATTTAATAATTGATATAGGCCTAATAAAGCAATAAATTATTTAATTTATATTTGTGCTTTTAACAAAACATTAAAAATATTAAATATTTTGTATAGTACAATCATTTTTATAATAATTTTTATTAATTCTAAATAAAATAATACCGAATCCATCTCTGATACTTAACAGCATTTATATTAAGTTTATCATAAATTAATATGACTTTAATATTAAATGTCCATTAACGCATCGTCTTAGTAATAATTATAAGCATCATCATCATCAACAACAACAACAACATCATTATTATTAGCCTATTATATTTATAGCCTATAATTTCGGTCTTTTTAACATTCTGACTTTAATATTCTAATAATTCTAATATAATATTCAACAATATATAATACAAAATACAATGTAGCCTAATAAAGCTTTGATTATAGCGACCGGAATTTAAAATGCAGTTTAAAGGTTTCAATTAAATATATAATTATAATAATTATTAATATAGTCTAAAGGGTAGTGCGGCCGTTGGATCATGTTTTCATTGAGGAATGAATCATTCACGCATTTTTATTTTTTATACGTTTGGTAAGTCGAATGTCATAACATTTAAAATCCTCTCTGGGTTCAAATGACCGGAACACAAATCTGTCAAAATAAATAGGATATCACAAAAGGTTTCAAATCAAAGTTATGAAACAGTTCACCAATATTAATTCTGCCTCCATTAAGGCCTTTCATGGCAATGCTGAAGCCTTCCCCCTCTGCTCCAAGCCGATTGGTCGCTGGGACAGCGCAGTCCTCAAATATCACGGCTCGGGTTGGCTGTGAGTTCCAACCTACCTGAAAGATGTACACCGATTATAAAATCACAAGAGTGACGATATAACTCAATCCTGCCATCTGCTGGACGATCTTTACTGCTCAGAGTTCCTGTCCTAAATAATACACTAAACGTTCGTTACCTTTTTCTCTTTTTTGCCAAAGCTGAGTCCAGGGGTTCCCTTCTCAACCACCAGACAGGAGATGCCCTTAGCTCCCTTCCCACCTGTCCTGCACATCACCACATAAACATCTGTGTCTCCGCCTCCACTGATGAACGCCTGACCAGAAACAGCCAAAGTGTTGGGCAGCTGCATAGAGACGTTTATTCATTTCTCAATTACTTTTCAAGGTACCTTGGAGCCATTCAAGACATAATGATCTCCTTGGAGTTTTGCACTTGTAAGAAGTGAAGCAGCATCACTCCCGCTGCCTAAAGTTAGGGAACAAAAAAGCTAATAAATTAATGAATAAAAGAAGCAAATAATTAACTCAATATATACACATAAAAATTATGAAAAAAATAAATATAAATTAAAAAATATTAAATAAATATGAAAACTTTCACGGATTATTATATTAAATTTGTACATTTTAAACAGAAAGTTACTTTAATGAAAGCAACACTGATATATCCCAAAAAGGAGCACAGAAAAATGGGATCCTGAACTTACCAGGTTCTGTGAGGCAGTATGAGGCAAACTTCTGCATAGAGCAGAGATCAGGGCAGAATTTCTCCCTCTGCTCATCGTTTCCAAATGTGTCAATCATCCAAGCACACATGCTGTTTCAAACACAACCAGAAACAGCTTGTAAAATCTAATTAACCAGGAAGAACAATAACTACATACATTTAGTCCAACTTTATGTATTATTATGAAGCAACAAAACTTTACAGTATATTAGTAAGCTAGTAGGGATATTTATGAGGCATAGATGGCTCACTTGTGAATACTCATGTATGCGGTCGTGCTGACACAGCCTGTGGATAAAGCCTCGAATATGATAGAGGTGTCCAGACGAGAGAGTCCAGATCCCCCGACATCAGGGTTCACGTAAATCCCTCCAAACCCCAGCTGGGCAGCTTTCCTCATCGCCTCCACGGGGAACATTTCCTACAAATTATGACATTAATGTTGAACTCAACTCTGGTAAATGTTTCAGCATTAAATATAAACAATAGGCTCCACTGTCAGATGTGCAGGTTACCTTCTGGTCCCATTCTGCCATATTTGGTGCCATCTCGTTGGCAGCAAAGTCGAATGCCACCTTTTGAAACTCTTTTTGTTCATCTGTGAGTCCTATAGAGGCTGTGGAGATATATGCACAAATGTGTATGTGTTATGTATTAGTTATGGATATTGTTTATCTACTTGTGCATTAGCAGGTGCATCTGTTGTAATGACTTACAAGGATAGAAGGAAACGGCGCCTGATATGAGTCTACGATCTATATATTATTATTATTATATCTATTATAGATCAGTGGAGCCAATCAACAGCGCTCGATACACACCCCCAAAGATGATTGGCTGAGCTCATTAAAAGCTTGAATTATTACCGAATAAATTATGAATGTTACTAAAAAGTACGGTTTTATAATAAAAAGAACATTTGTTTACACATGTCACAAATTGTCAACTTTGAAACTCCAGTAACACTGACATTTAATGAAGCGTTATATTGACTCAATAATCCTGTTGTTCACTAAACAAAAAGGGTATTTTTTTAAATGCAATGTTAATGTGTTACTCCCATACAATTCAGATTACAAATAGATTACTTTTTCAGAATGAGACCAAAAACTAAATGAGTGACATCGACTCCCACAGAAATTAGGCCATCGACAGATATTTAAAATCATAAATTTGCAACAAAATTACATATAATCGAATCTGACGTTACATGAATTAAAATCTAAACTTGATTTATACCAACTTTATTAAAACCATAGAATTTGAAGCATGCATTCACTCCAGTTAGTCCTAAATGACTGACTGCTTGTCGTTGGCTCCCTAGGAACATTGTTGTTATAACCGCGGTCTTTAAATAATTTGACTTACGATCAATGCAAGCTGCTATTCCTCGTCTCTGTGCGCTGTTAAATATTAAACTGCGACTTCTACCGATGCTATATGAACCCAATCGGACACCTCTTGCGAGTGCCCTAACCGCCGCCATGTTTTTTCAGTGAAGCGTTCAGTCACCGCGACGGGTTATGGGAAATGTAGTTCAACACTTATCGAACTTGACAGGTTAGCTTTATGTGAATCATGTATGCGCAGCCTCAACGCAGCTTTAGTTTTATTATTCATAAATGAATTAAATTTAACCTGCAAACAGTGACAGTTATAAACATTTTAATTTCAGTATACACCTACATTCTGTGGCTGGGTTTTAAATAAAAGCAGACAGAATCCAGAAACGACGATTCTCCAGACCACGTGCGTTCTGCCAGCGCAGAAGAAGGGCTTGCGTAAACGTTACCTTGCATTTCCAGTGAAATATGCCACCCAAGAAAAGAACACGAAGCAGCGCCAAGTCTAATAAACATAGTAAGTAATCTACTTAATATAAGGGTTGCGTCTTTTTTTTAAAGTCATTATTTTATTAATTGCTGCTTGTTTTAGCTGATGCAGACGCCCAACACGCTGAGGCGTCTGATGATGCTGCACAACACAACACTGGCAAAAGAAAAAGGTCAGCAGGAGTAAAAAGTGATGTGGAGAAAAATAAAAATGATGACGCATGCAAAACATTTTACAGTCACTGGCTCATGAAATCTGAACCTGAGAGTCGGATTGAAAATGGAGTGGATGTGAAGGTAAACTCTTTAGTGTGTGTCCACTGTTCTGCTTTGTTTGTGTTTTTTCTTGCTGAATTTGATCTTTAACAACAGTACAATGCAACGACAACAAGTGGAAGTCCATTGTATTCCCACCGCAAGAAAAAACATGCTTCTGTAAATCAAAATTATGAAAAAGTCACACTTATGATGTCAATCTTTTAACTCATAATTTAGTATATCATAATGTTTTACATCATAATTACTCAGCATCTCCTAATTTCGACTCATCCCATACATATGAATTACTAGAGACTCATAATTATGACTTCAATTATGCTTCAAATTTTTTTCTTATGTGATGGCAACTGACTTTCATATTAGGAAAATGTTCAACGGTGCATCTCCTTTGTTATTAAAGGAGATGTTGTCCCTAGGTGAAGCTTATCTCAATAACTTGATTGTGAAGTGATGCTATGAAATAATCTTGTTATCCTCCAACTGCAGTTTGGAATCGAGGACCTCAAAGCCCTTCCCAATCAGACTGGATGCTGGGACGGAGTGAGGAATTATCAGGTAGACTTGGATTATTTCTGTTGTTATTGACTGTGTTGATCAGGAAGCCCATGCAGAACATTCACTTAAACTGAGACATGAGACTGTTCTCCTCAGGCACGTAATTTCATGAGAGATATGAATGTGGGCCAGCAGGCTTTCTTTTACCACAGTAACTGCAAAGAGCCAGGTATTGCAGGCCTCATGAAGGTGAGGAGTCGCTACAATACAAGCTTGATCACCACATATATAACAATAGTGAGAATGACTTTCATTATCTATGTATACAGATTGGAAAGGAGGCGTATGTGGACCATACACAATTCGACAAGAAAGACGTACATTATGACCCCTCCAGCAAAGCAGAAAACCCTAAATGGAGTATGGTGCGTCTTTACGGACCACAAAATCATTCATAAAGACACCGTTTTATGTTTCTTTCTTCAGAACTGAACGCAGTTTAACTCCGTATAGGTGGATGTTCAGTTCGAAAGGATGACCAAGCGTTTCATTCCTCTGACTGAGCTTAAGAAATACCACTTGCAGCACAAAGCCAAAGGTGGACCCTTAAAAGATATGGCCCTCTTCACCAGAGCCAGACTATCAGTTCAGCCCCTCACTGCAGGTTAGTTTGATAAAAAATAAGTCAAATATGTGTTCTCAATTTTATGTACTGTTGTGAAGCATAACTGTATTCTCTCTTACAAAAAAATAAATAAATGAAATGCTGTTTTTGTTTTAGCTAAAATAGAATATTAATAGTAAGACGTATTTTACAAACTAATTTATTGATTTGTGAAAAGCAGATTATTTTTTATTTGTGAATATAATTTTAATTTAATATAAAAGTTAAAATTAAAATCATTGTAAGCTTATACTTATTTTTTTTCTCTTTTTCTTTTTTCAGAGGAATTTGACTTTGTTCTGAGTTTGGAGAACGAAGATCCAATATGAAAATTAAATATCCATATCTATACTCTTGTAACCTTGAAATACCAAAAAGTATTAAAAATATTTTAATATTTTTGTTAATAAAATGTTTGTTTGAGCTTCCGTCTCCTTCAGGAGTCTTAATAATACCAGATAATCAACGAGAAGTCAGTTATCGCCGGGTATTTTAACTTTGGACAAAAGAGGAAATCATATTGAATGCAGAGGTTAGTAAATTTTATTACAATAGGGCTGATTAGATGAGCCTTTTGCAGAAATTGTCTCGGTTGCATGACTGTTAATAGTAATACCTCATCTCCTGAACGGCTAATAAGCTATTAAACAAATATTTAGTATAATACAATGGCATACGCTTGAAAGAAAAATTGAAAATTCACCTTAAAATGAGTAGGAAGCAATCACAAGAAGGATTTTCTCTCTTGAGAATACTGGAGCCTTGCGCCCCCGGCCATGATTCAGCTGATTCTTATTTATAGAAAATAAACACTTAAGACAAAAATAATCAATAATAAAAATATTCATGTTAAGTAAGTTAGTAGTTCCCTTATTAGACATTTCTATAGAGGCCTTCATTTGCAATACCCTAAATGACAGAATAATACTGTGCAGAGCTCTACATGAAGCGCTAGATTCAACACAAAAGATCACAGTAAATCATTTCGGGCTCATTAAATGGGACAAAGTACAGAAGCTAGATTCCGATTTCTCAGTGTACATGACTTAAGCAAAATTTGAGCATAACAAGAGGAATGTATCGAGCCTTACAACTTCATGAAGCACAAATCAAACGTCAAGCATGAAAAAAAGAAAAGCTTGTGTCTGGGATTTCAAAACGGTTGGTCGCTTGTGTAATAGAAATGTGTGCAGTATTGGAAGGAGAAATAAAAAAATATTTTGTAGTCTATACACAGACTGCCTTTTACGAGCTCAATTCTCATTTTTGATCTCAAGAAGCCATGATTTCTCTTTTTCGGCAAAAATCACGTGTCACATTGATCCCTTTGAGACTTCTAAAACATTATTTTGACGTAACAAGGTTCGTTTGAGATCTCGGGGGAACATAAAGCGTCTAGTTGCTCTCCTCTTTGGCTTGTGCTGATACTGTTCCAGAGCTCGATCCCTCGTATCTCTGGGCAGCGATGGTGGCCTGTTGGGACATACTTCTCCTCACAATATCTCCTTTCCTCCAGAGTGTGATCTCCTGTTGAGAATGAACAGTGATGTATCTTACTCATTTATAAGTAACAATAATGTGTAATGTTTCATGATATGTAGAATCCGGACCTGTTGTTTGAAGTATCGTCGTTCTTCTTCATCTATAAGGACTAGGTTCAGGTAGTAGCGCACAGAGAACTTCTTGTTGACGTCCTTCATGGTGGGCGTCAACTCGTATCCCGCAAGAAATAAGCGGATGGGGATCGATTCACCTGAAAAGAATAAGGAAGATTTAAGGATTAGTTCACCCAAAAATGATATAAAATTATTACTCAACCTTAAGAGCTTCATTCATCTTCGGAGCACAAATTAATGGGGTCCTATTATGCTCTTTGTACAGTAAAAGTCTTGTTTTCATTTTGGGGTGTACTAGAACACAGGGTTGGGCGATGTCGACCAATTGGGCATCGTACGATGTCGAGCCCCGTTTCGCGGCCCTGTTTCTTCGCATGTACATCTGTTTTCCTTTTGCGGAAAACTTGCCGCCATAGATTAAGTGTTTTTCGTGAGCTGGTTGCTGCTGCTGCGGCGGGGCTCAGCATCGTGATGTCTATCGACCCAACCCTACTAGAACATGCTCTCATGCTTAATGGTTCAAAAAAATGCATTATCGTTCACATAATTTTATTACGACCCCTTTCTCCCCAGACTGGCAGGCCCACATTCCGAAAATACTAAATGCGTTGTGATTGGCCAACATCAAGACAGAACGACTAAAAGCAAATTCATCCTTTACCAGCGGGAGGCGCTGTTGGAGTGGTAAAGCTCAAGATTTTCCTGGTAACTTTAAATACAAAGCAGAGCCGTAGATCACTCACAAGCTACGCAATATTGTGTTCACAAATGAATCGCCTACAAAATTGAGTGCAATATGGCGTAGCTTGTCGGTGATCTACAGCTCTGTGTATTAACTGCCGCTCTATTTGAAAACAGGTGATTGAGATTTACTGCTAGATATCCGATATATCACCCAGCCCTAGTGCATTAATTCAATTAATTGCTTAAATACCAGAAAACACTGTCGTCCGAATTTTTTTAAACAATCTCCCTTTGGAAAAAGCATAATAGGAGCCCTTTAAGATATTTTTGATGCATGCAAAGAGCTCTCTGACCCCTCCCAAAGACAGCAAGGATCCTTACGCGATCAAGGTCCAGAAACGTGTCTGGGACATCGGTAAAATAGTCCATGTGACATGGTTCACATTCAGATCAAAGCATATGTTGTTTGGGTATGTGATGCTCTCAAAGGGTGCCAAGGTGACTCGGAGCAGCTTTTGAACACAAGTATTCTCGTAGCTTCATAAATCACGGCTGAACCACTTGTCACATGACATATTTTACCGATGTCCTTCCTATGTTTCTGGACCTTGATCATGTTAGGATGTCTATGGAGGGTCAGAAGGTCTTGCGTGTTTGGAACGACATGAGGGTGTTTAATTAATGACAAAATTGTCACTTTACGGTGAACTATCCCATAAGGTGCGTGAGAAAATAATGCATTTCGGTGTCTAAAAAAGGCACAAAAAAAGAATACAATGTGGTATGGTATAGAATGCAGATGAAGGGTTTAGCTTTACCTCTCACCGGCGCTCCATCCATGATCTCATATTTGGCAATGGTGTCATTTTCATGGTACACACTGGGTCCTGTTCCAGTCGTTTCCCGTTTTATTATATCGATTTCCATGTGTTTAATCTTTATCCTCACAAGAAGGAAGTAAATCTTTCCTACGATAACATCCTTCAGATGGTATCTAAACAAGACACAAAAAATGGTATTATGAAGAAAAAAAAAACTTTTAAGGCTATTTCTGCATTTGACGTTTAACAAAATCAAATTTTTTATAAAAGCTTTATGTATCAGCAGGCATACTCACTTGGATTTGTTGTATTCAAACTCAATATGGAGACAATCTTCAATTCCTACTTCCATCTTGATGGAGGAGTTGAGCTCCGGATATGAGCACAGGGTCTGCACCACAATATCCATCTCTTTAGTGATATCATTCATCCTTCTGCTGATCGTCGCTCTCAGAAAGTATCTACACAGATCAGAATGACGGAATTCAGCTACGTTCTGTCCTTCCCAACAAGACACTTCACACACTGTATATTCAGGTACTGACTCCATGCCGCTATATTGTTGTACACTTTCCTTCAAAAGATTCTGAACCGTAAGACTTTTAGGGGGGCAGTTTCCCGAACAGGGTTTAAGACTAGTCCTAGATTAAAATAAATGTTAAGATCTGTCTAAACTGGAAAAGGCTTGCACTGAGCTATCTCAAAATACATCATTGCCATTGTTTGGTCTTAATTTTTTAAAGACATGTTTCTAAAAATTCTTAAATGTCCTAATATGCAAAGGTCTAGGTTTAATCTAATTCCTATCCGAGAAACCGGCCCTTAATGTTTAAGTCAAGTCCGTTCACCAAGCCTGCATGTATTTGATCCAACGGACAGCAAAAGCAGCACAATTTTGAAATATTTGAACTATTTTATAAAACTGTTTTCTATTCGCATATATTTTAAAATGTAATTCAGTCACATGATCTTATAGAAATCATTCTAATATTCTGAACAGAATTTATTCAGGCTTCTTTGATTGAAAAAGTTCAGAAGAACATTTTTTCTGAAATAGAAACATTATGTAACATTTTAATAATGTATTTATCATCACTTTTGGTTAATTAAGAATCCTTGCAAAATAAAAATATGAATTTCTATAATCAAAAAAACAAAATAAAAATAATAATAATTATTATTATTATTATTACACTGCCTAGTTTTACTCCAAGCACCTGTTCTAAATGCTTTCCTATTGCGTAATAACCTTCACAATGAAGCAATTGAACGATTTACCTCAGTTTGACATTCTGGCCAGTGTAAGACTCATAGGGCTTTTCCACATGGGTGAACTCAAAGTCAAAGGTCTGGGACTGTGAAAGCTCACCAGGTCGTGCAAGATCCTTCACTAACGACACAAACTCATGGTGGTTCCCTCTGTCATAGTACAGCTCTGTAAATCAAAGGACATGCTTATACATAGAAACACCAGCGCTGTTTCTAAACGTCCATTCAAAGACAACTAAACTCACCGATCTGTCCGACGAACTCGATTTTGAGCCCATAGTGCTCCAGCCTTTTCCCAGGAGTCTTCAGAGTCACGTTAACTTTCCCACTTACAGTTTCACCATCGTAGAAAAGGAAATATTTGTCCTTTTTGCCATCTTCGGTTTTGTGCTCAGCTTTCTTCCTGGTCTCGGCGTCATTCAACACGATGTCGATCTCAGCGGTCTGTCCGAAGCCGAAGAAGCTCATGTCTGATGGACGAGTGTCAGTGTCAGAGCTGTACGATCATAGATCACCTGATTGACAGCAGCTACAGGTTCTCTAGCGCTCTGATAGTTACCTTTTACCGAGTGGCCTTCAAAAACAAGCGCATTAGCAATTTTACTATTTTTATGCGCGATTAAATGGAGATATCGATATATTACGCTCGAAATCTAATGCATATTTCAGTCTGATTTAGTTAAAGTGGCTCAATCTTCTACAGGGCAGCAGGCAGGAAGGATATTTGCCCAGAAAATAACTCCCGCACTTCCTGGATCTTCCTGCAGGGGTCATTTCAAAATAAAAGTTCCAGTTTATTTCATAATAAAAGCTCTGAAATTTGCCAAACAAGAATGATAGGACTATTTAATAGAAGAATTTCTTTATTATTAAATAACAATGGTAAAAGAAACCGATTACATGACCACATTTACTGTACACATACATGGTCATTTATTTTAACTGTACCTGAGAATATTATAATCTAAGGATAATATAACGGATTCTTTTTTTTGATAGTACAATAGTGTAGTGGCGTAAAGAATTTAACATCTCAATGGAAATGCTATTCAGATTTAATCTCTAATGATGGGTTTTGATTTCACATCACACAAACCACACATTAAAGATAATACAAAAATAATTGGACAACAGTTTAACATATAACAGATTTCATTATAACGACATACACTGCGAAATAAAACAACTAAACCAATATTTTTGTCTTGTTTTAAAGTAAAAAATATATGTATAAACATCCTTAAAACAAGAAACGTTTACATCTTTGTGTTAGACTTGACTTGACTTGTGTAAGACTTTATTACACTATTATGCAGACATATTTTATGCATAAACCTCAATAAATTTTGTTAGATTTGCACTAAAAAAAGAAAAATCAAGAAAAGAAATATTGATTAAGAAAATACTTATTTTTGCTGAGGAACTTTAAATATTTAGGATATACATTCAATATTTAACAATAGCTGGAATGTCAGGTATTTCATATAATATTTGTTACAGTATAAAGTAAAATACAGAAATGTTTGGAAATATTGTATCTGAGCATCACCAGCATTCTTAAAAACAAAGGTTTTTGTAGTTATGTCAGTCAAAAACTATAACGGGAACCCAATAGAACCTTTAATTGTCTTCAAATGAATTAGTTTTTTAGTGTAAAAAGAACTGTTTGTGGAATGGAAAGCCTCCATGGGCGTTAAAGGTGCTTCATGGAACCGCATATAAATAAAGAACATTGATTTTAAGAGTGTGAGTTCATTCTTAACCCCTTAACTACAATTAATTTAGCTTCTCTTTGTCCATTGAGTCAGTAGTACATGTAAAAAACACTGAGCCTTAAACAAATAGAATAAAATAATGTTACAACCAATGTAAAAATTTTTTTGCCATCAAACACTTTGAATAATTTGATAAAAGATGGAGTTTTTACATTTGTTTACATATTGGCATATACAGTATCTGGCCCCAATCTGACAGGACATTACAATTTTACTTTGCCTATTCATCAAATTACACAATTATATTAGGATCGAACCCAGTTTCTCTTTTTAATTTGTTTTACTATAAACAACCTGCCAATCTATTTTTAGACAGTGGGACATGCCATGAGGAAGACTAATATATATTGTCATAGTGTTACTTACAAAAAGTTCCAATTACATATGTACTGTAGCTACATGTTTAAAAAACAAAATGAACGGATAGACAATGTCAATTGATTCCACATAATCAGTTTTATTCTTGTGACACAGCCCACAGTCTAACTACTACTCTGGAGTGAACTACAATATACCTAGAAAAATAAATAGATTAAAACAATAACACCTGGACAATATGTCCAAAACGTATAAAAAAAATATAAAGCATTGAAGGTCACTTAAACACAGAAATGGCACTCTTAAAAACCCACAAGTGCGTAATCTGTATCTAGAGGAATATTTAAAAAAAGAACCGAGTAAATAAATCAGCTACTGACTTTATGGAGATGTTTGAATAAATCTCAAACTAAAATGCTACAAATTTAGAGTTCAACTCAATAACTACTACTGAAACACTAACACATAAAATCCTCTTCTCAAAAGTGACCCAGATAAAACAGTCTTGGCATGGCATTGTACACATTTACACTGACAGGCTTCTTCCAGTGGGAAATATAGTATTTATCTGGAAAACATGTAAATTCTTGCACTGGTATTATGTGTTGACTATTTCTGGGCAAACATACAGCAGCACGTGGATGCAGATTCAGCCTTGCTACAATTTGGAGTGCAACAAACATTCAAAAAAATTTGCAATTATATAAAAACCTTTTTTGATTTGCTGCAAGAATGATTTTTCCTTAACAAGATGCATGTAATAATTATAAATCTTAGCGCTGTTCAATTGAACGTCATTTCTATATATATATAAACTGTGGTGTTTAAAGTAAACCTGTGTTTGATTCCTGTCTGTTTAAAGGGGAGTAAAAATTCCCTGCTTAACACAGTAGTTTTCGATTCTGTAATAACTTTGGCAAGCCATGAAGCCCAAGTCGCACCTCTGCGTAAAATCCCCAATTTGACAGTTCAAAAGTCAGCTCACGAGGCCTTCCCGCGGCTTAGGCGCTCGTCTCCTCTTCTTTGATTTTAAATGACAAAGGAAGACTTGTGGCGGAAATGTCCCTGAGGAAGAACAGAGAGCAAGCAAATGATATGTAGTTAAAATGTGGCACTGGAGAAGCGAAACATAAATCCAGCTGAATTTTTTTTCCATGTAGAGATTTTACTGAGAGATTATCTTGAGGATTGCACTAATACCACTTTGAGCTTTGCTAGCATTAATAAAAAGAAAATATCTGCAGTCAGAGAAACGCTGCGGTGTAATCTGAGAAGATCAACAGTAACAAATCTTGGATGATATTTCATCCATCCTTGTAAGAACATTTTTAGAGTGTTGGCTGCAGCCTCTAAACATGCGCTAATGCAGGAAAATACAGTATATCTGTGGTGCTTTATCACGTCACAAATCCACACAGCCTTACCTCATCTGGACTGGCGTAGTCCATCCTGTTTTCATGTTGGGGTACTTTGTAACTGCATCAAACAGAGCATTGCGATCTTACCAAAAGTGCATTCAATTCCGGATCAAATCAGATCAGCCCTTTTGGCAATGCTGTAAAGTTCATGTTGTGCTTATGGCTTTTACTCACTTGGTTTCCCTGTGGTCTTTGCAGGAACAGTAGCCACTTTTCTGAATCTGACAGATCCCCACAATGACAAATATAAATGCTGCCACTCCACCTAATACTTTCAGGAATATTCCCACAATGTCCAAATCATCTAGAAAGAAATAAAATACAAATTAATAAATAACTCAGCAAAATCACTCTTTTATGATTCGGTTCGAAAAAAAGAATTGCATTTGGAACATTATAAGGGAGAATAAATCATTTCTATATTAAAAGCTTACTGACCAGCATATTTGAGTGGAACACTTACACACTTCCATGATCTGAGGACTGCATTTTGACCATCCTGCCTCGTTTCTGGCCTGGCAATAGTATTCACCTGCATCCTCTTTCTTCACCGACCGAAATTTCTGTAGATCAAATGTAAATCATACAATTAGCAAAAGCAGCAGGGGGATGACAGAAGATGCATTGTATTGTGTGATTAGTGACGAGCGTGGAGAGAGAACAAAACGAAGCGCAGGTCATGAATTAGAAGCACAAACCGAGGACTTGTATAGAAAAATATCGGAGGATTTCGAGGAGACTGGTTTTCCATTGCTAAAGTAAGGAAACGCAAGTAAGGAGGCACACACGCAATGCATTCATCCGCCGGGACTGCTTCCGGCTTCCACAGATGTGAGAGAAATGTGCTTATGAAGTTAGAAATATGGATATTTATCGTACAAAAACGCATGGATTCGCTGCACTTTATTCACTTTATGAACTTTATTCACCCCCCTGAGCCATGTGAGGGATGTTTTATAACCAATACACGTACATTATTATTATTTCACGCCTTTCGAAGTGTCACAGCTATTACCCATTTAAACCCATTCAAAGGCTTGGCGGGGTCTGGACATCCGATTGGATTCGTCTGAAAGAAGAAAGTCACAAACACCTAGGATGCTTCGAAGGTGAATAAAAGACAGGATCATTTTTCATTTTTGGGTGAGCTATCGCATTAATGTTAAAACTGTCACAAAAAGTATTCTCGTAGCTTTGTAAAAAAATATGGTTGAACCCCTGACTGCGTTTCGGGACCTTGACTATGTTAGAGATGGTCAGAGAGCTCTTGGAACTCATCAAAAATATCTTAATATGTGTTCCAAAGATGAACGAAGGTCTGTTTGGAATGACATGAGGATGGATAATTAATGACAGAATTTTTGGGTGAACTTTTTGTACCTTTAACGTAAACCTCTAATTTATATTTAAAAATCACAATCTTTTTTTTACTTATTGTTTCTAATTCTTAATGTTTCATTTAAAGTCAAAGTTTCCATTTTTCAATGTTAAAATACTTTCTACATTTCAGTTTGTTGCTTTAAATCAGTGCCCTGTAACAAATGGCCGTAAATTTAAATGTAGAAAACGGTGAAAATGCTATGGTAAAAACCTGTTAAATGGTTAACGGTAAAAATTAACGGAAAATATGAATGGTTAAATTAACAGGGAAACACCGTAAACTGACATTCCCAGAGTTCCCTGCGTTGCATTTTAAATTTTGTTTGAATTTGATGTTTTTTCTTTGAAATAACTTGGTTTCTTCTTAGTTTTT
>JAUCMU010000027.1:8175574-8202681 GCA_032275025.1 Enteromius treurensis | reverse complement strand
AGCAGTTTCAGAGCGTGGTCTCGCCGAAGGCGTTCCCAAAGCGTATCAACGCAGTGTTGATGTTCCTGAAAAGGAACAAGACTGTCAATAGATTTAAATAATAGTTATCAGTTTTAATCAAATAAAAGAAAGGTTTTAAAATTTGTTTGCATCCTAACTTAAAAAAGATTAGCATTAGTATATATTATGTTTTGTGTGTGAATATATTTACACACACATTAGTCATTTTAATTTTTGTATTAGATTTTAATTCAATTAAACTTTTTGAATTCATTTGGCAACAAGGGTTGCTTTATTGAATTAATACATTCCATCTTGCCAATTTAAGCCATTTCATGTACATAAACACTGAAACAAAATTGAGTATCTGATCATTTTCAGATATTTATATATATAAGCAATATCATCTGTCCTACCTGGACTTCAGAGCTTTAGTTGGAGTGATTCAGAAGAGGATCGACTGCTCTTGTCTGAGTACCAACGAGTCAGATGGAGACACATATGAACTGTGCCGAGCCAAAATTGTCTTGGCCATGGGCTGTTTTGTTTAGTAAACTAGCAATATTGTTTTTACAAAAAGCAATATTCTCATGAAGCCTCTGGAGAGGCACTCTAGTTAAAACCTGCTTCAATAACATGAGCGCGAGCAACACCAGGGATATTTTTAGATGCTTTCAAGTGATGCCTTTTGCGATTTCATTTTAATAAGCAAAGCTGCGCTACTGTCAATAATCCCCTTAGATGCAGTGTTATTTACTGCACATTAAGGAAACATCCAGGAAGCTCTCAGCATAGTCCACACATTAAGATTAGAAGATATTTCACAGCTAGTCATGGGTTTGTTTGTGCGAAGAGCAGCACTTACGCTGGATCTTTCTGCAGAGCACCCACAAATCTCACAGCGGTCCGAGTGTCACGACAGTATTCCTGCCTACCCACACGTCTAATTAAAAGTCTATTGGCAATTTCAGTGACAGCCTTGTGTGGGAAGGATAATATTCTCTGTGGGAAGGTCTGACAGTAGTATCCTTGCTGTTTTTATTAGACAGGTTTATATACACGCATAAACATTGAGGAGAATTAGGATAATTGCAAGGAATACCACATCTGTGGCATGCAGTTGATTACCACAGACAGTAATAATTCTTTTCCCATGTGTGTATAAACAAAAATGAAATGTGTTTGCACTTGCGGTAAACACGTGAAGAAACAGAAGGTTAGCAGTCGAACGGCTAGCACACTGTCACACTGTTTTGAAAGTATAACTGCGATGTTAGCATGCTAGCTTGTTAGCATTTGAGTTCACAGGTTGTCTTTTAGGCTACCTGTTTTGTTTGTTTTTTTAGTTTGATTATAATTATAATATGAATACTAAAGAGGTTTTGGGTTTTTCGGTCTTGTCACTGGTTTATTGTTTTGTTTAATTAGTCTTCTTGTAATTGGTTGTTCTTGATTAGTCTTGTTATCTTGTTTGGCTTAGAACCAGAGAACAAATGGAAGGGGAAGCAGGAACTAATGAAAAAACCCTAAAACGACTAACTTTACACTTCTGATTTAAAATGCTCAGGGTTCTTAACCCTGCTGAAAAAAACAGCATATGCTGGTTAGGTATGATGTTGGGATGCTGGTCCTTTGCTGGTTTAAGCTGGTCATTTTGCTGGTTTATGATGGTCCTTGGCTGGTTCATGTTGGTCCTTTACCAGCATAAACCAGCAAAATGACTGGAACTAAAATTTTTGTTTATTTTTGTTCCTCCAAACTGACATCACCAGAGAAGGAATGCCTAGAGTGGAAGCAAGTGATTAGATCTTGATAAAAAATTACTATAATCAGTAATTTTCTACAGTGGATTAACCTGCGCAGATTAATTTTTCGCTTAAAGATTAGGAATGTGTGGTAACAAAATAAAAATTTTATATTTTTATTTAATTAAGACTCAATTTTGGACTCAAATTAAGCTGAATGCTAGTTGTTTGGCATCAGCTTAAATAAAAAAAATATATATATATGTTTTTTTTATTTTTCACACTGTGTAATTTTAAAATGTTGTAAAAATGCAGTAGGTTAACAGTACGTTCCTGTAGGCTACAATATACAATATATATAGTGTTTGCATGAATGACTATACGCATCTTCTGTATATTGATTTATACTTTAGCTTGTGGAAAAGCTGCTTGTGATGAACTTTGATTTTTCTGTATTTCTTACAAAATTATTCTGGCAACCACAGCTTAAAAACGACAGTTTTTTTTTTAAACCGTGTTATAACTGTTACTGTATATATCATAATTGCACCTTTCCTTATAGCTCACTTTAGTCTAAACAGTAACCCACATTTTTCTGTTTTATTTTTCTGTCTAAAACCCTCTGTTATAGGTCCTCCGTACATCGTGTCACCACCCGAGAACATCACCGTTAACATATCCCAGAATGCCCAATTTACGTGCCAAGCAGAGGCATATCCTGGCAACCTGACCTATACCTGGTACTGGGAGGAGGACAACGTCTACTTCAAGAAGTAAAGTTATGATCGAGTTCTCTACTGTGCCAAGTCTCAGAGTCTTGAACACAGAAGCTGCTATGTGTGTGTGTGTGTCTGTCGGTTTTAGATTAGAGCCACATATATTTTTAGCCCCAGAATCCCTGAATCTCAAGCCCTCTACAGCTGCATTAAGGCAAATGCTAGCGCAGTGACGCGGAGGCGCACACAGCAGGTTTTTATGCCGGGATGGGAACATCTTGTGACACTGTGCTTGTGTCATCACATGCCTAAAAAAACATGCTGATCATCTGAAGCTGAGCCAGAAGCTGTTCTGACTCCCCCAAGCGTGGCCGTATTGACCCTCTATATGCAGGGCTGTAGTCTGTTCCTCTCTGTGGAAACTGGCCAGAATAATGTTTCGAAATAACGGTTTCCGGTACTATTGAACTGCGAGGGGCGGACGGATGTTCATGGGAATATTCAGACTGCTGGCCAACCTACCACTTTGTGTAGAAACACTTTAGTAGACACTGATTTTTGTAAAACTAGTCATAAGAATCTACATTTTATTTGCTTAGAAACATTTTTTAGACATACATTCATCCTCAGGGTAGTAGATTGTGAAGTCTTTAACAGGTCTCTAAAGCAGTACGTCAAGGGGTTTGAGTAAAATTATTTTAATCACATAATTTCATTTATATAAAATTTTTACTTCATTTTGTTTATTTATGTTTTTATTTATGTGAAAATTTATATAAATCTTATATATTTATTTTTTCACTTATGTGAAAATATATAAAATATATATAAATATATAAGTTTATTGATAACATAAAATATAAAGTAAAGGCAAAGTTAAGTAGCTAAAATTTAAGTAAATGTCATATCTTATATGTCTTTATTTTTCAAAACTGTGACTTTATATCTCTTAATTGTGACTTTATATATAAATGTGTCTATAAAATTGCCTATATGTAACTCACAATGACAATATTTATGTTTATTTAATATTTATTTCTCATAATTGTGACTTGCACTCAGAGTTTTGACTTTTTAAGATTTCAGTCTCATACCTGTTACTCTTAAATTGCTACTTTTTCTCAAAATAATTCATTATATCATATTTGTGACTTTCTTGTAATCCTGCTTTTTATATCAAAATTATTAATTTCTCGTAACAGTGACTTTATATATCACAATGGCTTTATAGCAAATTTATCAAAATGCCATACTTCTGACTTTCCCTTTATTGCCCTCTTCATAGCTTTAATTCTTGTTTATTTTTTATCAAAAAGTAAAATGCTCCTTTAAAACTTTCTCACAATTACCTTTTTTATTATTCACTCTGAGGCAGAAACAGACTGTCATAATAATGAGACATTGTAACAGCCTCAGTTCTCTCAGTGTACAAACAGGTTTAATAATAATTTTCAAACGGATCATCTCTCTTCTCTTCCCTGTAGTGATCTGAAGCTCCGCGTTCGCATCTTTATTGACGGAACCCTCATTATCTACAGAGTCAAGCCCGAGGATGCAGGGAAATACACCTGCAGCCCAAGTAACAGCCTGGGCATCTCCCCCTCTGCTTCAGCTTACCTGACCGTGCAATGTGAGTTTCACCTTCAACCTCTTGAAGAGCCTGCAGCACCAGGCCTGCCTTTAAAATCTCAGTCTGTGTGCCTATGAGGTGTTTTATGTCAAGTATACTATCATCAGAGCGGGAAAATTGGTGTCTGTCACGTACAGGGACAGAGCTATTTACACCCTTTGAGATGCCGTGGTGGCTGCCAGGCATCTGATATGTTCTAGTTGCTGCCTCTCTCTGGAGGGTTTGAGAGCTCACTTCCATCTGCACCAGGACTCTTGTGGTGCTGCAGGAAGTGGTGGATAAGCCCCGAGTCTGAGCTGCCTCTGTGTCTGTCTGTCTTTCTGTCTCTCTTGGATAGAGAAGACAGATTGGAGAAGCCTCACTTTCTGCAGTCACCATGAAAAATTGGAATCGTGACAGTTATAAATGACAGCCAAGAGTTGTCACTGAAGCAACTTCAATTCATTATTAGAATACAAATAGTTCCAGCTCTGAATTATAAATTCTGACAATATACATAGATGTGAATGCAAATCAGTGTTCCAAACCTACACTATAACCTGCAGTTTAGCTAACTATATACATATATATATATATATATATGTGTGTACATTGCCCTTCAAAAGTTTGGAAAGACTAAATTTGGATAATATTGGCATGAATCCTTTTCAACTGTAATAAGCAGCACATTAGGAATTTATTTATCTCTCCGCGTCATTGTAGCTTTTTTTTTGGAGAATATCCACAGGGCGCAAACTACGTATTCGCTTCTGTGAGCCACGGTGTATTTTCTACCTTTATTAACATTTTGATTTGAGCAAAAACGGCGCATCCATGTGATGCGGCTGTCACAGAACAGCATACAGAGTTTGCGTCCATCAGATACTCTCCAAAATGTGGGGTGGAGTATCTCTTTAATAGTGAATAAATGTTCCCTATTCTAAAGTGTTACCATTATATTATATGAAAATTTCATACATGTAACCCCTAGCACCCTGTTCTGTAGATGTAGTTGGGCATCTGCCATTAAAAAAAAAAAACATTAGCATAGTTGACAGCTAATGAAAATATTTGAAGTCCGAAATCATTGTTACAACAGAAAAATGTTACATTGTTATATGAGAAAATGTGTATTGTCTTGAACGCAAATTTTCATCAGGCACAGGGGCGTACAGAATTCAAAAGATGGCTTGTTTCTCTCATTTAACCACCCAGAACAGTATGTCATGATGACCCACTACAGTATATCATCACTGCAGAAAAGAGGTCAGGGGTGACAAGGGGGCCTTAATGAATTAACTGAGGGGAAATATAGCCTGGCAGTTTAAAGAAAGAAGAGATTAGCTGTGGAAAAGCACATTATATTGTGTCATATGCCAAGCAGTGGCTGACTGTCTCATTAGCAGCCGGTCCTCTGTGCCGCTGGGGTTGTGCTACATCAGTCAGCGACACCCCAGGGCTGCTGCAGGTGAGACAACTTCACAGGAAGGGCTTTAAATAACACTTACATGTTCCGTTACCACACATCACTTACACAGGCTCCCGAACACTGCGATTTTGCAGTGAAAATATGGGAGATGTGTTGATTTAGATTTTAAATATCTATAACTAACTGCTACAGTATGAACCATATTATGATGAATAAACAAAGAAATGCACAAAGTACTTGGAAAGCATAGCAAGACTGACCTGATTTTGTCATGTGTTGCATCTGCTTTAATATAACTAACATTATAACCCATGTTCTTGATTCTTGTTATCCCATATCCTGCCCTCAGACCCTGCCCGTGTTGTGAACATGCCACCTGTCATCTACGTCCCAAGAAAATTGCCAGGAATTATTCGCTGTCCAGTGGATGCCAACCCCCCAGTTATGTCAGTCCGTTGGGAGAAAGATGGCTACCCCCTCCGAATCGAGAAGGTCTGTAATGCATGGACGTCTGATGTCTAAAATGTCTCTTGTCTCTTTGACAACACTCCGGTTCTGATTTTGCTTCTCTGTTCCTCTTACAGTATCCTGGATGGAGCCAGATGGCAGACGGAAGCATTCGGGTGGCAGAGGTCACTGAAGACTCCCTTGGCACCTACACCTGTGTGCCTTACAATGTCCTAGGTACCATGGGACAGTCCCCTCCAGCCACTCTGGTGCTAAAGGTGAGTCAGTGCATCTTAATTAAAAAGAATCACATTTTCCTTGAATTTTGGCTTAGGAGGTAAACATCATTATGCGACCCTAGGACCCCCCTTACTTCAACGTGAGGCCCGGGGGGGAGTACCGTCAGGAGGCGGGAAGAGAGCTGGTCATTCCCTGCGCTGCTTCTGGAGACCCTGAGATTCCAACTATTGTATGGAGAAAGGTACCATGATTTCAATATAAGCCAGGAAGAGAGTGTTTTTTCTTTGCTAATGTAAGTATTTTTTTTTGTTTTTTACATCCCCCAGCCATTTGAGGCACATTTTATTACTTTATTTGACTACTTTTGGACTGTTGAACAAAAACACCCACCTACTCCTTTTCAAGAGCTAGGATAATTTTGTAAAATAACTCTGATCAGACTCATCTGAAAGAAAAAAGTCATATACAACTTGGATGCTTTGAGGTTGATTTTCAAAGGTCACTTTTAATTTTCGGTGAACTAAACATTTAATTATGAATTTTTTATTATTGTGTCCTTTGTGAAGGTTGGGAAACCCAGCAGAAGCAAACATAACATCTTACCAAGTGGTAGCTTGCAATTTGTGTCTCTGAGCAAAGAGGATCATGGGGAGTGGGAATGTGTTGCCACCAACGTAGTTACAAGCATCACTGCCAGCACACGCCTTTTTGTAATAGGTAAATGACCTTTATCTTAATTTCTGTCTCTTATCTATCTATCTATCTATCTATCTATCTATAGCCTTGGTTCCATCCAGTTTTTAAAGAGAATTTGCGAAAAAAAAAATATAACCGAAATTTATTCGATCAATTTGGGTTATACATTTTCATTTTGCAACTTTTACAGCATTAAAATTAGTATGCAATTTACATATTAAGATTACTGTTGTAAATGGCAAATGTAAATAATGTTATTTCATTTTCCTTCTGCTCCAAACCTTGCACATGTGGGGTAATGGAAATGTACATTTAAATAAGAAATACATTGCCATTTTAAATATTGCATTGCAAATTGAATTTTGCTACGCATATGCTTCCATAATCGGACTGTGCCAATAGCCTAATTCTGCCATGTGACACTTATTGCCATTGCCAAATGTGACATTTATTGGCGCTAAAGCCCATTTTTTTGACAAAAGGTGTTTTTGAAATTTTTTTGCGACATTTGAAGTATCGATATAGAATTTTTGTGCTAAAGTTAAACGGAAAAATACTGGGTCGACATTTACAAAATTTTATCGATAATTAGCGTTTCCTTCAGCTATATCGGTAAAACAAAATTTGAAGCGGTAAATATTTTTCCCTAAAAACTCCTTGGATGGAAACCTGGCTTATGAATGCTGTAGCGTGGCACTGTGAAAGTACCTTTTTAATTACATGTTTTTATATTATGTTTTTATTCATTTATTTACATTTTGTACTGTACATTTTTTTTGGCCCAGGTCAGCACTCCATGTTCAATTTTGAAGGCTCTTAAGGACACAAAATACGTCAGATATGTGATTTCTCAACATGTGCCAGATAGGAAGTGTTAGTGTAGGACATTACGATTCCCAGCCAAGCGGCACAAGTGAGTCATTACAGTAGGGGGCCGTGTAGCTTGTGGGAGCTCTAACTCAGCTGCCACATCTGAGAGTTCGCCCTCGGATGACAAGTGATGTGTCAGCGGGCATACAACCCCACACACACACGTTATTTGTTTGGTGATGGACTGGTGTCATTACAGTCTAAACCCTATGCTTAATGAGGGAGCAATTAACAGATCCTCCGCAGCTGCTAGGTGCCGATAAGAGATGTGATGGAACTCCTAAATCCATCCTCCACTTCAGCGTTTCCATCGTCCTGCGCTCTCCTGCTATTATCAGACTGGGTCAGTCTTCGCACAGAGTTAGTTTATTGTCTAGTCAGAAAACATAAGTGAGAGGAGGTTCAGGTCAGACAAATGGATCTCCTGTTCTTCAGTTTGTCATAAATCTTTCTAGCTGTGTCTGAGAAGCCTAAACCCATCTTAGAAAGGAGTTGTTTTGTGATGAACATTCTGGCCTAGACATTAAAGATTTTGGGTTAATCACTAAGAATGACTTGCAACCACTAATAGACAATGTTCCCGAATGTCTCCCCTAACAATGACCCTGCTGCTTGTAAATGTTTAGTGAATTTGTTCCTTCACATTATATTCAGCATGGCATTACTCTGTTTTGCTAGGTCTCATTTTGGTAATGGGTTTTGGTAGATATGTGATTGATTCACGCATTAATACAAAAATAAAAAGGTTAATTTATTCTTTTTATTAATCAAAAATCTTTGTTTTTTACGGGTTTCAAAAATAATAATCAGTGAAACTCTAAATATTGCACAATATTACAGTTTTTGCTATGTTTTGATCAAATAAATGCGGCATTGGTGAGCATAAGATGCTTACTTAAACACTTACTAAAACATGTAAATCCTACCAACCCTAGACTTTTGAACGGTAATGTAGAATTGTGTTTTTAATTATAATTGAGGGTTCGTATCTAACTTGCATAAATAAAAACGGTAAATAAATGCATAAAGCGAAAAGGTTCTACCCTGTGCAAACCTTAATAAGGTGCTTACTTATTGGCCCAGGTCTAACAAGCCCATCCACAAGTCACTATGATTTTCTGGCTAGAAATGTCTCAGCTCCACAAGTCACATGATCTGACGTGTCATTTATCCAATGTATCATTTAGGAGGAGTTATGTGCCAAAGTTAAATGCTAAGGGTTAATGGTTAATTCAAATCCACTATATTTAGTATGAGCTATAGTACTAGCATTTGCAGACACTACTAATTAAAAATAACCATTTCAGGCACTAGTCCACATGCGCCAACTAATGTCCACGTGTCAGCATCCACAAGCTCCGCTAATGTTTCCTGGGAACCTGGATATGACGGAGGCTTTGAACAGACGTTCTCGGTCTGGTACGGCCCGGTGTAAGTCCTGCCAGAACCCCCACTAATTATAGTTCCTTCCTCACTTTTTTCCTAAATGTACTTGTGACTTTGGTGTAGTCTTTAAAAAAAAACTATGTATTATATGCATATGTAAATGCAATGAATGAATCAATGTAATCTTTAATGTCAATGTATTTGCATTTCACTGTTTTTCAAGACATATATATTATGCAATGTTCTTGTTTTTCTTTGTAGCCAGTTGAAGTTTTATAATAGAACTCTTTGGTATAATCCAATAGAAAGGTGAAGAATGATTTAGGGCCACATGACTGGCTGTCCATACCTGTGCCCGGCTCTCAGACGTGGTTGATGGTCCAGGGGTTGGAGCCAAAGACTGCCTATCAATTTAGTGTGCTGGCCCAGAACAAGCTGGGCACCGGCCCCTTCAGTGAGGTAGTCACTGTGACTACAGGAGGTGGGTGACACTTCTACACAAACTAGATCTTGTAATGGACCTGTGAATGATTATTAATACGAGAGGCGTGTGCAACCTCCCTTTATTTTTTCTAGGGTATCCCATAAGTACCCCTGAACCACTGGTGCTTCTAACTCCACCACGGTGCCTCACAGCCAACCGGACACAGCAGGGTGTATTGTTGACATGGCTTCCTCCAGCCAATCACTCTTCACCAATTGACCGTTACATCATCGAGTTCCGCCTGGGAGAAAGGTGGGAGGTTCTGGATGACTTGATTCCTGCCACTGAGACTGAGATCATAGCAAGAGATCTTATTCAGGTAATACTTACTCCTTTAATATCTTTTGTATGGAACTTCTTAAGTTCCATAAATAATAGAGTCAGGCTAATTTACAAAAATTCTATTTGTTTACATGCGTTCATTTCAGAAGTTGGCAGTTCTGTGACTATTTAGAGAAACACAGTGAGGGAAAGCATTTCCGCTGAAAAGCTCAGAAGATGTCATTTTAATTCAGTCTGACATACAGTCTGCTACAAATGTTCTTGTTACAAATCTGTTGGTAGATCTGACACTTCAACCTGTTGGCCTCACAGAATTTGTGACCCACTGACCTGTTTCTTTGTCTCCCAGGACTCTTGGTATGAATTCCGAGCGCTAGCTGTAATGGATGATCTTGTCAGTGAGAGCAGTAATGTGGTGGGAGTGTCAAGTACAGGTGAGAATAAGGGGCGTAACTAAAATTTCATTGCTTAAGCCCCTAGAGCTTCACTGCCCTCTGCTGCTCATTGTAGTTAGTGTCCTACGTTGTTTTTTTTTTTTGCTGTTGTAGATGTGATACTAGGGTGTCATGCACCTATTTTTTTGGAGGGGGGATTAGTGGCAGACCTGGCTTATTTCATTTGCTTTTGGAAGTTACATTCAAAATCCACTTGGCACTAAAATCTGAATGCCACATGCCCTCTTCATCTAAATAGTAAAGGTGCTTCTGATCTGATATGCTGCAGTTGTGTTAACACTGTATGCTGTAGTCTGCTTTGTAAGGCACACTAACTAAATCACTGTCAGCAATCATGTTAACCTGCTTTGTGAATACATGCTTGCTGCATTCTCCCATTCTAATTTCATGTTCTGGAGTGTGTCTCCTCTCTCAGACCCCTTCCCTCCCACAGAGATCACAGACGAGGGGCTGGCCAAGCCAGTGGTGGCCGGCATCGTGGCCACCATCTGTTTCTTGGCAGCTGCTATTCTCTTCAGCACGCTTGCTGCATGTTTTGTCAACAAGCAGCATCGTCGTAAGCTTAAACGCAAACGAGGTAAGTCCTTCTTAATTTTTTAAGACCCATTTAGCGATCTTGGTAATGGGTAATTTTTGCACAGATCACCATTACAGTATATTGGATTTGTAAGAAAAACATTACATCTCTTCAGGTGTATTGCATTTTACCAACTTCAGCATTGCAGTGGTTGAGATAAAGATCTGAACCTATTTTCATACTGATGTGGCATTGTGTGATTTGTCCTTAGACCCTCCACTATCGATCACGCACACAAGGAAAAGCATCGAATCTCCGTAAGTACCAGTGCATGGTAACATCCATCATACTTTGCACTTCTGCAAATCTTTTAACTACCAGGCACATGGCTTGAGAGAGAGAGAAAGAGAGCATGTACAGTTTGGGAAGTCAAACAGCTGACCCTAGCAGCTGCTGTGTTACCGTGAGGGATGCATGGAGGAGGATTTGAGTGGTCACTAAAGTGGCTGCTATAAATGCATCTGTGCTTACCTCTGCTTTTTAGCAGTGAGATGCATTGATTTGCCATTATAAACAATCTTCTCAAGCTCTTTCTTTTCTTTTTTTTGCTGTCCAGTCAGGTTGTGATTGAACCTTCAGTAGTATTAGAATTTATTATACACATGAAGCTTATCCCCCCAGCTCCTCTGAATTGAACAGTGCAGGCATGACAGCATGTCACTCTCCCATTTATAATCAGAGCTTAAGGAAGGAGAACATTAAGGGTAGCACCTCCAACCCAGTTTGAACTGGGACTCACGCTCTTATCCGATTCCATTGTGGTCTTCATAGAGCTGCAGTCTCATGCTCCCATCCCACCCATTTCCACATAGCAGTGTGGAACCATAGTCTGGTTGACGGCCGACTCTGCCCCGTCTCTATTGTGTTTTTGTCATCGCAGGCCTCCTCTTACCCCCTTGCCTGGCATTGAGCCCTACTGGGAAGAGCCAGACAGGAGCAGCTACAGGCCCCCATCCACCAGCCCTCAGTGAGTGCTTGCACCTGTATCTCTCTCTGCAGCAGGCGCTAGTATGCACCTGTCTGCCGTAGCTGCATGATGTCAATAGGGGGTGCACAGAGCTAAACTGCTGCTTTGGGGGAATAGACAACTTCAGCCCTCAGCTGCTCCAAATTCTTACACTTGTTTGACCACTTATAGCCAGCAAGATAAAAAATATAGTTTAGCTGATATTATGTTAGCTCACTGGTGCCTGTACTGACTTATTTGTTTCTATGTCCTGTCCCCATTCTGTTGTTCTCTGTTATCTCTCACCCTGACATCATCTTTCACTTTTGTTTAAGATGACCTTTAAATAAAGATCAGTGTTTACTGTAATTACGTAGACTTATTACCTTGAACTTTGTTAATTTTAAAACAAGTGCACTAGAAAGTGTAATACCATGCCATTTCATTTCAAACTATATTCCATGTTTTAATATGGAGTGATTCTTGTTTTAATAGTGATGATTTTAAGTTCTGGTATTCCCCAGGGCTCAGTCCTAAGCCCCATGTCTTTTTTTGATTGATAGGCTGTCCTCTGGGAAGATCAGTCCTGAGAGCATCGCTTCCTCCCGGCCCTCATCTCTGGCCAGCGTGGGTGGCCATGGTCTTTACGTTAAGAAGTTGCCGAGCCCTAGGAAAGAGAAAGAGCTTTCCCTCTATAAGAAAACCAAGAGAGCAATAACCAGTAAGAAGTACAGCGTGTCCAAGCATGAGGCTGAGGTCACCACGCCCATCGAGCTAATCAGCCGTGGACCTGATGGCCGATTCGTCATGGACCCCAGTGACATCGACCCGTCCCTCAAGCCACGCCGCATTGAGGGTTTTCCTTTTGTGGAGGAATCAGACTTGTATCCTGAGTTCCGCCAATCAGATGAGGAGAACGATGACCCAGGGCCCCTACCCCCAGTCATGGCCACCCTCAGGCCCCAGATATCCCCTGTGTCCTCCAGCCAGGAGTCCTACATGCAGCCCCCAGCCTACAGCCCCCGGTTCCAGAGGCCTATGGAAGGTATGAGCATCTCGGAGGGTAGTCGGCTTCAGGCCACAGGGCAGAGCCGGGTCTCCCATTTTCACAGGGTCTTCCCTCCAGGCCCCTTCTATGGCTATCTAGGTAGTGGTGCTGAGGTGGAGCTTCACCCTCCTTTTTACATGCCTGATGTTAGTCCACGTAGCTCTGCCATGTCCTCCTCACCTTCATACCCCCCTGAGGGGCCGTTCCGCCATCCTACCATCCCAGAGGAGAGGGAGGAGCTGAGGATCCATCAGTATGGCGCCTCCGGCCATGCTCTCCCACTGGTGCATAGCCCTCCCTCCTCTCGCTCGACCGAGATCTGGCAGCCTCCTGACTTCCCCTTTCTAGGTCAGGAGGGTCCCCGTCTCGCTCTTCCACCACGTCATTCTTCATATCTCCACCGGGACCTACCCGAGCCCCCGCCATACCCCTCCCATAGTCGTACTCTTAGCACCACCTCTCAGCTCCCTTCAAGCTCTGCTTTCCTCCAGCTGGAGGCCCCTAGAGCCCACCTGAGCAGATCTCCCGGCAGGTTTCCACCTCAGGGCCCTCCAGCCAAGCATATAACTATGCAACAGGCCCAGACTCTGGGGCAGTTGAGACACACTGCCCACGGTATGGGTGTACCAGTGTTGCCTTACTCAGGCGTCACGGCCCGCATGGGGAGCCCAAGCACACTGCACAGTGAGAGCTCGGACGGCTGGAGGTCTGAGGCCCAGCCTTGGCTGAGCCCCAGGGCGGCACGAAGGATGGATCTCGGCCTGCAGCAGGTGGTCCTACAGCCGTCACGACTCTCCCCTCTCACCCAGACCCCTCCCAGCTCACACGCCGGCTCTCCAGACATTCTCGTCCGCCCTCCTCCCCGCCCCAGCATCCTGCGGTCTTCCCGCTCTCAAGAGATGCCCGAGAGCGCCCGCCACCCTGCCAGTGTCTCCTTCTCCCGAAGGTCTCTCTCCTCTTCCCCTGCCACTTCACCTACCCAAGGCCAGAGCGGCCAGCGGCCCAGCCTCAGCTACCGTGCCCACATGGCCTTTGCCACAGCCGCGGCCAGCTACCCCTCCCAGTCCCCTTCACCCCCTGCGGAGAGCAGTGATGCTTTCGGCCAGATGCCATCTCAGAGAAGGACAGATGAGGAGATGCTCCCCTCAGAACCCTCTCCAGGGTAGGTGAACTGTACCATTGGAGGCTCCAAAATGACAAAGGAGATTGTTATTCATCATCTGTATCGCAAAAGCAATGCTTTCATGCTTTTGCGTTTTTCAGTTAAAATATTTTTACATGTACATCTTACTATAAACTATTTACATATGCACAAATGTCCATGTCCTTCCAGTATAACTCCTTATTGGGTTCACAGGATAAATTTCCATACTTTTATTTATTTTCTTCAAAGCCTATTCTCCTTTAACCTTTAAACAGTGTTATTTTGATAATAGGAAATTATCGTAGTGTATAACATTTTTCATGATTAAGGATTTTCTAGTGCATCCATGACGATCCCATGGCTCTTCCTTCTTTGTCCTCTTTTGTGGGCTGATCACATCACTCACCCTCTCCAGCTCATTTCCTTCCATTTTTCTCACTTCCTCTAACTCAGGGCTTTGACCATCACGGTGGCCTTCTTAGGCGGCCTTCGTTGCCAGGGATGAGTGTGCGCTCATCTCTTGCAACACTCATCCTCATCTAGAGTAGAGACGGCGCTTTTCTCTGGAGACTCTGGTAGTCTTACCCTCTTTGTTTTTGATTGATCTCAGCTATCTGGGCAGCATTGTTGTGACCAGGTCCTCTACACCACAATAGGTAAGGGTCGAATCCATGTCTGAAAGGGGAGGGGTTTGCAGGCGGGGCCTTAAATCATTCTCATTTAAAGGGGAATGACTTTTTTTGACTATTACAATAGACAGTCTATTACAGTAAGACTTATTCTGACTATTTTTATTACATGATACCAGTAATACATTGTCTTTTTTGGAGATATCCTGAAAAGTTTTAGTGCTGGAATATAAGCAAAGGCATTTCTATAATCATTGAATGCAGGTAATTTCTTTTTTCAAGAGATTTTGAATGTGCGCCCTTTTAGAGGCAAACTTGGATATTCCCCTTTAAAATTTTGTTTCCATGTACAAAAATATCATGCATGCCTTTTCTAAATACTCTTCTCCTTGATGCCGAATCAGTAACAGCAGTTCTCAAACTAAAATTTCGTGTCACATTTTGTCGTCCTAGTAGTGGTTTGGTTCCTTTCTTTTATGTGACTGTTCTTTACTGGCCATTCTCCCCTCCCTGCCATCTCTTCTCCTGTCAGCATGGTGAAGCCACTGTACGATGTATTCATGGTAACCAGAGTGTGTTTGATGTGGCGGACTTTAGTGCTCGGTCATGTCTACCACCCCCTTCTATTAATCACTTTCACTTTCTCTTTCCACAGCCTCAGCAGCAGGGGAGACTGTCTGTAAACGCTTTGTGTTTCTGTGCCTTGTGAACCCATGAGTTGTTGGCTGACTCTTCAGTATGGACGTTTCAGTGTCATGACCTCTGCCATGACAGAGGAGTGGCATGTGCGATAAAAGACAACACTTTACAAGAAACGTGACCTCTGTGGTCAGTTTTATAGGAAACCAATGAGCATACTGGGAAACAGGAGATTTTGGCTAGTTGTAATTTGATTGGACAGTGCTGGCAGCATGGCAGCAGTGTACAACATGAGGTAAAGGTTTATTCATGTTAATTTAGGTGTATCCCGTATTAAATGAGTGGGGAAAGTGCTAAATTCAGCTCACCAGACTAACTCAACTAATACAATGTGCTTTTGATTTGCAGAGTACCCAACTAATGAGGAAGAGTCTTTTTTTTTCTTTAAAAATAAATGATTTGGTATTTAATGTTTATTCTGATGACGATCAAATGTGGCCACTTAAAATGAATACGATTTAATTTTGATAAACAGTATTTTTTAAACAACATCTAACAAGACAAGTTGATTAATTGCTAAATTGCACAGTACATGTTGATGAATGGTGCTTTTGTCATGAAGGTTTTGCACTTGGCATTGGGGCAGCCAAAGTGCTCCCTGTCTGGGGCTAAATCTCAATTTGATCTGGCCGGTGAAGGGCAGTGCACCCTAGTGGCGGTGTGAAGTAACACATCGTTGTGTTTGTCTCTCACAGGGAGCATCTAGGTGCAGTGAGAGTCCCTGCAGGGTCTGAGAGCTTTGAAGCACTGATTTATTATTGTATTAATAAAGCCAAGAAATCAACAGCCAACAAGAACAACAACTCCAGATTCAAGAAAAGGACAGGTCAGTTTCACCCGTACATTACATATTGGGAGAAATGGACACGTTGTCTCTCCTAATGTCCTGACTACATGCCTATTTGCTTATTAATTACAAGAAACCACCTAAAAACCCACAGCTCCTTAACACTGTAGCATTGAGGTTTGCATGCAGAGGCAACGCTCACATTTTCTTCTGAAAATGTAAAAATCTGTTCTGTTGCTGTGTCTCATTTGCTCTGCTGTCTCTAGATGTGTCCACCTCTCAGACCCAGCAGCCGCATGCATCTCAGGCCTCTGAGCAAAGAGAACATCTCAGCTCTCCCTCAAAGAAAAAAAAGTGGAAAAGTACACTTAGAACGTCCCCCTGTCTTCATCTGTCCTCTCTGCTGCGCTGGCTTCACCCCAGAGAAGACAGAAAATCCCTCCTGGCCAGTATGGACCCTGCCCCCTCAAACTATGGTTCTCTGCTTTGAGAGCCACCCCTGTCTCCCCCCCTCCAAAACTCACTAAAACTTATCCTGTGGGGCGGATCGTTTCTTTGTCCCTTAGCAAAAATGTACAATGGACAAGCTCTCAGTACTGTTTTGTAATCAGTCTAAACTAGATACGATTTATTATGTTCTTCGGTTGGCACAATATACTACACATATCTGTATTTTCTGTAAATTTACACAAAGGTAAAACATACAGGGGTGCTCTTTTGGAAGAAACAGAAAAGGACAGGACAAAAGCTTTTCATTTGATAATAAAAAAAGAAAGTAATAGCATTTCATTACATGCTAGGAAAAATCTTGCTGGCCACTTTCGGTTTTGGTCATAACGTTGTCAGAACTGTGTATATTGTGTAGGGTCGAGTTAAACGCTCTGTACAAATATGTCTCTCAAGACGTGATAGTTACTACAGGGTTACTTTTCTTCCTTCTACAAAATATACCTCAAAAAAGAGAATAGAAAAAAAAAGGAATAAATGACCTGGAATATATTTCAGCACTTCTACCATATTTTGTGCAAGCTAGCATATTTAATTTTGGATGACGTATGTTGTCTGTTTGTTGCAAAGCTTTGACAGCATTTCAGAATATAAGGGATTAAGCCCAGAAATTACAATGTATTTATTTATAAAATATTGAACGTGACATATAAAGCACAGAATATCATAGAAATTGTACGCTTGAAAAGAATGACTGCAGTACTAGACTGGTGCTGCGACAATGTTTGAAGAGTTAAGGCAGGTGGAATTGAAATTAGCTTTCTTATTTTTTTATAATTGACATTATATTTGACTAACATCATTGGACAGCTTTAAGGCATTTTTAATCTGTGGTTGGAGGAACATTAATATTAGCCCCCTGCTGAAAAAAATAATTAATAAAAAAAATCAGGCTCACATTCAATTTTAGAAATATCCTTTTTGACATGCTCAGATGGCATAAGCGCAAATGTAATATTTAAACTGAAGTAGAATGACTTGGTCCTTGTCTTGCACAAATGTAGTTAGAAGTGGTGAAATGCATAATTGATTTTTTCGTCACTTCCTTGAAGTAAATAATTTGTTATATGTTTGCTTTGGACATACAATACACCAAGGAAGTACAGTAGATATTGTGCAGACTAATGAAGTCATCAATATAACATAGAAAAGTGAAATAGTCCTTATTCTAATCAGTTAAAAAAAAAAAAAAAAAAATCCAGTCTTCTTTGTTACTTTCTATGTACCTGCTAAAGTGGACCTCCAAAATAGCTTGACTCTTTAAAAAAAGAAAAAAAAAGAAAGTAAACTGTATTGTAATCTTTACTATTTGCCATCCATCACAGCTCATCCGATGACATAGCAAAGTTTGTGTTATTTGAATTAATGATGACTTTAGTAGCCTATTTCCGAAGGATGTCTCTAGTTCACTAACAGCTGCTGATCTGCTATCTAAAGTGAAAGCTATTCGAGCGTGTGCTAGTGTAGTTTAACCGATGGTGAATGTATGATTTGCTCTTAGAATTCAGATTGATCTGAATATTTTCAGTGTGATGTTTCTCTCTTTTAGCTTATTTACACGCCAATGTGATCAACTCCAAAATGAACATTTTATTTCTGCGAATGGAGGTACAACTTCATAGGAAACTGAAAAAAATCTCATGCGGTACTTGAATAAGGCTGAATATATAAGCAGGAAACCCTGGGATGAATTTCTGAGCGTAGAGATTCGTAGTAGCCATTTTGAGTTTCGAAGATTTGGCTTAAGCGCCCGAAGGGCTGTTTACTTTGTCTTTCCTTTCTCTCTTTTGTATTCAACTGTTTTACTCGACGTGAAAACAAATGCTCAGACATCTCGCCGTGTATTTGAGCTATTCAGTGTTAGGTCAGCTGACTACATTGCTTATTTCTATGTATGTCTTTTTCCACCCCGCGTGGTGCGATTCGTAAGGCTGCTTTAATCGTGTAGTTTCTGAGAGGAGAAGGGCAGTGTTTATTTTTAGATATTCCTGATTACCTGCCTTTAGCTGTCGGGAGAGAAATGTTCAACTTAGACTTTAACTTTTTTGCTACGTGTTTTGTCAGGTTCTGTCAAGAACTCATTGCTAACAAGTCCTACAACAACCACATAATGTTTACATGATCTAGAAATATAACGTGCAAGGATGTAGGCACATTGTACACATTATGACTTGGTGCTATGTCTTTTTGAACTCGTGGTGCTGTGGTTCAGAGGTTAACACACAAACTCACGCACAGTCCTCTGTCTTAAACTAACTAAACTAGCTCTGTTGTGATATCCGTTGTCGAGTTCTCCTGGTGAGTAGGACCGCAAGCAATAAAACCTCTCTCACAGGGCAGGTCCTGTGCGCTCACTATCTATCTTTCGGTATGAAAACGGTTAAATAAAGTTCGGCTTTGACATTCAGTATGTGCTTACGTTATCGCGTGAACGTTCGCTGTCACCATGAATAAAAGCCCGCGCATTTAGACAGATCGCCAGTCTTAAAGAAGGCAGTATTGCAATGTATAATCCACAAAATGTACCCACGGTATGATAGTAAATTTTTCATTTAGCATGGAAAGAACCTGGTACGTGTCAAGTGTATAGCGTTTTTCTTGGACACAATGGAGCGATGCATCCTCGCATAAAGCTGTCACGCTGATTTAAGATGAAGGTGCGGTGTCTCTATATATCTGTGGATGGTGATTGACGGCATTTTTTTCAGCTCCTCTGGTCTTTGAAGGGAAAATCTATGGAGCCCCTTAAAGGACATGGTGGAGGAAAAAAATTGGGGTGGGAAAAAAATGAAAGGTGGAAATTATTCTTTTTCAAATCTTTTGCTATCTCTCGCAAAGATATTTGCGTTCTCTGGCATAACCAGTTCAGGTCAGATAAACACATTAGGTGCGTTCGACTTCATGTGGCGCCGCAAGAAATCGGTTTAGCATGAGTGATTTTTATGTTAAGTCAATGCAAAGACTCGATTAAACATTCTGACTGTGCGCTCACACCGCAGACGGCGAGAGCGCCAAAGTGGCCGGAAGTCATTTATTCCTAATGTGAGCCGGCGGTGAAAGGTGGCAAACAGCGGCGCGGCGTGGCGCATCTTGGACGGCGAGACAGTGTTGCCAACTTTTCCCAAATTTATGACATTAAAACATGAAACAGTGACTGAAATGCACCCATTATTAGGCCTACTAACTCTACTTTACAAGATGTTAATCTGGATTAATATCCTGATTTAAAATCGAGCCGTTGTCTGATGAAATCAAATACACATAAAATATAAACAATGGCTATGCTGTGATTTTGGCTATATTTGCATGTAAAATAGAGTTAGAAGCAACATAATGCATATTTTAACGAAAAGCCCTGCTCCTTTCAGTCTCTCGCTGAGCAGAACAGGCGAATAGAATAAAAATCTAATTATTAAATCGTGTTTATGCATAATAGCAATATACTACCTTTAACCTCTTAGTTCATTTAAATAAATTGTTGATCAAATAAAATTGGGGCCATTAATATTTTTTAAATGTCTCTTTTTTTATTCAGTAAGGTATTTTTTGATCAGAAATAAAGTAAAAACAGTAATTTTGTGAAGTATTAAATTTTAAGAACTATTTTTATATTTGTATAAATTACAAATGTCATTTAATTCTTTGATGCAGTGCTGAATTTTAGCAATGTAATGCGATCCTTCATAAATTATTCTAATATGCTGATTTGCTGCTCAGCTATTTTCAATTATTATAATACATGAACTTATTATTATTATTATTATTATCTAGATTGCTGCTTCATGTTTGTAGTAAAATGAGGATTCTTTGATGAATAGAATAGAATAGGTCGAAACTGTAATGTTTGATCAAATGAATGCATTCCAGCAGTGTGTATAAATCTTTCTTGAGTATACTTGGTGTGAACTGTAACCTTAAAAACATTTCTGAGGAATATTTTAATGAGCAAATCTCAAGTTTGCATGTCTTTATCCACAGATGAAGAACGCCTTCACAGTGACACATGTGATCGTACCCAAGCAGTGTGGAGGACCAGATTACTGCGACACAGAGAACGAAGAGGAACTGTTCCTAATCCAGGATCAGAACGATCTCATTACACTGGGTTGGATTCATGTATGGTGTTTTCTGTATACACATTTTTACACAATCACTGTAATTATGTATCTTGAGAATAACCAATCTCTTTTTCTGTTGTTTATATAAGACCCACCCGACCCAGACAGCCTTTTTATCCAGTGTGGACCTGCACACACATTGCTCTTATCAAATCATGCTTCCAGAGTCCATAGCCATTGTGTGCTCACCTAAATTTAATGAGTATGTTTTTACATGTTACTTGGTTTAAATGAAAGCATTAGCACGGAAAATGGAAACGTAACAGTCTGGTAACTTGCGCTCCAGGACTGGCTACTTTCGGCTGACAGACTACGGGATGGATGAGATCTCTTCCTGCAAACAAAGAGGATTTCACCCGCATCCAAAAGAGCCGCCCCTCTTCTCTGTGAGTGATTTAGTGAACCCTAAATATTATAATATTATAGCTTATCCAAAACATAATGCTAACAAACTCATTTACATACTATATGGCTTGTAGGTGAGTACGCTTTCAGCAAATTCAACTTTATGTGCACTATAATAAAGGTTTTGCATCTGTGTTTTGTGCTCAGGGTAGTCAGCACGTCATCATCACAGACGGAAGTGTGACCATGATGGATTTGCGGTGATTCCATCGCTTCTGCTTCAAAATACGTGCCTTTGCTCTTAACCTCGCAGCGACTTGCCAAGAAGCTCCTAATGGGCCAAGAAGGTCCCGTGCTGAGCATTGCTACGAAAGACACTGGGCCTCTAATATCACATCTTAGCAGTCTGTATTTATTGGTTTATTTTTGTTATATCCAAACTTAAATTTGAGGTGTGCCGTTTCTAGCCACTAGCAGCATTCAGTGGATTTGCAAAAATAAATGTGACCTCAAGAAAGTGTACTGGAAAAAATAGAAATGCATGGCTTCCGTTTGTCTAAAACTAGTTAATTCTATTCAGCGTTGCAGAAATGACACATTTCACCTATAAGCACCTGTAGATATTTCAGTGTTCGCTGCAAAAAAGGATTTTCCAATACAAGCATTGAGAAACAAATTAAATGAGTTTGTGCTTAAAACTAAAAAAGATATATATGCAAACAAGATCATTTTGACATATCGCTTGATTGTGATACATTTTCATCTTAAATCATTTTAATTTTAAAGCAAATATGTCTTGATTTAAGTACATTTAGATACCGGTGATGGGAAAACAAGTGGAAAACGCTAAGTAAGAAAATACTTTTTTGCAGTGTTGTCTTTGCAATTCCATATTTTGAATGACTTTTAAAAGACTGAAGGCTTCATGATATGCTTCATGCCCAGGATCGCATCCATTTAATACCATACTGATGTTACATTGTATTTAAATAGGCAGTTGCTTTGATCTCTGCCTCTGGTCATACTGGAAATGTTTTAGATGTTTAAGTGAATTAAAATATCCATGTACACCAGTGCGAGCCGTTTCAGAAAGACCGGCCTCTGCATTCAGCATAACAGTGAAAAAGCAGATTCTTTACGTCCGACTGTGATTTTGTTCATCTCTTACAAAAAAAAAAAAGACTTTCAGGCTTTCAGACTGTTATCATGAAGGGAGCAAAGGCATATACAATTTCATGTTCTTTCAGCTAAACGGTTTTCTGTTGCTTTCCATAACAATAAAAGTGTTGTTAGTCTTAATGCAAATTTTGTATACTTTTCATTTGTGGGGACGCTGAAGCTTTGCGTTACAGTTAAATGCAAACATATCTTGAATATTATCTGCTAAGGCAAGCCACTACAGGGAAAACGGTTGTTTTGCTTTAGTTTAAAGGGGTCATACAAAGGCATTTTTCCACAAGCTTATATGATTCTTTAGGATCTTAATGGAAGGTTTGTAATATAGATTGCTTTAAAATTTCTCAAAGATAGTGTAATAAACGCTCATTTTACCCTGTCATAAACAGCTCTTTAGAGATCACTCTGTTCTGTGTACTTCCCCTTTAAATTTTCATGAGCTCCGCTGACCCCGCCCCTCTTTACCGAGGCGCTTTCGGAGGATCTTGTTTAGCCGTATTCATAGTGAAACTGGCTAATTAGCTCATTATTAGGAAAGGAGATTTGCAAAGATTCATTAAAAGTCATTATAGTCACTGCTTCTGTAGGTGAGGCTGGATCATGAATGATTCGCGCGAACATAAACGCATTTCGGTTGAACAAGGGGGCGTTTCCCTTCAAAACCAAACTGCGTCTTAAGTCACTCAGTTGTCGAGTAAATGACTACTGCTATGTTCATTAATACATTGAACAACAAAACACCTCAATCTCTTGGGAGTCTTGCTTGTCTCTGCGTCTAGGTCTGATGAAGGCTCACTCTGGGCGGGTCTGAGGTAAGAGACCAGTTCAGTCTGTGTGACACGTCAAAACTATTGTGGGAGTGGCCTATGGCGGTGTGACGCCACACCCACATGCATTTGAGAATGGCTTGATTTCAGAAAGGCCAACTTATTCTTCTTTTAATTTAAAACAAATTCTTGTGGATCTTTATCATTGTAGGGTGGTTGTGTACACACACTACCAACACACATTTCAGTCCAAACAGCTTGAAAAAGTGCATGTACCACCGTATGACCCCTTTAACATCTGTCTGTTGGTGTCTTGTCTTAAGTTATACCTATAAAAAGCTTTGAAACCTAGAATTTCTTTTAATGCACTTATGGACTGAAATAAACTGTTTATTGCTTACCGTGTTCACTGAGGTAATGTCCTGTTTAAACGTTAGTTAAAGTACTTTTACAGTTACCAATAATGGGGAAAAAACAAGCTCGGTTGTTATTCAGTAGGTGGCGCTGGAGAGTCGCTCTGTTTCATCGTTTACCGGAAATGATGCGCAGAAGAAAACGTTGTTCCTGCGTGTGCTCGTCTGTTGTTATTACGTAGATTTTCGGTTATTTTTTGATCGAGAGGTGGTTAAACTTCACATTTATCACGAGCTGTTGTTAAAATCGGCGACAGATACGTTTTTTAAACGCATCTTAATGGCATTTCGATAGAGTACTTAGCGTACATGCTAACGTAAACAACGTCTTACGCAACTGGGCTTAAAATTACTGTGAAAGAACAGTTACTCCTATTAAAATATAAACATGACAGATTCCAAAGAGAAAGCTTTGAGCCTGAAGACTGATGTAACTACAGTCGCTGTCAGGAGTGATGTGAATGAGATCAAGAAACCCAACAGAAAGGTTCTTGATGAAGATGAATATATAGAGGTAAGTTAAGTCAGTCTTTATATTGTTTACAGCAGGAGGGTGTCTGACATAGTTCATTGTATAATACTTACTCATTCAATCATTTATTGTATAATAACTTTGTGTTCTTGGTGACCTTTGAGTCTACACAAAATAACACGAAACCTCAGGCCAGTTTTCAGCATACCATGTGTTGTACAGTAACAGCTGATCGGGTTTCATGTGTCACCTGTAAACAACATGCTTATGTCTGCTTAAATGCTTCTGCCTTGATTTGCTAATGACACACACACCTGTCACAATGTCTTCCAAAGAGTTTGGAGAAGATCATCCAGAGGGACTTTTTCCCAGATGTCTCCAAACTTCAAGCGCAGAAGGATTATCTGGAGGCGGAGGAGAGCGGAGATCTGGGGCGGATGAGGGAGATCGCCATTAAATATGGGTCTGTGATGGCTAAATACACCCCACGAACCTATGTGCCCTGTAAGTGACGGTTCTTACTGTTTGTGACTGATACTTACATGAATAGCTCACCCAAAAATGAAAATCTACAACGGGTCAGTGATTAAGTGCCGTCCTTATGAAAATTCAAACAGCTGATAAAAAGTAGACAAGAAATCTACGTGACTCCAGTCTATTGATTAACATCTTGTGAAGCAAAAAACGACACGTTTGTAAGGAAGGTTTAAAGTTTAACTACTGCGAGATTTTTGCTTCACGAAGGCATTCATTGATTGAATTAAGTTGTGTGATTTACTTGTGAATTATTGTGACGTTTTTTATCTGTTTGGACTCTCATTCTGACGGCACCGATTCACAGGATCCATTGGTGAGCAAGTGATGTACTGCTTAATTTCTCCACATCTGTTCTGATGAAGCAGCAAACGTATCCATATCTTGAATGCTTTTTAAAATTATTTTAGATACGACTCCCTCAACATTTGAGACCCCAGACGGTCGAAGTTCATCCCCCTCGTGTTTACACAGCAAACACAGAGCAGCGAAAGAGGACGGTAAGTGACTGCTGCTAAAACTATTACAAATCATATTTGACTCATTTGATTAATTAAAGTACATTACAAAAGGTTTTTTTGGTATCATTGTATTTTTATCTATTTTTGGGAATATTAAAGATATATGCTACATCATTCTGTGTTATGGTTCAGGGAAAGATGCTGAAAGAACAGAGGTTAAGGATCTTCCGTCTCTGGACCGGTTTCTTTCTAAAAACACGAGTGAAGACAACGCATCCTTTGAGCAGATAATGGAGCTCGCGGAGGACAAGGACAAGCTGAGGCATGCTTGGCTCTATGAGGCAGAAAATGAATATAAAGAGGTACAACGCAATAATAGCTACTACATATCGTTGAGTTTTGTATTGCTGGGGCTTGTTTTGAGTTCTGACAGTGTTTATGGTTCTGTTGTTTAAAGAGGCACGAACAAAACCTCGCACTGCCGTCCACAGAGAAACAGGCGCTGGAGTGCACCAAGGCAGGATTGGAAACTTGGCAGTACAAGGCCAAAAACGCACTCATGTACTACCCGGAAGGTAAAGTTTTCCCTTGTGCATCTGCATCAGTCTATTATTACATTATACGTTCTGAGGACTGTAAATGAATGGGTTATGAATAGTAAAATTTGGTACTTGCTCGTCATAGAAAATTAACAGCATGCTGACAATATCACGATATATTTCTATGTTGGTGTCATTTTAATATGGACAAGGAGCCATGTGATCAATTGCGTGTTTATTTTGTTCCCCAAAAGGTGAAAAAGATGACACGCTGTTTAAGAAGCCACGGGAGGTCCTGTACAAGAACACACGGTTTGATGCTGACCCATTCTGTAAGGCCCTGAACAAATCACAAATCCAGCAAGCTGCTGCTCTTAATGCACAGGTAACACTGACCTCTCCATCTTATTGGTCGGCGTCAGATCGTAAACCACTTTCATGGAAGATGACTAAACTAATTGAATATTTCTCTGGTCTGTCTAGTTTAAACAAGGTAAGGTTGGTCCAGACGGCAAAGAGCTCCTGCCTCATGAGTCCCCCAAAGTGAATGGTTACGGATTTGAAGGAGAAGCCTCTCCTGCTCCTGGTGGGTGCCACTAAATCTATTGATTAATTTCGGTCTAGTTTAATATAGAAATCCATGCCTATTAGTATAGTTATTATACAATTTATATTTGTGTGCAAATATAAGTGTATCCGTATTTAACAAAACTTTAATGTTGTTGTTGTTTTTTTAACAAAAGAACATGCATTTAAAAAAATACAATAAAAAAAGTATATACAAGTACTTGTGCCACGTTTTCCTGAGTGGCTTGTTGTTGTTGTTTTAAGGTGTTGCAGAGTCTCCTCTGATGACGTGGGGTGAGATTGAGAGCACTCCGTTTCGTCTGGATGGCTCGGAAACGCCACTTGTGGAGAGAGGTCACGGCCCATCATTCAAGGTCCAGTTCATTTCTTATTAGTACATCACTTGGTTTCATGCATTTACGTATATAAACTGAAAATTTGAGTTTTATTGATGGCCTGTATCATGAAAATCTATGCGTGTTAGAATGGCAGTCTGCGCTGTGTGTTGTCCAATATTTTAATAGTAATAATGAATGGGTGTTTTTGTGGATGTTTTCCAGATTCCAGAGCCTGGGAGAAGAGAGAGGTTGGGACTGAAAATGGCCAATGAGGCTGCGGCAAAAAACAGAGCTAAGAAGCAGGAGGCACTGCGCAAAGTCACTGAAAACCTTGCAAGGTAAAGAAAAAGAGTCTAAACTTGTAAACTATGTTTGTATTTTTTCTAGCTTAAACAACATTACTCGTTATTTGTAATATAAAATGCAGATTGTAGTAGTGGAAACGTAAAATGTACACATTTTAAGTATTTGGGTCATCTTCCATTTTGCTTTATTAATGATCAAACACAAAATATATTCATTTGTTAACATCTAAAATATTTTATATAATTTGAACCATTGATTTTTTTTAACCCTATATTTAGTTTTCAGAATTCCAAAATATTTAAAGGTGCCATAGAATGGAAAACTGAATTGACCTTGGCATGGTTGAATAATAACAGTTCAGTACATGTACATAAC
>JAUCMU010000027.1:8153659-8169834 GCA_032275025.1 Enteromius treurensis | reverse complement strand
CTGATTTAAATCTAGCGGGTCTGTTGTGTCTCGTGTCGCAAGTTCAGTGACGCAGTAATGACGATTTTCTCCGGCCATTCAGTGACCAGCAGAGTTTACACGTCACGTTTTGGTAACAGTACGGCTCGCTTGGAACCTTGGTTAAGGTGGTACTAAAAAAGGACCAGGTACCAGATACTGTTACCAGTGGAAAAACCCCCAAAAGTGAGCTGTACTGAACCGTACCGTGCCGTACTATGCAGTGGAAAAGCGCCATTTAACAGTACAGGCTCCAAATCATCTTATATATCATACTGTATATGAGCCTGTAAAGCCTAGTGTATCTAATATGATAGTCAACAAAAAACATGCTGGATTCAACCTGAAATCATTCCTTCAGCACCAAAGCGCCATGTGTTTTGAGTCCTAGGTAACTTGGCGTGCATCTTGCCTGGTCAATGAAGCTGGCGCAGCGAACGGCCTCCTCCATGTGTTCCTCATCGGAGCGCAGCACAGTTTTGATGCTGTTGACCAGCTCCTGTACCTCAGGAGTCAAGCTGCAGGAGGACTGCTCTAGAAACCGGGCCACCAGCAGTTTTGTGTCTCTATAGCTCTGGTAGTCCACCATAGAGTTGGGACGAGGCTTCCGTTTGCCACGGCCCGGTCGTAGCGTAACCGTCCCATGCTCCGTTACAGTAACTGAGTTTGGAGCAGGAGCCGAACCAGGACCTAATTCCGTCTGTGTAGATACTTCACAGCTCATTACTGAAAGAGACAGAGAAACCAATCTAAACCAATTTAGCTCTCTATGTTTTTGACAAACATTTGTCAAATTATATATACATGTACAACTTGGCAATTTGAAGAAAGAGTTCTTATAACAGCAGTTTTTACTTAGGTTACAGTTTTTAGTAGAAAATGTGTTTATCGGGCTGCACATTAATAATAATTATATATTTAAATATGACAATAACAACACCAACAAATGTTAGTTATTATTGCTGAATAAAAATAAACAAGATAAGACATATTGAGTAATACTTCAGTACAAAATACTACAAATTGATAATTTAAGAATAATCGCTCTCTCCTGACCCCCATAAGCAACACAGAGACAGAGAGTCCTATATTTAAAGTGGGCTTAAAGTAACCCCTGACAGCTATAGCTTCTCTAGAAGTATCAGACCAAGTCCTCTGATCTGGACACACACACCAAGTAAAAGAAACCTCCATCTGTCATCAGAGAGAAGCCAGTACATAAACTAATTATAAAGAACTGTCAGTGTCTGCTTTGACCTTTTACAGAAACCTCATTCATTTTCTTTACATTTAGGCTTGAAATGAGACAAAACTGTCTGTGTGCTTTAAAAACACACGGAAGCAGTAAATATCCTCTGAAAAACAGGTCCAATTTAATTTGATTTGTCTGTGACAACCAATATACATTTTAGGGGTCCTTATACACAGACATCTAACTGTAGACTGCCACAATAACGGGGCCTTTGAGAATTACTCCCCTACCTTTGGTGGTCAGGTCTAGCAGGACGGGGTCGCTGCTGGACCGGCGGAGGCGAGGTCTGTGAGGTTTTCTGCTGGAGGAGACTGCGCTGTGAGGCTGTCTGGACTGTGTCGGGGGTGTGGGGCTCCATACGGCCGTCTGAAGGCACCTGTCTGAAGAACATGCAAACGAATGAAAGACACATGTTAACCTTTTAGGGCTTTTCACATTTGAAATGAGTTATCCCTGGGTCAAACTAAATCCCGGGTAAATGCTTGTTTCACACTGCTCACTGCATCTGACTGTACGGCCAAGTTTTTCTTCAACTTGATTTGGACTTTTCTGGTAAGAATATGAACAAGTAAAGTTAAGTAAAGTAAGATTTTTCTGTCACCACTTGACACTCTCTACACCCACCCCAAACGTTGAAGCAACGTTTAGTGTGCCATGTTTGTGTGAGTGTCCATAGCATGTGAATATGAGACTCACAACTTTTGGTCTTTCTCTAAACATCGAAGCACACCATTCTAACACAGTATCTCCAGCAGCATTTCACAAACCAGAAGAAAAGAGGTTTAGAACAACAGCGTAAAATGAATTTTTTGCCCTGAAGTCTATTTCTCGTCTATTCACGTCTGTCCTATGTCAGCAGCTGCTAGGTCAAATTGGTCATGAGATAAATCTGGTCAAAACAAGCCTAGTCTATATAGTCAACGAGAGTCAGCAACATCTTGAGAGATGCTGTCTAAATTAAGAGATGTTACGTCATGTTACTTCAAAACAAACTACACATATCTATGTCTATATGTACTATTCATTTAGAGTCAGTATGATGCTTTAATGTTTTTAAAACAAAGCCTCTTATCCTGTTGTAATATAGTTTAAACTGTATTTCATTTCTTTGACGGCAAAGTTGAATTTTCAGCATTCGTTACTCCAGTCTTTAGTATCAGACGATCCTTCAGAAATCATTCATATAAGCTAATTAGGTAACAAGTAATATTTCTTATCAGTGTTGAAAATAGTTGATATTTTTGTGGAAAACGAAATGCTTATTGCAATGCAATATTGTGGCTTGTGAAGGATCATTAAAAACATGCAGCACTGTGCTATCTTTGAACGTGATGAAGGATACATACAGCTATAAAAAGAAAAATAAATCCCTCACAGAAGAGCACTGGAGATACAACTGACACCACTAAAACACATGTCTTTTAATACACAGATGACATAATTTAAGCCATGTAAGCATCCTGATTAAATATAGAGTACCAAAGCCACTAGGTTCATTTAAGCAGTGTCAATGACACATTTCATAGGCCTAAGCTCCATTTTCTAATTCCAGATTTTCCTACGATAATTTATTTGCTCGTTTTCTACTTTTGTTCTAAAATACTTTCTCCTGTCCCGGTTTAATGTGCAAAAACAAGTGTAAGTGTCAAATGTCACAGTTTAGCAATTTTGCTTGTGCAAGTGGTTCATACCATCACTGGGCGTCTCTGCCTCTGCAGTCTCTGTCAGGACCTCAGTTAGATCGGTCATTTGCACCTCAGTATTCTGGGCCTGATATTAATACAGAGGGTCAGTGAGCAGACAAGGACTGTAAATGAGAACTGCCTTTTGATTTTCATCACAGAGATGATTATGCGATACCATATAATAACTGTATAAATCAGTACCTGTGCTGCTTGGTTTGGTGCAACAGCCTCATAAGGTGGAGGAGGGTCTAGAGGACAAAAGACCTCCACTCCTTTAATTCTGGCACCATATATATGAGGAAGAGGAATCATACCATCACCAAACATCCTGCCAAAACACACATATTTACATGGCAAACAACTCATGAGAAGATGTAATGACAGTAAACAGCTGCTTCGAGACAAACCCATTAGTGTTTGAAACCGGAGCATATCATGCTTTCCCACACACAAACTTCAATCCTGTTTTCCGTTGCCAAAACATTTTGGTTGCCTGCCAATCCCTGAGCCACCCACCCACAAATCTGCTAAATCCTGCTGTATTTTTGGTTAAGAGTTCAAGGTCAAAGTGAAGGTTAGTGTGTGTGAGGGAGTGAGACACATTTAAGCAAGCTATAGATCGTGAAACGCCGGACAGATTTTAATCACAAATATATACGTTACCTTAATAGACACGTTTATATACAAATTTGGAATAGAACAGAAATCTAGCTTATAATAAAAACAATTAGGGCTGGAAAATATATTGCACAATGTATTCATGTGCATCTCGTCAGTAAAGTAAAGTAAAGTAGTGCCGAATTTTGACCCATGCCAGATTATGACTCCCCTAGTATTGGTAGGTTTAGTGTTGGGTGTGGGGGAGGGGTTAGGATTAGGGGTGGGGTTAGGATTACTATTGAGTTCAATGAGGGGAGTCATAATTCGGCACAACGCCGGTTCTTTGATTAGCAGTTAATCTCCATCACCGGTTTTCAATTGGAGCGGCAGTTACTACACAGAGCCATAGATTGCCCATCCCTACAAACAATATAATTTATATAAATATATATATATATATACACACAAATATGTGTATGAATATATGTGATTGTATGTATATGACAATTCTAGTAATAAATCAGCATATTAGAATGATTTCTGAAAGGTCTGAAAGTGACACTGAAGACTGGAGTAATGATGCTTTGTATCACAGGAATATATTACATTTTAAAATATATTCACACAGAAAACAGTCATTTTAAATTAAAATAATATTTCACAATATTACAGTCTTTTTCTGGATTTTTAATCTAATAAATGCAGCCTTGATGAGCAGAAGAACAAATATTTAAAAACCATTAAATATCTTTCTGATCAGTTATTATAATATATTATATATACTATATTATAGTATTCTTAATGATATCAAAATGTAAAATAATAAATAATTAATAATAAAATAATACATTGGAATAAAAAAACACTATTATTATTATTATTATTATGGTTTTGTTATTATTAAAAATAATTAATATGAAAAATAAATACAAAAAAATAAAATAATGATAAAAATAATATAATTAAAATAAAATAAAATAAATTTTTAGGCTAATAATTTATTTTGAATATTTCTATTTAATTGTAAATAATATTTAAGTTACATTTTAAATTCCATTTTAATGTAGTTTCAGACATTCAAACTCAATAGTATTCTGTTGCAAATCGTAGAGTACAGACCACAGACAGTTGCTCATATTTTGAGATACTGAATTCCAAAGCGCCCTCTCAAGACTGGTTGAAAGGAGTTAAATAATCATACAGACTGTGTAAATTGGTTTGGATGAATCACCAGAGCTACCTATGTATGTAAGGTAAGTTAACTCTCTCGGGTGCCTGCATGCTCACATGGAGCTGTCTTTCCTGTCAGGGAGGGTTCATTCTGCTGAGTCAACATCAAGCTTTTCCCTGTCAGCACCTCTGCTAGTAGAGCCGGAGTGTGAGACGAATATTTTGTCGTTTTCTTTCTTGTTACTCTATCAGAACCAAAAGATCGTAAATTCTCTCCATGTCAGCCGTGGTCAAACCGCCACTGGGTGTGTCTCAGTATTCCAGGATTTCTTTTGTTTATATCTTTCACACTTGAATTATTGATGGCGTAGCGTATAGTTGCTTATACAAGTCTTGTGTAAGTCCTGTATTCATCACGGTCATGCATCACTTAACATGCCACAAACTGTTCTCATCATTGATTTTCTTTAGGTTCATTTGCATTTCGAGGTCCACAGTCTCCATTTAGCCAACTTACAGTATTTTTGCAGGAGTTCGAGAGGGTTCTTTATCAGTATGACTGATTTAATAGCTGTATTAATAATCATCCACCATTTGCAAATAGATGTTTTTAAAACTATTTTAGCTGTGTCATTTATTCACTGCGATTCATAGCAATTATTTATGGCAATAAAAAGTCATTAATTTGCCACCTGTTTGCATTGTATTTATTTATTTAGTATTTGGTTAACCTGATGTAATCTTTGACACTTCAATGCTATTATGGTAATAAAACAAAGAAATCTGCCACATAACCTTTATTTGCTTATCTGTGTATTTATTTTATTGAAATGAATACAGCATTTATTACTATTATAGCATTATAAAGTAAGTAAATAAATTCACCACGTCCATGCATAACATGTATTTGTTTGATAACATAGTTTAGTTAAGTTTAATTTAGTTTAGTGTAGTTTTTAATATAATTTAATACAGCATTTGGTGCTGTTATGACAATAAAAATAATGTAATAAAATGTACTTAGTTCATGTACACACACACACACACCTGTACACCTGTACAACTGTGTGTGTATATGTAAATATAAGCTCTTATGGCAATATAAAGCATTTGTATCCAGCATTTACATTCATAACATTGATCATATTCATTAAGGCTATATATTGGAATAAATGGTAACACTTGATTCATGAATAACATGCTTAACAGATCATTATTTAATGTATGTTCACATAGCTAGAAATATTAGATAATGTGCTTGTTAATTTTTACACATTTTATTATTAAACATTATCTTATGATTAACATAATTAATGTAAATGGAAAAGCTTACAAATGTCATCAAACCTTCAGTTCATACAGTATAATCATATACTTTATGAGTACAAGCATAATTAAAAAGTCCATAACAAATGGTACATATTGCTTAATGGATCACTAATTAGTGCTTATAAATGTCATTCAACTTTCATAATTGTATTACCTTTAAGAGCAGTCATCTCGAAGTTGTCCCAAATGACTTGAATTCAACCTATATTTATCTTTACAAATCATTTATGAATTATTTGTTCATATTTTTGCTATACCCAATCTAAAGTTGGAGCTATTCATGATTTGTAAATGTTTATATATGTTTGCTAAGGACTTAAAGACCTTATGGATGCTGGCTCTTGTGTAAAAGGTAGTTAGTTAAGTTGATCTAAATGCTTACTAAAACACAACACACATTATCATGGGTGCAAAACATGTTTTTATTGCCTCAACACTTGTTCTGTATACCATTAAACAGGGGTTTAAATCCTGCATCAACAGGAAAAAAACAAATGCATTTTCCACGAAAATCCCCGTTTGTTTATTTTGAAATGATTTGAAGATTTTTGTGCCACAGGCCTGGGTGTTGGATGTTTCTGCTGAAGTCCGGTCTCCTCCCTCCCCTCACAGACGGGCAGCTGTTGCAGTGACTCAGTATCATGGAGGCGTGCAGCGGGACTGCAGCAGCGACACACGGTAGAGCTCCAACACCCCTGAGAAACGCATGTAGTCATGATCCCTGCGAAGGGTGAGTAACAGCCTGCAAACTTCTCCTCTCAGTGTGCTTTGGCTGCTGCCGGTTATGGTTAGGTATGCCTTATACATCTGCCCGTGTGTGTGTGTGTGTTTCTCTCGCAAGGTTAGATGAGGCTTTTTCTATACATTCGGCTGAATCTCTGCATAATCAGGTGCAGTGCATGGTTTTGCACACACAGGCGTTTTATGCGTCATGTGACCGGTCACCTTATTCTATTTCCGAGAGAGCATTTTTCAGCAGCACTCTGCATGCAGCAGATGTGAATTTGTCTCCCGAGGAGTAAATTATGGAGTGGAGATTTGTGTGCAACTGGTGCCCTACAGAGATGATAACAAGGACAGTAGAGTCGTCAATGAACGTGTTGTACCACCCCAAGGAATCCGGCATAGTTTAATGTAATAGTCAGTGACATGGCACATATTTTATACAGTCTGTTAATTTATTTCTTAAATATTTAGTTTTTTTTTTTATATATATATTTGGTTTGAGACAAAAATCATGTTTTGCAACCAATATACTGGGGAAAGAAAAACTACAAACAAAACAAAAACCCAGGAAATGATATTAAGACAATTGCAGACCTTCATCAAAAATATCAGCAATGTAAAATATCAGATGATTTGGCATTTTTATGGCAATTGCAGTTAGTGATATTCAAATAATTCAAAAACTAAGCTAATAATAATTCATGATATTTGTAAGAAACAAAACAGGAAACCATGGCTGACGTTTATCAATCGATGTAAAATATCAGAACATTAGATATTTTTTATGGAAATGCTAGTTAGTGATATTTATACATTAATAATGTATTATTTGTAAAATTTGTATTTTATTAATTTTATTTTTAATTTTGTTAAACCTTTTTTGAAGTTTACATATATAAAAACTGATTACACTGTTAAGAGTCATTATTTTCTATCTATATATATTAAATTATGAGTACTGACAACAATTTATTTCTTTTATTTTGTTGACTTTATTAACTTGATTCTAATTTAGAATCCAAATATCCTGTTCATTGGACGTCATCAGCAGCAGTTTTTCGTGATAATTGTAATTGTCTAAATATTGACTAAATATGATAAAGACTGCCTCATTGTGAACACTCTCATTAATCATTGATCCATAGTTAGTCGTTTAAAACTCGTCATGCTGCACCTGTGACTTTAAAATGGCAGTAAACTTTTGCCTCTTTCTTCCATGAACAAGATCAGGCATCATTGTTCAATCTCACATTGGTCTAATCTTTTGGAGGAAGTGGGAGTGTGGGATGCCCTGGAACAAAATCACTGACTCCGTCTTTTGTCTACCGAATGAATTGTCTAAACTCTAGGCTTTTATTCCCATTCTAAAGGCTTTCCAATCCTTAAAGCTGTTCCAGCTCACCTTTCCTTACCCCAGGAGCGCATCGTATTTCAAGTTACACTTTAGCCCTGTTCTTTGTTATTAAGGATGGATTCATTTGTGACCGGCTGAGTGACTGATTGAAGCGATATCCTTGTGCGATGCAAAACGTACAATAGTGTGCTTTTTACCGCCACTGATCCGATCTTCTATAACGTCTCCTTGTTTCGACCCTCCCGGCCATGTTCTCAGCTGCAGGGTGAACTGGGTAATGCTCTGGAGAATTTCTGACATGGACAGATCATTTCATGATGTGAATGTGAAATAGGAGCTTGTACATTTGGAGATAATAAATGAATGTAACTTTTGAGTATAATTCATTACGACTGGCTTATAAAGTGTTATTTTCTCACATAATAGGTTTGTGTAATTTGGTAGTTTTAATTACTACACATCTTAAACGGCTTTACTAACTGATTAAAGACGTTTATGTAAGGTTTATACCCTCATTAACAAACCAGATTGTGTAATTTTCCTATGTACAAGATCCTAACAGACACACTAAAATGCATTAGGAATAGTGTGTGTTTGTTGAGCAGCTTTACTCTTGTGTTATTGACACAGTTCGGCCTTGGTGAACATGTAGCTCGTTGTTTGGTTATTTCCTCACCCGAGTCATGAGTTCAGTGTTAGGAGTGGTGCCTTTCAACTTGGTTAGTTTATTGTCTGCATGTCCTGCTTGATTAGGCAGCCAAAAGTGGGGAAAAGAGAGAGACCAGAAGGAATGTATCTGACGAATCAGTGGACTTTGTACATATGAGAGCTGTTGGCTTGTGGAGATCTAAGTTTGGGTACCCAAATGTAGGCATAAAAAAAAAAAATGTGTACATATGATTAATCATATGTATTATGCAGCCTATATATAAATATACACACATGTGCATATATATATGTGTGTGTGTTTATATATTAAATATATTTATATGTAATATACATTATATTCATATACATAAATACATATATACTGATATATTGTATGTGTTTTTTTATATACATAATACACATTAATCGTTGTCCAGCACTATATATATGTATATATATTGTCATTAATTTATTAATTTTTTTAGTGTTGGGCTATATATATATATATATATCACAAAAAAGTCTCAATAAACTTGATTTGTTAAGAGATGAATAGCAGATAAAAATAATCAAATTATGTAAATATCCTCCTTGATATCCTTAAGATTTTTTAAAACCTCCAACAGGATAAATTTTAGTCTAAACTAAAAGATTTTGACTTTCTGTTAAATCTGTCGTCTCCACCTACCTAAAATTAGCATAGACTCCTCCATACTGCAAATCAGGGCAAGCATTTTTTTTTAAAAACAGCCTGTTCCCTGTTGAATGGCTTAAGAAGACCTTTTTAAGGAGCAGAAAACCCTTGGTCACAAACTGATTACATTGGTTTGAAAGGAGCAGCTTGAACATTCTACGAAACATCTTATTTCATGCTCTACAGACCAGTTAAACAGATTCAAAACATTTTAGGTCAACTATTACTTTAAAACAATCCTAGCTCATCTTAGCTTAGTAAATCTCATCAGTGTAATTGCTTTTTGTCGAGTGGTGCGATGCAGAGGTATTTATGTATGTCATAGCATAAGCTTATTTCAACATACCCCTCTCTGAATCTCTTTTCTTTAAGGCCCCACCCAGAAGAGGATGAGGGGGAGGAAGATAGGAGCTTGCAGCCAGCAGAGACTGCAGGCTGGGAGGACGCCATTGCTGTTATGGTGCGTTTTTGTGCACTAGCTTTCTGTATGTCACGTTTCATGCGTTTAGAGCGCTGCGTAATCGTTTGTTTACATGTGCGTATTGGTATATGCAGGCACGAGGAGCGCCGATGGTCTCCGAGCCGCCTGCCGAATCTTCTCTGCGCTCATGTGCCAGCACTGCCAGCATGAAGATCAAGAACGTCAAAAAGTAGGTGTTCATATGTTCAAGGGGAGAGTTCTTTCTCTGTTTTGTCTCTTCCAGACTCACGGAGCAGAATACTGATGAACTCTTTTTGTTTTGCAGACTGTCCCTCACCAAAGGCCATTTTCCCAGGCTGGCAGAATGTGCCCACTTTCACTATGAGAATGTTGACTTTGGCTCTGTGCAGGTGAGGGTTTTATGGTAAACGCAGGCCAGCTGAAGGCCATGATCAGTCAGGGTTGACGGGAATGTGTCAGTTGGGCTCTTGGTTTCACTGGTGGCAGATTATTTATCATGTTGAAATTAGGGCTGTGGTTTAAGTTCCAAGCAATACACATTGGTCTTTGTCAGGTTACATGCTATCCTGAAAGATCGCAGGCTGTGGAAAACAGCTGTTTGGATTTCAACATCATTGTTTCTCCCTAAACTGCTGTATTCATACAAACATCTTTAACATTAACATAGTCCATTTCATCAGAAAATGGCAATATTTGTAAACCGATTACTCTATATAAGATTTTTTGAATTTATTTATGCTCACCAAAACTGCAGCTTTGATGCTCAAGAATTTATATATATATATAAGAATTAATTCTTAATTATCCCTTACATTTTTTATTTATCTGCTTGTAACATAAATCAAGGTATCATGCTTCAAAATAGCCCAATTTATGTAGTTGGTCTAGTTATCCTTCAGTCAGGTTGTTTTTGCTATTGTACCTTTAAGACTTGATTGAGCAGTTGGCTAATGTGCTGATATGAAAAAGTAGGTGGTAACATTTTAATATGTTCATGGTCATAGTTGTTCTGATTAATGCCGAGATGGACTGGACGTGAAGATTTGCTTTGGTTCTCTCTAGACAAACTGTAACAAACACCAAGTCCCTTTAAGGAAAGTAACTTTAATCAGTAGCTATTTTTCCCCCAAATTAAATTTGGTCCAGTTAATGTGCTCATGCATTCTAGAGTAAACAAACAAACTCTATCAGAAAAGGCAGATGGCAATTCAATTGAAAGATGTGATTTCTGTTCCATATTTACGACTGTTTTTTTTTTCTATGATTGATCAGTTCCCTCCCTATCTTCTTGTACTGTCTTTGATTTAACGTCAAACTGAGCTTCTTCATTTTTATTTCAACTAATCTGCCCCAATACGTTCTTGTCCAGCCAGATTTTGTTGTTATGCTGATGGCTTCCAGCAGAGAGCAGTAAATAGCACTGAGCCCCCCTCTTCAGTCTTTACTGTATGTACAGTATAAGCAAGGGTGTTGTTTCCATGCATCATGTGCAGGGTATGGCGTCATAGCTGAGGAACAGGAAGTTTGCCCTACAGCTCTGTGCTCTGCGCCTCCATCATCCCGTGTGTTTCAGCTTTCAAGGTCACACAGACTCCTGTTCTATTAGATCACATTCAGTCTCCTGAGCGCATTACACTGACACACTGTGGCCGGGGGCTGGAGGAGTCCAGAGTCATGCATATATCAGAATACAGATACTCTCTTAATCCAAACTTGGCAGTTTAATAAGAACGTTTTTAGGAGGAATGTCATTTAGTTCTGTTTATCTTTTGTTGCTTTCAAAGCTCATGTGCACAGCTGAACGATACTATATCACTGAATGCATATCAGATAAAAGCAGTTTCATGCCATGGCGCCTTTTGTCTGCCTGGTGTAAATTATGTATAAAAAAAAAAATCATGCAGTATGAACAAAATATCAACAAAACGGAATTAACAAAAAAAAAGGAATCTTTTCTGTACTTCAGGACAATTTAACAAAACAAAAAAAAAAGTTATTTTATATGAGTTCAAGTCTTGTTCATAATTATTGACACCCAGATTTAGAATATCTTCAGAAATAAATGCAAATTAACAATATAACCAGAGTATTTTAATTACACGTACAGGTTTTTGGTCAGTTAAACATGATTGTTTGAACGTGCGTGTCAGGGTTAATAAAGTTAAAGTAAATTAATACTAAAACCATAAACTTGTTTCTTAAAATAAATGTTAACTGAAATAAAACTTAAACTCTTAAATTCTTACATTTCTGTTTCCAATGCAGCAGTTTCATTTAGTTTAATTTGATGTAAATAACTAAAACTAAAACACTAATACTAATACTACACGCACAACACTAATAAACTAAAATGTAAACCTGAATTAAAATAAAATGAGAAATTCTGCAAATAAAATGCAATTAAAAATATTAACAAAAGCTATAATAGTATGATACTAAATTAATGTTTTGTTTTTTTTATTAAATAAATGAAATTTATTTTATTTTACCCTCTGGTCATTTACTCAGATATCACACCACACACAAACTCTTGTTTTAGTTTCAGCAATGTTAAATGCAAATTTCTATTTTAATTGGTGAAACATGAATAACTCTTCTAAACCAAGTACAGTATTTGTTTGCAGCTGACTCTGGTTTCATATTTTCAATACAGTACCTTTTATAATTTAAAATTGTAGTTGTTTTACAATAACCATGTCTGTGTTTAGCCCTAGAATAGGGTATTGAGTTAACATCCCTTCTGTGGCGTCTGTATGTAGACCTTTGTTGCATTCCCAGAGGTGGTGTGCATGTTCCACATTCCTCGGCTCAGGTTTACAGAGAAGCTTTCAGGATCCCTGCCTCCACCCTACTAGTGCAGCGAGAGATGGAGACGGAGCAGGAACTGGGCCAATTTTACTGATGCTGTAATGCGCTTTTACTGATCTGAGAACAGTCACCTCCATCTCCATATGAGCAGCTCGTTGGAGCATTGATTAAATCTGGTTTTCCTGCTTTAAATCATTTTGGACAGAAGAGAGGAAGCCCTCAATCACCACAATTTCATTAGAATGGACCCAAACCAAGAAAGAGAGAGTCTTTTTTTTTGTTTATCTTGAAATGTTGATACTTTGAGGTTGAGCAACTTCATGGGTTTTTAGTGAAAGGGCAGTGCATCAAATCGGTATTACTGAAAACGCATGATCAGGAAGTCTTGTAGAATATGATATATGGATCCAGATTCAGGATTTACGTTTATGAAGTAGGTCAGTGCTGGATTATGATTTATCATAAACTCCATGAAGTGGAGTCTGATTAACTTTTGCTCTCTAAGATGTTGGGCTCATCTGAAATACAAGCAATATACCTGAGTGGTATGCATCTTTAAGAGAAGATGCATGACGAGATTGAATTGCTCACAACCCTTGTTTAATTTATGGCACTGTAGATTAGCCGTGATTCCAGATGGAGAAAGGTCAACTCATGATCACTGGGTTACTCTTTCTAGCTTTTATGTAACCTGAAGAGTTTCCTTGTGGATTATTGCTGCAGAAAAAGCTTTTGGTGCAATTTATTATACAAGTGGAATTTTAATCCACAGATTGTGTGACATAAAACTGTGAGCGTTGACCTTTGGTGTCTGTTTTTTACCCATTTTCATCAACCGTTGCAAATACCAGACCAGGTGCTATAATCTTAAATGCGCTTATGTCTTTAAATCAGCATTACAAGACGTTTAGAGCTGATCTGGGATTTCGTAGATTCAGCTAAAGGAAAAAATTCAGCATGCTTTTTACAGAGGAATTTTCCAAACCAGTGGCTTAGAAAGGCCTGTCATGGTAAGGTTATAAAGTGGCAATTTAACCACAGCATTCAGCGTTTTGAGGTGCTCTGTACTGTATGTGAGTGTACTCCTTGAAGTTGTCAAAATTATATACACAGTTTACAAATGCATCTTTCACTTCTGGGAATATGAACCAAGCATATTGATGAGTCACGGGAAGTTCCTAGTTGTGAAATCATAATTACAATGTGCTTTTAAGTGGTTTTGGTCAGAAAAAACACTGGCTCATTGAGCAATTTGTATTTTTTATTTTAGTTTGTTTATCACAAACAGACAAAGACAGGAAGTTTTTAGCACTGTTAAATCAAAACGGCAATTTGTAGCCCGTTTTGCAGCTTTTTTTAAAGTTATGGTATATCATAGCTTGAGATTAATAAATAATTTTGTATTAGTTATTATATATAATGTACTTAAACACTAGTGTTTGATGTTTAAGTATGTTTTTGGGAATAAAACATAAAAACGTTGGTAATAAATTGTCACCATTGGATGCCTGATTTTAAAATCCCAACCATTTTAAGAACCGCTGCACTGAACTCCAAACAACATCGGAAATCGATGCACATGTCCTGTTCTGAGGTCGGTATCTGAGAGCGCAGCTCCATTCTGCATGGATTCAGAGGGAGGACCAACATCCAGCGCAGGGAGGGGCTAAGATGGTGGAGCGAAGGGGTGCTCTGTTTCTATATTTGTCCTTTTTCCTCTGTTGTAATTAGACACAGCATCATGCACATCCCTCTACTGTAGGAAATGAAGATTGGAAAAGGTCTGTGTCTCAGACAGGATGTGTTTTGACTGCAGCGTGTTGCTGATTTTCGCTCTGCTGTGAATCGGGGCCGTTTGTTTTTGATGAGCTGGGGCTGACTGAGCACAGGCTGCTGGTCTGTGGGGGTGTGTGTGACGGGTTACTGCGTCTGCGTGCAGCAGCCATGCACAACATCAGCAGAGAGGCTGAATAAGGAAAGGCTCAGGTGCGAGACTAGAGGGAACTATCGGCTTGGATCTGTCAGAATGGGCCTGAGTGTGCTGATAAGACCAGACAGACAGCGTATCAGTGAGTATTCATCCTATTTCATTAGGAGAGGAATAATTATACCCTCTTTGAATAAATGGAAATCCTTTGCTGCTTTGTCATGGGGTTCTATACAGTGCAGTGTTCAAAACATACAAGAAATGTATGTATGCTATACTGCATGTCATATTTTGTGTGGTGTTCTGTAGTTGAAATATTTGTCTTTTTAATTACATTACTTAAAAAATTGGTACTATAAACAGTAGTTTACATACATATATATTTAATTTATTTATTTTATAAAATATATACATATATATTCTACTGTTCTATTCTTCATTTTTGTGTTTTTTACCCAGTGAAATATTAATGTTTACATTGTTTTAATGGATTTATGTCCAGTTATTGGTGCTTGGGTGAAAGATGTTGCCAGATCTACTTTATCAAGTGCTTATCCTGCAGTTTGTATTACTCTACTAAACTGCAGTGCTTAAGTAGGTCATTAGAACTTCTGTAAGTTTCTGTTAGTTTTACCTATAAATAATCGATGCTTTCATTTGTTTAATGCATCTTTGAAGTGGCTCAGCATTTTCTATCAATTAAAGGGAATCGGTTCTTGTCTTTGATGTGGAGGCTGATGTGTGTGTGTGTGTTGAATGATACATGGGGAGTCTGCATTACTGAGATGATGCAGAGAAGTAAATTACAGCAGACGCTACAAAGGAGTTCGGATGTTTAATTTGCATAATGAAACCCCTGAATCACATCAGTTTTGGGGTTCACGGGTTGGCTTGCTGTGCTGTTTTTATTGAGGAGGATCATATAATGTCGGGCTAAACCAGCAGCTGTGGGAACTTCTGAGCATAATCCTTTATGAAGTTGCACTGGAAAGGCTGCTGTACTAGTGTTTTGGGAATATTCCTTGATGTGTTGCCTTTGTGAATCCGGAAAGCATCAGATACTGTTGAGGGGTGGTGTACCTGCTGCAGCCATTTCTTCTTTCTGTCGTGCGTAGATGTGTTGTTGTCTGTGTGTCAGTCATCAGGGGCTGCTGTTTTTGAGTGTGTGTATATATTTCTCTCTATCTCTCTCTCAAGGTTTTTATTTGCCACTATTCATTTGAATGACTTTAATTTTGCTTTACAGCATGATGTCAGCTATTTTCTTCTATTGTTTTCATGTTTTTGTCTTAGCCTTGAATGTTTTACACAATCTTTGCATTTTGATGAAAGTTAATGTTAACGTTAATTATTTGTTTTAACTTTAGCATATTTCATATTTATATATTTTAAATGGCCTTATATAGTGGCCAAACAAGTATTTGAAAACTTTTGAACATGTTTGAATTTTGTATACATACATATATATATACATATATATATATATACACACACACACACACACACACACACACACACACAC
>JAUCMU010000027.1:8133297-8143685 GCA_032275025.1 Enteromius treurensis | reverse complement strand
AAGCTTTTGCAAAGCAGAAAGTAGATCTACAGAAATCAGGGAGCACAGAAGAGCAGACTCAGGTCAGCACCATTCTTGTATTCATACTTTTAATGAAGTTATTAATATATATTATATAAAAGAGCATATGTTCCACTGCAAATGTCATCCACAAAAAATGCCATACCCAACACTTACACTAATTATTTTGTTTACTCTCCTTAAAACAGTAACTGAATGTGTTAGGCTGTTAATTACAAAAGAAAATAAATGATTAAGAGCATCAAATATTTTTACATCTATAATATTTTGTAGTTTTTAATTTTAGTAGTTTAGCAAAACAAAATCTAATCTATAAATCTATAAATCTATAAAACTCCCCCTGGAACCATCTTAAGGGTATAAATTCCCCTTGTCAGGGATGTTTGCTAGATGGCTTGAAAAACCATCACATGTGACCACAAAATATTTTTGCGATATATGGAAGGTTTCACGAAATTGATGTTTCTATTAGACGTACTTTCATTTCGCAATTCCAGTGTGTTCAGTTTTGGTAATGGAAACATGGCTAACATTAACTAAACTAGCATTTTCCTTAAAGGAAAATGCTGGGATGCAGACAACTAAAGATGTCAAAAAGATAAAACTAACAATGGTAGCTAAGCTACCTGAAGGAATGGTATTAGGGTATTTAGCACATGGTATTTGCCAGAAAGTTAACCAAGCTAGCGTTTAACCACACTTTTAAGTTGGATTTTAGCTCTGTGTTCCACTGTTTAAAAGTGTTTTGGTTTGTTTTTATTCATCTAGGTGCGGTGACGTTTGAATGCACGCCTGGGTTGGTGAGGTCTGTGTCTCTCATAACTCCACAGCCTGCAGTAAAGAGTGCTGCTCGTATGCTAGCACTAGCGCTAGCTGAATCTGCCCAACAGGCCACTCGACTCAGCAAACGTGGGAGCTCTGAACCTCCCACACCTATTTCTCCAGTTCATCATCAGAACCCACTCTTCACACTTCAATTTCCTCCTCATCTACAGATGTCCTCTGATAGAGAGGAACGGTATGTGTCTAGCAGGACCTTCCCTGATCCATCAAGCACCATGTCTACTGAGAGCCACACCGATGCAGGCAGCCTACGCAGCACCTGCGCCTGCCATGGCAGTGAGAGCGGACTCAGCTTCTCTGATGGTTGTGATGCACCAGCTGGTGGCCAGTGCACCCATGTGACCTCTCAGGATTTCTCTCCTCGCAGAGATCCAGAGATTCAGCGGGCTTCGGAGAGCCACAGAACGATGAGAGATAACATCCGCCATGTTGGAGTTGGTACAGATGGAGGTGGATCAAGCCTTGATGCCGAGATGGAGGTACGTGGAAGCTTACAGCCAACTCCTTCAGAGAGATTCTGTTCCTTGGATAGACATTCAGCCATTGAAGCGCTGCATAACAAGCAGGCTGCAAATGCTGCCAACTTTCGAGCCATTTTGGCAGAAACGTCCATGCCTGCCTCAGTGCATGAAGTTCTTCCACAATCTTCAAGTACTCCAGCCAGTGTGGTGTATCAGTACAAACCCAAAGACCAAAGGTCTGCTTATTCCCAACAGTGGTCAAGTCCAGTTGGGCAAAGCACCCCTTATTATCAGCCTGACGATGGGCATCCCCATCCCAGAGTTCTCTCAAGAAACTACTGCAATACCCTTGCTCCAAGATCCCTGCACCAGTCCATTAAATATAAGGGTCAACGGGACGACTACTCCTCAGTTGGCCTCTGTAAACATGGAGGACCAAGGTATCCACCATTGGATGGAGCCTCCGTCTACCCCACTATTCGCAGGGTGCGTTCAGTGCATACTCCACCAGAGGACAAGTTTTTCTTCCTCCAACGTCAAGGCAGCCAGGGCAAACCTTACCAAAAACCACCGCCAACGGACATCCAGCAAGTGCGACCTTACTTTGAAGACGGGAAGGTTCGGTATAGGTACAGCCCCTATTCAGAGGCTCGATACAATCAGTACCGAGAGAACAGTCATGGATACACTCTCTCTTACACGCTCGGCAAACTGCCTTCTCGCTCTTCAAAGGTGATGGGTAACACCGAGAACTACCACAAACCTCTACGAAACCTTCCTGTGAACAATGAGTCTGATTTCATGACCAGTGATGCCAGTCTCCAGCCAAGAATGAAGAATACTTCTCTTTACGAGGCTTTTAATTCTGGTTTATCTGATCGTCATTTTAGTCAGTCCATTAGGCAGGAAAACGCAGCCAAAGAAAGGTCGTTGGGTCCAGTTGTGTCCAAGCCCCATCTTGTAAGAGGCGACCACCATTGCCATGAAACAGTGCACACTAGGAGCAGGTCAAAGTCTGGGAGGGAGATGCTGATTTCAACTGAAGGGGCTGATGGGAAGTATAGGGTGACCATGGTGTCACATTACTCCCCAGAGCACACCCTTTCTGAGTCTGATATGCCTGTGCCCTCAAAGTCAGACAGGCATGGCGGTGGGCAGGGAGCCAAATCGGCTTTTATGATGAAGCAAAGTCGATCCATGCACAACTATCCTCAACACAGGTTCGAGTCAGCAGCACTGCCACGCAACCTGACCCTACATAAGGAATACAGCTGCCCTGACTTCAAACACACCGGGTCCAGCGATAGTTTCAGTTTTGCAAACCGCTACCAGGACAGGCTGATGTATAAGACTCTCAGCAACTCAAAAGAAGACTACCAGTATAGTCGTGCAATAAGCAGGGACCCTCAGAGGTCTAAGAGATCCCAGAGTGTCAAAACGCGCCATCCATCTGGTCATTCAAAAATTACTCTGGAGCGAGACCACAGACTGTCGTTCTCCTCCCAAAGCAGGACAAGAACTCGTAGTATGTATGTGCCATCTCGCTCGGACTATCCTGAAAGCTATGTATCTATACATCCGAAAGTCCCTAAGGCCAGCCGAGCTGGTTCGGGTGTTTTCCCAAACTACGGCTGCATGCCGCTTCATAGTAACAGACTTTACACCACAGCTGTGGGGCGCACAGGTTTTCATCAGACAGAGCTCAGACCCGAGATGCAGATTTATGCCGAATAAAAGATTTTTAATAAATAAATACCTAAAATAAATTAACCAGAAATATACAACCTCTGCAGGGCAGTGGTTTTCTATTGTTAATCAGATAATATAATATTTAAAAAGATTCTTTTAAAGATATGTCTTTCACTGTATGCACTGCATACTCTATATATTCCAGTTAAAACGACTTAGGAAGACACTGCGTAAATTTGGAAATTCACTCACAGAGTATGGTAATTGGTTATTATGGCTACTCTTTGTTCAAGTGTGTTGTTGTAGTTGTGTCGTTTGGTTACAAGAGGACAGGGGTTGCAAAAATACTCAAATTATAATGTGAGAAATATATTTAAAAAAAATTATTAAATCATAGATGCAATATATAGGAGCCACTGCCTTGTGTTTTTGGGTAAAGAGTTTTTTGATGTATTACCATGACTGTGGAATCAAGCAGTTATACATGTCAATGACATCAGCGTATATGGTCTAAATAATTATGAAAGGTCATAATCTTCCCCCTTCCCCCCGAGAAGTTTTTCCCTCTGCATTTTTAAATCATGCACTTTAAAGTTGGTCTCTGTTTTATGTAACAACGGGCACTTTAGATATGATGATTTTTTAGATTATTTCATCACATTGAGTCAAAGATGTGGGTGAGCTTTCATCTAAAGCGTTCATTTGAGCGGCAGTAATCATGACATGTTATACTGTATATGCTGTTCTGATCAACCACTGTTGTAGTTTTAAACAAGCATACTGTTCTCTACTTTAGTTGATTTTGTGCATTTTTATGTGTTTACTTTGCTTTACTCTCATTAAAGTTATTTATTCAAAATCATGAAATGTACCCTTGTTGCATCTAATGCCTAATCAGTGCAAAGACCGTTATGTTTTGTTTCTTTGACAAACGCCTGGCAAATAGAATCACACGGATACTTTATGATGACCGATTGCTTTCTTTTATTGGCTAGACTCTCCTACTGTTGCTCTAAGGTTTATTGGGAAGTCTTGCCGTCACACCAAGCACCCTAAAGCATTTTAATCTGAATCTTCAAGTCAGGAAGTTATATTATTAACTCACAGTCCTGTTATTGTTCCGTTATTATTCATTAATATTAAAAACTCCGACACTGGTTAGCCTACTATATTTGACAGTCCCCTGCAGGTGTTGCACGGTGAACAGCAGAGGGCACTGTAGCACTGGAGGACATCTCTAATGAAGCTTCTGCATTGACGTTTCCTCCATACGTGATAACGTGAGGGCACATCAAAAGTTCAGAGGCGCTAGGTTTCTGATGCAATACAATTATTATTTCTGCAAGACGACGTTTACTGTATGTTATCCCAGGCGTTTTGGTTTTAAGGTTTTGAACTGTCAGGATGGTGGCATGAATGAAAGCAAGGTGTTGACTCGTGGGACACCGATGCGTGGCGGATGCTATATTAGACGCTAATTGTTTTCACTTTGTATGTCAGTCAGAGAGAAGCGAACTGAACAGAAACCGAGTTGTCTTGCTTTAAAACCCCTTTGTATCTAAACCATATTTTTCATCTACTTGGCTGCTCGTTTCTAAAATAACAGCTATCTGGTCTACAGTGGAATAAAACATCGAGACCTAAGAAAATTGGATTCTCTTGCACGAGGAGCTCAAGATCCATTCTTTACATTCAACATACACTTCCATTCAGCTACCAGCTGCAATTTTTGATGCTTCTGAAGGCTGAATACAAATAATTTATAAGATTTTGCAATTGAAGAAAGCCGATCACCAGCAGTATGGTGTGGAACACATAATGGACCACGTTGTGTTATGCAGAAGTTGGCTGAGGGGAATTTATATTATTCCATGTTGTTTTCGTTCTGTCTGAAGTCTGAATTAGAACTGAAGTAAACCACAAACACTTGTTACAGTGGCTGTAATTCAGCCCATAGGCTCTCCTCTGTCATTTTCAGCTTGTTGCATGGGCGAAAACACCATCAACGCACTCTTTAAAATCGAGTTACGTTGATTGTGCGTCAAAGTGCAGATAAAAAAGACGCTATTTAGGAGCAGGAATGTACCACATAACACTAAAGCATCGCTACATTGTACGAGTGCCACTAACAGCTGCAGAAATCAAAAGCAGATCAGATGCCTACATTAGAGAACCCGCTGACATACTCTCATACTCGGTGTGCGCGAGCTCTGTGTGCAGGTACTAGTCTGGACTGGGGCCATGACTAGCAAACATGCATTCTGGGATGAAAATGGCAGTAAATCACAGATCAAAGGAAGTGCGTCTGTCAAATAAAGAGCAATGCCCTTGGGGGTGTGCTTAGGTTAGCTTAACATATAGAGTAAATCGTATACAGTGCAGTGTGGGTAGTATGAGCCCAGACCCATGAAAGAGTCTCCACAAATAAATGCAGAATTTTTTTTTTTCAGAATTCATGCTTTTAGGAGTCTTTCACAAACAAATCAGGCACGAGTAAAACGTCTATCATAAGAAACTGTATTCCATCAGAATACATGGCTTCTTTTTTAATGGCTGCCTATAGAGAAATATGCTATTTGCCAGCATAATGAGTTAGTATCCAAGGCCAAAGGGAACAAACGGTCGCTCTTTGTGCTTATTTTTGGGCAATATCATGACTGTGCTAGAGAAAACAATTGAATGATTGTTAATGATTTTAATGTGTCCTTATTGTCAAGGACAAGCAATGATTAGCTGTATTATTACAGTTGTCACAACCTCTGAAGAACCTCTGAAGAAAAGCATTGCAAGGTATAAAAAGGTACGTAGAGTCCATTGTATCTTACCATAATACAAGACTGTAATGGTCCTCAATTGGTTTTAGCTGTGATGAATTGCACACAGCTGCACAACCCAAACATCCATAATTTGACAAACATTGTCTTTATGAGACAGCTAACTAAACAAGGTAACACTGAGTAACTTATTTTAGTCACAACATCGGCAATAACTCATCGCCATTATTGAAAATAGTTCTTGCATTTCAAAATGAATGAGTTTAAATGAATTGGCTGAGCGAATGATTCAAATGACTCACTTCTAAATACATTGCTATCCTGTAGGAAAATTCCCTACCACTAATGCAGACTGACACTACTGGAATGTCACTCAAAAATTGATTGATTTATTCTTTTAAAAATAGTACAGTATATGAACAATAAATAAAGATGTTTTTTTTATACTAAATTAGGTTCGGAAATCCAAAAAATGAAGTGAGCTTGTTTAATGTTTAATAATAGTGTATATTATTCATAAAGAAATAAGATAATAACACATGCATCTTTCCAGTAGAAAATTACCTCATTTTCAGTTTTGGAATCATCAGATTCATCAAATAATTCAAATAGTGAATAATTCTCATCTAATGCACTGGTGTATAAGATAACCGACAGACATTAAAGTTTTAAGAGATTTTTTTGTTATGTGAATGTTGGAATGCATAATATACTAAGATCTAGATACACATAGACATTTTAGGTTGCTTTGGTTATTCAGTGTGTGGGCAAATTTATTTCATCTCATTACTTGAGAAACCTCCATAGATACCAGAAACCGAATTTTAATTGTGCTAATCTGTGATGAATGTCTTGACTTGCCAAATTTACATGCATCTGGCCTGAACCTTGTTTACTTTGTCAACTCTCCCTTCACTTTATATAATAAATTATCTCATTATGTATTCTTAATGATCAAAACATAGTAAAACTTGGTGATTTAGAAGTTGTTTTCCCTCTGCCAGCATCAGTTAGAGTAAATTGAGCCTTGGGAAGTATATACGGGGGAAAATTGTCATATCAAGGACTTGGGGAAAATGTATGGCCTCGGTTTTCCAGTGCGTTGATGATTTTGTAATGCTTTAGGTCATGGTTAGCACAAACTTGCTCTGCAGAGAGATGAATGTAGGGATTTGTCTATGCTGTGCTGTTTTTACACTGCTTGCTGAAGTTCACTTGGTAAATCTCCAAAACTTGCATTTTATCATCTTATCTGGCTAATTCTGAAAGCAAACAAAGGATCTTGTGTTTGTGCCTTTGTTAAAACCAAAGTCCACAATGATGAATCAACCAAAACTTTGCACATATGAGAGAATCAAAAAATAAGACGGGGAATCTTTTGAAACCTGTCGTTTTCAGCTCTGCCCAAAAAAAGCTTACTGGTCAAATGATTTGAGTAATTACTAGTTTTAATGTTTTTGAAAGACATCCTTATATGCTCACCAAGGCTGCACTTATTAGATCAAAACAGCAATATTGTGAAATATTACCACAATTTAAAATATGCTTGAAGGAATAAATGTAATGGATTCATGTGATGGCAAAGCTATTTTTTTAGTATTACTTTAAAAAGCATGCGAATATCCTGATTTTCTTCTCTGTACGTTTTTTGTATTGATATCAATGTTGTTATTATAATCAAAGCAGCTGTTTTCAATGTTGATAATAACTAAGCAGACTGATTTCTGAAGGATCATGTGACACTGAAGACTGGAGGTTCTGAGGATTGAACATTTAGCTTTGCAATGCAATAAATTGCATTTTGAAATATATTATTATGTTATTTTTAAAAGCAATAATATTTCTCAGTATTACGGTTTGGGCAGAAATATGAACTGAACCTTTTTTTTTTTAATTTAACATTTATTTGTGCTTTGCTTTTTTACAGAACAACCAAACTAGGAAAAGACGAGATAATTACAATAATAAAATATAGATAAAAATGTAATAACCTATGACAGAACAGACAGAACACTAAGGGACAAATGCATAAAAAGGCAAATTACAACTTAACTGGACAGGTACAGTAATGTATAAATAGGATACAAATTCTTACATATTGTCACTTAGACATGTTAGACAAATGATGGTATTTATGGTAATTATTGGACAAAAAAAGTCAGCATTATCTTGACTTATTGGCTGTCAAATAATTCTTTAGGCACTATATTAAATACATTATTAATGAATACAGCTCACAATCTATTATTAACTTATGTCATTAACAAGGGTCATTGGCTATGAATGAATTACATCAATTACATTGAGAAATTCTAAACTCTGTCTCATGTTTGGTCAAATACCCTATTTTTGATGTATCTCAACCTTTTCAATACAAGCATACTTACCTCTCTATCTTTCCTCATTCTTAAAATCACCCTCTTGGCAATTATCATACCAAATTAAATGGCTTGTCTTTTATGTAGGTACAATATATTAAAAATCTCTAAATTACTAAATATCCATATTATAGCTGGTTTTAGATTATTTTTGAATGCTTTAGAAAAACGATCAAAATATCTTTACCCAATATTTATTTTATTTTAGGCTGAGCCTGTTTTCGACCAGATTTTATGAGATTCATCCAGATATATTACTTTAAATACACACTGTTAAAAATAAATGTATTTTTACAGAGAGAAAAAAAAACAGTAGAATTTTACAGTCAAATCACAGTTTGATCAGAACTGTGAATTTCCATAAAAATGCATACATTGACACCAAATGCATATTTTCCCTGTTGTTTAACTGATTATGTGTGTTACTGAAAAAAATGCTAATTCCCTTTAATCAAAAGCAATTGTTATGTATTTGTAACCTTACATGTACTTAAAAAACATTAATATATCATATTTTTATTCCCAAGAGTTGGGAATAATGTATTTTTACAAAGAAAAAACAGTAGAATTTTACTGTCAAATCACATTTGGATCAGAACTGTTAAATGTCCATACAAACGCATACATTGACTCCAAATGTAGCCTACATTTTGTCAGCTATTTAACTGGTCCTAAAATACATAATCGAAGTTGGACTCGAACTTTCAAGCACCTTATAGCACCTCAAAGCATCTACCAAGATTCAGCCACCAGCCCATCGAAAAGCTAGTCACTCATAGATAAAAAAAAAAAAAAAATTAGACCTGCAACAAAATAAAATAAATATATAATTGAAACCGATTTCTGTACATCATATAATTTTTTTCTGCAATCGTTACTGCACATATTTCATATAACACCTTCTTGGCAGAGGCCATTTACACTAGCTCCACCCACATCTTGTTAGTGTAGACAAAAAATACCATGAGCTAGTTAACGTCTCGGCTGGCGTTGGATGTACGGCGTTAAGCCTTTGATACACGACCGGTGTTCAAATCTTCTATTCGCTTAAGTCCTCTCTTTTCCCATCACATATCAAATAGAAAGCGATACATACATATATATATATGAAAAAAGTGGAATTTTTGTGGGCCTTTTTTTTATAGCTTATTTTCTCTGTTCGCACAAGATCTGCGCGTGATGTGATGTGAATCCTCATGTTCTGTTTATGCTGCTTTTTCATGTATAACATTCATCTCTGGAAACAAATTAAGCTATTTTTAATGGGTCACAGCCACGTATCAATTCAAGTTTAATTTATTTGTAATTTAGCATAATCTTGTCGGTTAATAATAAAATAACGTAAATTGACATTAATTTCCAATACAGTCTAGTAAAATTTAATCAGGGAAACAACAAAAACAAAAACAATAATACACCTGCTTATGAAAAGCCTATTGCTTGAGGCTGGAGTATCTAAATAATCTATAACAAAGTGCAAAAACATAAAAACTCATTAAACAATTTTTTTGTAGGCCTCCATAATTTAATAATAGGCTAAGGTTTTTTTTTCAAATGGATTAAGAACAGAGTATTTGCATCTGACTTGCGCAATGTGGTGAAATTATGTATGGAAACAGCTTAAGGGCAATTTCTTTTGCAATACACCAAAACTTATTTATGCGACAATAGGATGACGTGATTACGCTCACCATTTTCTCTGTAAAAGGACAGTTGGATGGAAACAGTCTGGAGAAAGCAAATTTCGCAATATTCTCTTTGTCGATAACAAAACAACGTAAAAACTGGATGGAAACTAGGCTTGTGACGTCAGCAAATCAGGTCCTGGAAAGACCTTGTGTGCCTTGCCTGATGTAGCCAACATGTGGTGTCAATAACTTGATGAACTTTATAATGATGACGAACTTAATGATGAACTTGACAATCTGACATTTCAGATTACAATTTAAGCATTTTTTTTTTTTGCTTTGTATAGTCAGTATACCATTTCTCACATTGATGTGTAAATACGTTACTTCAGTTAATGGTGTATCACCGTTATTCCCGTTAATGGCAAACGTTTGGCACCCTGTGCTGCCATGCAATGCACCTTTTTTTTTTTACAGTGCAGGTCAGGTTTCTTTATAGAAGAAATAATTTAAATCCATTTAGTTCCCTTTCAGTCGGTCACTCCGAGTCACGTCGGTGACCGACGAATAGGAATCTCGCTTCGAGATGGCAAA
>JAUCMU010000027.1:8100396-8125705 GCA_032275025.1 Enteromius treurensis | reverse complement strand
AGGCTGATCGGATTTTATGTAGCCAAAAGGATTTAATTCAATTAAATTTCTTTTAACTCATTTTTCCAAACCTTACACTTCCACAACACTATTATCAAGTAAAACCCATTAGGTGAAAATAAGAGAAGAAACTGCATCGACTGCACAATGAAAATGCTTGACTACAGGCTCCAACAATGCTGTCTTTATAGGTGGTAAACTCCGTCTTTGCCTGTGTAGACAAGTATACTTCCTTTAAAAACTTAATTAATTTGAAAACCAATTAGACTTTAACAATACCAAATAAGATGGCTAAAAGATAGGCGGTTAATACAAGCGCCGTGAGATTTGATTCTGCCAGTTAAACTTTCAGACAATAGTGGATGTGTCAATCTCAGATAACAGTGCCAGTGACTCAGCTCTTTTAGTCGGAGCTGTTTGTGTGTAGCGAGACATTGTACTGGCGCTTTCCGCTAGACCGAGTCACACACAGGGAAAGCTGTAGGTAGAGATCGGTTACGAGCTTTTCAATAAAATCAATTCCACATCCTATCGAAACTAGCGCTCTCTGAAGGGAACAGATCGCTGATAAACTGCACAGTCAAACGTGACATTTACAGCTGAGAAATATTGCCTTGTATCTGAAACATAAAACATGCCTGGGGGGGACATTGTCCGAGAGTGATGTATGAGACTAATGCTTGCATTGGTTAATGTCATGTTGGCCATTTATCAAAGATTATTTTTGGTGCCGCCGCAATCTTTTGACGTGCCATTTGACATGTAGCCGCTGTAGAGAAGTTCCCCGCTGTTGCACCCCAGACGTGTTTCTCGTGGTTAATATAAAGGCCGGTGTTGTGTCAGCTCACGTAGCCTCCGGTCTCTAACCCCAAGTATCAATTATTGCAATACAGTTTTTTTCAGAAGTTTACTTTCTTCTCTCCCAGATATTTTGTGGCTCACCACATACTGAGATGACTCACCGGCAAACCTCGTATTCCCAGTGAGCCGAGGCAGCCTGCATCTCCCACTGACAGCAGCCATGGGAAAGATCAAGCTCTCAGACACACAGCCAGTGACAGCGATGAAGATATTTATTTGCTGCCTGCTTCGTCTGAGAATGTGGGTCAGGGGCATGGCAGTGGCACACCCCCAGCTAAGCTGCCTGCTGTGGTCCTCACGCACCTAAAAGTAACATTAACCCTCTGTTGCCAAACAAGGAAGGATGCTGCACTCCTCAGTTTGGGAACGATGGTCTGGTGAGATATTTGTTCTGGAGCTGAACACACTGTAGGCTGAGATGGTTCTCGGCTGATGAGTCAGTCTTAAGGGGATAGTTCACTCAAAAATGTAATTTCTGTCATTAGTTACTCACCCTCATGTCATCCAAACCTGTAAGACCTTTGTTCATCTCGAAGCTTCACAAAATTAAAGTTGAACCACTGGACATTTAAACAATGTCCTTACTATCTTTCTGTGCCTTGAACTTGTCAGTTGTGTTGCTGTTACTTTTGTATTCTTAAGTGTTTGGAACGACATAAGGGTGTGTAATTAATGGAAGACTTTCATTTTTTGGTGAACTATCCCTTTAACTTACCATTTTCATGAATTGACCATTTCAATATAGATTTACCCGTGAAGATTTCACAAATGGACATGTGGATCTGTTGCATTGACCAACGTAAAGCTGTTTGGTTTAAAGGCGACTTCTATGAGCTGTGCGATTGATACACTATTTACAAGAGACGATCAAATGTTTTGGTCTGCAAATTTACCAGCGAATTTCCATTACAGACATACTAAAAAGATTTTAGAAAGATTTTGCAACAAGTTCCAGCTGGTCACTTGGACTTTCAGTGTCACCATCCGAAAGCTTCTTGGTTTTAAAGTGACTTCTGTGAGCTGTGCTTCATTGCTACACTGTTTGACAAGAGAGAGTGGACCTTTTGGGAGACCAAAAGACGTGCACGGTTTGAAAGTAAATTCTTAAGCTGTAAGACATACATTGCAACACTATTGAAAATGTTTCCCTAAAAGTCATGTGATTGTACCTTCAAGGTGCGCTCACATTTACTGCTGTTCAATGATTTTTTTGTGGGACAAAATCTAGTCCTTTAAACTGGAATCCCTGTGTTGTTGCCCATGCATATTTTTAATTTGGTTCAATTTGGTTGTAGAGATTTGCTGCTTTCAATACAAGAAAGCTGCTTGGTTTGAACATGACTTTTGTGCAGTTATATCAGTTAAATTAAATGCATCACTATTGAGATAATTAACCTTTTTTTTTAGTCTGTGAAACTTTGCCAAATTTCATTTATGCGAGCGCACCTTTATGGTAAATAAATGATGTGAAAATTATTTTTGCTTAAAGTGCCCCTATTATGGATTTTTAAAAATGACATTAATGCAGTGTGTAACACAGTTCTAAGTGAATGAAAAGATCCTGCAAATTTTTTAAATCTTAAAGTACACCATGTATACAAATCTTTGAAAAGAAAGTGTTGACTCTGAATCATTGAAATGAATCCATGAATCCCAAGCTGTTTCATGTTGAGGTAAACATAATATATTAGCATATTGCCCGCCCCCTTGTTGCATGCGCAGTATTGGGAAAACTTGATTTTCGTGTTGGTCTAAATGAAAATACAAATTCATTCTTTGCCACTAGGTGTCGCTTATGGAGCGTAAAAAGCTCGCGAACGCTGCTTCAAATGAAATCAACCAATCACAGCAGATTACGCAAAGGAGGGGTTTGGAAAAATTAGTCTTTAAAGTTAAACAGATATGGTAAACATAATACATATACATAAGAAAATGTAAGTGTTTTTTGACCATGCATACATCAGCTCCCAAAACACCAAAAATGAACCTTTCATTACCTAAAATAAGAGCACTTTAAAGCTTACTGTAAAATAAGAAATGTTTCTATATGTGTACAAAGAAAGCCAACGGGGTCCAGTGTTGTTTGGATGTAAGAAATGAATCCATATGGCTCAATCACTTTGCCATGAAGAGACTGAAATATAAGGCTTAGCTCACTTTCAAATGAAAACATTGAATAACGCACATATGCTAAATCAAGTATGGCAACATAATGACTTGGCAGATATAAACATCCATAGTCAAAAAGGTCCATTGTTTTTTGATGATAGTGTGATATACAGTATCAAGCACATCTCACACAAAGTCACTTTCAAACAAGTAGCTCAATTTTTTTTTTTTTGAACAAGATGAATCTGTGTCTTGTCAATTCTGTTGCCTTCACGTGAGATTTGTGAACTCCTTTAGAAAAGACTGGATTTCTTCTATGAACATTTTGCAAACACTGTCAAAATTGCACATAGTTTTTGTGTATTTTTTTTATCTGATGGAAATTTTAATTATCATTTATAGTTCTATAATAATTCCTGTAGTGCAAACAGGGTGCAGTGCTAAGATTACCAAGGTCAAGGGTTGATTCTTAAAGCATGGATGAACTGATGTAATGTAAAGCAATTTGGATATAAGCGTAAAGCAAATACATAAATGTAATTGACAGTATGTAACATACTGTATGCTGTTAACAGACTTAATTTGACACAAAGGGGAATCAGTGGGATGACTCTGGAAATCACCTTCTGTGGCTCTTACAAATAATACATAAGCGGTAGTACTTTAGCTCAGCTACAAGGAAACTGTGTGGTTCTTTTATTAAGACCACATTTATTTCACCCAGGAGAATATTTACCACAGCACTGAAAGCATTAAAGTTATAACACTTGTATTTTGCGCTGACCTACCCTTCCTAAGAATTTATGACCAATCAATGACCCTCTCAAGAGGAACTCCATGCATGAACTTAAGAACAGCAACTGAGAGACTGTATATGAATAACTCCAGTGCTTTTTCTCATGGCTGTTTTTTTCCCTTTTTCAATAGGCAGAGACGTCATGCTTATGAAAGCACTGAAAATTAATAAAGAGTTCAATGTGAATGGAATAATGTTATTCACAGCATATCAGCTGTAACATTTTACAAGACAGTGTCCAGTGTCCTAAAGGGCTCTGAGTGGTTTAGTTGCTAGAGTGCTCTGATTGGTTACTCCGGCCTGTTCACACCCGACGAATATCGTTGATGTTTAATGCCTCTTGACTAAACAAAGGGCGCCAATGTGAGTGTGCACACTAAAGCGTAAAATGTGACGCATTAAAGAATCATTAAAAAAAAAGACTTTTGTATGGTTTGATGTGCAATGTTAAAACCTGGCTGACCAATGAGATTGCCTTTTGTTCACGTTAAAGTGAACAAATTATCTGGCAAGTCTTCTCATTCCGATGCGACACGAACTCAGTCATACACTAACACGCTGCTGTTTCTGCTTAGTTTTTCCTCATGTTTCACTTATTGTAATTAGCTTTGGCACAGAATTTCACAACATATGTTTAGAGCCTTGCCGAACCACGAATCTCGATGAAACGTGCTATCAGGTAATCTGTCCTCAGTATGACAAATGAGACTATTTTAGCAATTACAAAGAAATCAAATGTTTTTATATAAAGTGGTGTAGAGCACGTCTGCAAACGGCGCTAATTGGACACTTCATGAAGGATATCAGTTTCAGTAAAGGCATAAGACACAATGAAACTGCTTTTTGAACATTAATACCTCTTTTTATTAAGACAGTACTGCTCCATTTCTGTAAAAATGTATTTTCATGGTCAAATACAAAGTGTAATCGGGAACATGTAATAACTTTAATTACACAGGAATACAAACTACAGAGATGAGACAAAATATCTGACATAAAACCTATGGAAACAATGAAGAATGGCTCTGGTGGTACAGGTTGTCTAAAAATGGAAAATGCATTGAAAATGTACGCACTAAGATTCACGTCTTCTTTAAATAAACCTATCATCTGCTGTGACCTATCTATACAAAGTAATATAAACATTTACACAGTGCACAGCATCTGAAGTACAGATAAAACATGTTGAACATGCTCTATTCTGCAGGATTTAGTTTTTTATTTATTTTTTTGATAATAACATAAAGTCTTTTCTTTCAGATATGGGGCATCACTTTTGCATTCTACCTGAGATGCAAAAAATGAATTCATAGACAGACCTGAGACAGGGCAGAATCAAACCTACACTGAAGGTATGTTTGTGTGTGCATGTTTTTTTTGGGGCAGTTTTAGATCACTTACCATTTCACTTGTAAATATTAAAGTAATCGGTAGAAAAGAAAGGAAAAGAGTGATCTGGCTGTATGGGTTGGTGGATCCGCTCTGGAAACCCTCACCATGTTATGACTTTTTGTAGCCCTCACTCCATATTTGACATGTGAAAGTTGGAAATAGCTTCATGCTGTTACAATTAGAGTATGATAATTCATAGAAATTATATAGTATACATTTATAAATGTTTTTTATTTTTTATTCACATGCTTGGAATGTCAATTGAATGCACATATTGATTATTATTTTTATGTACACTACAGTTCAAAAGTTTGGGGTTGGGAAGATTTTTATTTAATGTTTTTGAAATGTTTATTTTGCATTTATTTAATAATATAAATTAATTTATTTATTCACTTGATGGCAAAGCTGAATTTTCAGCAGTCTTCAGTGTCACACGATCCTTCGGAAATCATCCTAAAATGCTGATTTCGTGCTCAAGAAACATTTCTTATTATTATAAGTGTTGTAAACAGTTGTGATGCTTAACATTTTAGTGGAAACTATGATATATTTTAAATTGTTCAATAGACTGTTAAAAATAACAGGATTTATTTGAAATATATATTTTTCTAAGATTATAAACATCTCTACTTTCACTTACAGTCAATGACTCACAGTCAATATAAGTATTATTTCATAAAAACAAAAATTATAATCTTTTCACCCCCAACTTTTGAATAGTATTGTATGAAATTGGGGCCAACGATTTTGCTTTGTTTTATTTTTTTAATTTTTTTTAGGGGGCATAATTTAACTTTCATTTATTTCATTCTCAATCAGTTTAGTGTTGTAGGCGTTCAGAACACGATATGTTTAAATAAATCTGCTGCTGTACAAAACCACCAAATTCTGTACAACACACAATGACATTGAAAAGGAAAATTTCTTTCCATATAACCAAGTATTAAGAGTGGCATTAGCTACAAGAGCCTCGCACGGAAATACCATCATTTATTAGCGTTTCAAATCTAAATAATGCTCACCTGTCAGATAATCTCAGGAATAACACTAAGAAAAAACAAACAAACAAAAAAATAACACTTTATAATTCCACAAATTCATGTAACCATGACCAAACAATTCTGTCACAAGGATTTTACAAAGTTAACCGTACTCTCACCATAACTCCAAAGTGCCCCCATGTAGTTAATCACAAACAATATGCATCTGTTCAACTGTCTAGGACACTGAACGAAGGCCAAAGATATGAAACAATGCCTGCTATGATTGTAATATTTCACCAACTATATACTAACTCTACAATAATGTAATAATTCCACGCTCTATACATTTATAATACATTTACGAGCGAGGAAACATAATACATGTCCCTGGTAAAATTCTCCCTCGCATACATCACCTGAAAACAAAGCATGTTTGATGAAATAAACAGAACTTTTATAAACTATCACATTATTGTAGAGTTATTACATTCAACCTGGCATCTACACATAAACTGGATTGAAGGAATCGAGAATAAGAGCTGCTAACCGGAAATATGTTGGAGGGCACAACTGTGAGTATGGCTTACAACATTTTTTTTTTTTTTCTTTTTTTTTTATGTCACTATGAAAAGCGCACAGAAGCACTAACAATATTCGGAGAAACTCACTGACCTCGACCTCATACTGAGCCTACTGAATGAGAACAAGCTAAAAATGAAAGCTATTTTACACTCTGATAGATATGTTGTGTTTCGTAGAAGGGGACATCTTTGTGATGGCCTTCCTGTACAGCTGAGCCAGGAGCCGATCTGCTCTTCTTTGCTTTGGCATTCAATTTTAATGCTTGGGTGTTAATTACAATAAATTAGTCGGTGTGTGAAGCTGGTTTATGGATAATGCGATACAAGCCGGAATGAATATCAACACAAGCCGATTATAATCATGTACAGTATATCTAAGGAACAATTAGGGCTGTCAATCGTTTAAAAGTTTTAAGCAACCAAACTACAACGTATGCTGATGAATTAATCAATTCATTCAAATTAGGCATAGGAGGACAATATACTGTTTGTTTCATTTCCATATCATTGAATACAAGTCAATCAATCAACCTACAGTCCACAGTAAAGCATTTTAGAGGTTGTCTCATCTGTCCAAAAACGAGGATTTGTCACTGTGATATTTTATAAAAAAGCAATATTTTGAGCCATGAGTATGTGAGTAGTTAAACTTAAAAAAAAAACATCTTGACATAAGTAAACAGTAAATTTAATTATTAACTTATAAATCCATAAATAATCATTACTCATAAATAGCATTACATCTTTGGGGAGTTACATTACGTAAACTATAAATTATCTATTTTTTTGCAAGTTAATTGCGCCATATGATTTTTCCCAGATATTAATATACAGTCCAACAGTTTTGATAATGTTTCTAAAACCATAAAAAGATTATACCTAATAATAATAGGGCTATTTTGATTAAATAAATAGATTGGACATAAATGGGTCACGTCATTGACAAAATGTACATTTGGATCAAGGGCATTAAGTCAAGGGAAGTAATGTGTTCAATTGACAGCCCTAATATCAACACAAGCCGATTATAATAACATACAGCATATCTAATAAATAATGCATCAACGCAATACAGCTGCTGAATGTTGTTGGTCACAACAAAAGAGGTTTCTATCTTCTCTAAGGGACTAAGGAGAGCAACAGGCAATTTGCCAAATAAATGACTTGGAATCAATCCATGAAAACAACCCAAGCGATCGTTCTGTGACCGAATCTTACATCGAAACTTGCTGTGTGGCTTTCTTTCAGACAGAACAGCGTGAGAGAGAGCATGAAGATGTGCTGGCAATTAAAACCCGAAATGAAACAAAAACAAAACAACCGTGGGTTCAGACCGTTCGAGAGACAGTAGCCTGTGGGTGTCCTGATGAAAGTGGGAACTTCAGTAAGAACAGAACAAGGCACAAAATTCTTAGCAAATGTTTAAACTGAACAAAACCGGCCCCAGCAGGAGGTGTTGGATGGTGAAGCGGTCTAAAATTGAGCTCTCCTAGTGCTCTGCCATCCCACACCCCGTCCGTCTCGATGGCAGCACCTTCTCCTCGCCGTCTCTTCAGCTGCACAGGTGTGAATCCAGCCTGATTGAATCCCACAACCCCTACCTCCCAACCCAGCAGTCCACAGTTTGCTGTTCAGCACAGGAAGCTAGCAGGTCTAGTCAGAGTTAAATGTAGTACTCCTTCTTGTCATCCGAATTGTTGTGTCCCCCCTCTGCATTGATGATGGCAGTGTCGGCGTCCGCGGCGTCATCCGCTCCTTTGGCTTCGTGGGTAAAGTAGGTACCTTAAAACAGAAAAATGTGTCATTTCCACTGAAAAAAAAACAAAAAAAAAACAGCAACCTGTGATTATAAATCTCTCTGTATAATGCGTTTTTCCAAATCCCTGAAGTATGACCCATGAGAGTGTACTGTATACTACACTTTATCAGCAACAGGACGTTTTCATATTAATGTTTTGTACACAATAGAAGATTGCATCATAAGATGATATGTATTAATGTGGGTTCGATCCCAGGGTGGGTTAGGTGTGGTCATTTATATGAATTACACCTAATAAAATATTTAAAATTTACAGTGAGATCGTAAAAAGATAACACACTCAATTTAAATAAACACATATTTCTTTTGTGAAAGATATTTCATGACGATAGATGCAACACGACACTGTCATTATTTTTATGATTTCGCATGATTTCTGCAAGTAAGGTGGGGACTATTTTCAGGCGGTGTGTAATATCATTGCACATGCTGAACAAGATTATTACGCCGGTGTGAGAGTATAGTTCCTAGCCATAATCGGCTTTAAAAAATCACAGTTTTTTATTTTCCGTCAGTCGTATTACATAATGTAACTACCTAAGAGTCGAGCTCTAAAATGATCAAAACTTAATTTTGTTGAGAGAGATGCTAATGGTCCAATCCAATCCAATGATCTATGCTAAGCTAAGCTAAGTGTTACCCCCAGACCTGGAAATCAGTTGACTGGATTCAAAAACGGTACAATTCAACTGTTTAGGGGATATGGAAAATGAGCCTATGTTAAAAAAAGTGGACTGTTCCTTTAAAACATATATAGACCGTTATAAGGCGGTTGCACAAACAACCTATAGGGTAGTGTTTTGTTGGAGTATAGGCTAGAAAACCCCCAAAATCAAGCCGAAGCCAGAATCATGTTTTTTGATTTACCTTTGTGTCTTGCAAAATATCGTCCGAGAACAATCAGGAGACAAAGCATTGCGAACACAACCACTGCGACAATGCCGCCGATGACGGCGTGATCAATTTTCTGTGGCGCTCCATCTGCTCTTGAATCTGCGTCAAAGAGAAACACAAACGCAAAGAAATGAAGGCAACTTGTCGGATGGGAATTGAGTGTGAGATTCCTTGCCAAACAATCTTATTCGGCTTTAAATAAATTAATTAATGCCATCTCCCTTATATATTCACAGTCATGCTAATTCAAATCAACACATCCCTGAAAGCACCAAAAAATGCCATCTTTAGACTACAAACACCTCTCAGTGAATCTGGCAGACGGTTTTCACGTACTCTTGTTTGTGACATTTCCTGTAAATGTGTAAATAGCATGACACAGACTAGCACATACTCAAACACAGTTTGTTTAGTTTGATCCTGAAACATCAGCTGTCTAAGCCAACACTGACACTGGGGAGATAAAGTTGCCAGCGCACACTGGTTTGAATGAAATAAATCATAGATAGAATATATGCATGTTAAAACATTTGGAAAAGAGAGAAGGCAAATATCAGATCTACCAATCACTATGATGAAACATATGCATTTACAAAGACTGGCTTTTTTGCTCATTAAGATTGCATTTATTTGATAAAAAATTAAGGAACTGTAATATTAGGAAATATTGTTAATATTTAAAACAGTTTTCTATATAAATATATTTGAAGTTTAATTTATTCCTGTGATGGAAAAAGTTAATTTTCAGTATTAATTTTCCAGTCTTCAGTGTCACATGATCCTTCAGTAATCATTTTAATATGCTGATTTGGTGCATGTGGAAACCACGGTAACATATATATATATATATATTTTTTTTTTAGATTCTTTACTGTCACTTTTGATCACTTAAAGTCATCCTTGCTGAATAAAAGTTTTAATTTTTATTAATATAATAAAACATAAAAAAATACACATAAAATTACTATGAATAAATAATAAAAATGAAATTCCTTAATTACAAAGTTTTGAATGAGAGAATAAAAAGAGATGTACTGTATATTAGCACCATATTAGTTATAGGCTGACATTACAGATAGATTTATTTATATATTATTTTATGATATCATATGATTGTATACTGGCGCATTTCTCCATTTGTGCATAGCAAAAGAGCTTTATTTGAGCTTTTGGTGCAGTGGCTCGTGCGGTCGAACACATGCTTTGGAAGAGAACACACAGAAAATAAACCCTGCACACATTCTAATTACACATTAAGTTTGCTGATGAAGTGCCTAGCAACCAAACCACAAGAAAGAATGCAAACATGAGAGAAAGGGCTGAAAGTGGCTCAACCAAACCCAGACTGTATGTTCCCCTCAATACTACTCATTCAGTTTTGTAATCAGTAGCCTTTCATCAGGCATAAGGGTGATAGAAGCTGCCCTTTTACATTTTCAACAGAATCAACACAAGCTAAACTTCAGAGACCAACCAACCGTTTTTTCATCTGATCTGCAACCAGCGTTTCTTTAGATTTAATAAGAACATGTATAGCTCTAACCAATTAGCCTACCTAGCACATTAAATGACTGAATACAAGTCAATGTCGATGCCGGCGTGAAAACAAGATCTTTTGATAAACCTGTTTCTGCCTGCAGCAAACCAACAGATCCAGCCCAGCAGGATGACACAGTCTACTAAGATGCTGCTTTGATATGAGCCACAGAGGTTTCTGCATTGATATAGGACAGGGAAGCCCTGCATTGCATCATGTTGCACCAGAGGCACCTCTCATGGCTCTGGCAGCCTGTTCCCAGTGCTAATTACCATGAGACTAGGAATGAACACAGCAGAGAGGAGCACTGTCACATTCCATTCTCTCCGCAGTGCCGCCCCCTCCCGCACTCCGCCAGCCCGGATCCGCCCCTCCTCCCCCTCCTGCCTTCTGCTTGACACCAGCAGATAAATTAGCTGTCCAGGGGCACGGATGCCTTAGCCTGCTTGAGGAAATTTTGGGGTGAATACAATTTTCGGTGACTATAACGCACATCTGTAATGGAAAGCTCATATGGCGTTTAAGGCAAGACACTACAGGCAAAAGCATTGTTTTTTTTTATGCACTGGTCAATTTCGAGATTTGGGGCTATTTGGCTTTTTGTAAAATGTTTATTCAGACTAGTGGGAAGAAAACATGCAAAATACACTTTTAAGTGTTTATTGTATTAAGGCTCGCAGTCCTCACCAACACTTTCATTCATCAAATGGTTCTGACAGAAGGGGTTTGGTTATTTATTTATTTATATATTGTCAAAGTAGACAGTATTTTCTGCTTTAGGTTATAAAAAGAGACGTTTCTGTAAACGTCTTTGACTCTAGTATGTCAAGAAAATTAAATTTTTAACCTGGTATATACGTAATTAGTTGTCTCACTTGCATATTTAAACATTACATTTCAGGGGGGAATAATTCTGCTATTTATAATACTTAATATTTTTTTTGCATAATCAATCAACCTACTGTCGGTAGTGTGGTGTTATAAATTACTTTATTTATTTTTACATTACCCTATGTAACCATCTTTACTTTATTTACCCTGGGGTGTCTCAAAATAGTTACTAATTTACTAAAAATTTGCTAAAAATCGACTCCCACTGAAGCCATCTAAGATGTAGTATATTTTTTCTTCATGGTAACAGATTTGGAGAAATTTAGCATTACGTCACCAACAGATCCTATGTAGCGAATGGGCGCGGTCAGAATGAGAATCCAAACAGCTAGCCATAAAGTTGCTTTATCTGAATCAAGAGAGAAATTTGCACATATCCAGCACTATTCACAAGCACAAAATGGTCCAAAACAGCAATAAACAAATATACAGTATGTAAACTTTTTTCACCTGAGGAAATGTTATTATGAATTATTATAAACAGCTTTTTGCACCTCTCACCCAAGGCATTAACAGATGGACTGGAGTAATGTGAACTACTTCAGGATTAAGCCCCGTTCACACCCAACACGATAACGATATAGTTCTAAAAATCGTTCTCAATGTTAAAGAATCGCTGCATCCACACCAGAGCAATAACAAGAAATTATATCATTAGAATCCTTTTCAGAACGATTCTTTTCCAAGCTGATGAACGATAGAAACATTGACAACCAATCAGAATCAATCCTATCTGGCGCTTGAGTATTTAAAGCGGCAGACGCACGTGAGCTTATAATCAATGTACCATATTGTTAACTGGTGTGGACACAAATATAGTTATTGTTATCTTTATAGTTACAGTGCTTAGTGTGAACGGGCCTTTATTGTTCGGTCTATCATTTTGGCTGAGGAGTACCCATTGCTGAGTAAATGATGTAATGCTACATTTCTTCAAATCTGTTCTGATAAACAAACTCATCTACATCTTGGATGGCCTGGGGTGAGTACATTTTCAGCAAATAAAAATTTCTTGGATGAACTGTTGTTTTAAGATGTGACCTCCCAACCCAAGCTGACATTTCATAATGCGTATTCTGTACTGGGGAAACACAAGTCCGAGCGTGCCAGCGTTAAACGACACGTGGTGGGCTTTACAAACCGTGCTCGTGTTAAGCAGGCGGTGGGATACGAGTGGGATTTATTGGGAAATAAAGAGGACTTTTGCCTGATTTACAGCTGGGTGAGGCGGGGGGAAGACTTATGCACTGCTGCAGGGCCAGAGAGCTCATGTTTTATGAGTCTCATTCTGCATCTGTGCTGAAGTGACTAATTAAACTGCAGGCCACTGTCATTGCACCAGCTGCAGACCAAAGTGGAACGGCCATGCGCTTGTGAGCGGTGAAGACATGAGATTATGAGGCTCACGCGTGACCGGCCGATAAAGTGTGGTAGTCTTACAGTCTTCCTGTCTATTTCTGCCATTTCCCGCTAAAAGGCACTTCAAAAAGTAATCAGGGAAATCTTCAGGAACAGAGCTCACAAATCTGTTCGCCGGTCCGCTTTTATTGGATTTTTAAATCTAGATTCGAGTTTCCGCACAGGTCATTCCCTGGAGTTTCGTCTCGGGGCTACAAGAGAAAGCCACACTAATGAAATGAAAAGGGAAATTTCTTTTTAAACAAATCACCGCTCACCCAACGACACCTAGGCGAAACAATGTGGATAAGAAAGGTAAATCACACGGCATTTGACTGAGGCACTGAACGACAGATTTTCTGGTGAGAAGATTTAAAATGAAAAAACATTAAGGAGAGGCCGAACACAAACTCATTCGGATTTGGCCAAGAAAGGACCACAGTCCCGGGGTACAAAGGGAGACCTTTCCAAACAAAGATTGGACCCTGAGCATGTGGAGCCTTTGAAGCATGTTTTCCTGATAGAGTCTCTAAATTTAGCTAGCAGGCCACAGAGGTGACAAAGACATTTGCTACTATCTGCGACTCTGAGTTAAATCACATTCACATAGTGAAGTCAACGAATGCAAAGCGCTGCCAAAATATGCTTTAAAAGCCGCCTGCTACATGCCACAAAGCATATGGCTGGTGACATTTTTCCCTTGAATTGTGTAGATGGAATGATAAATATGCCAAGAGTCCAGAGCAGACTAGTCTACAGTGTGAGTCGGTGAGAGGCCTTTTCATATCGAACTCACAGTCATTCAGCTTTTCTGAGTGACTTGCTGCTTGGTTTGTAATCACACGGAAACATTAGTCAACTTCAAATAATAATTCAATTCCTTTGCACCGCAATCAAAGCGGAAAAAGTCTCGATCTGAGAAAACGCCGCTTCCGTGCGCTCTCTTCCCTAAACCACTAAAATGAAGCGCGTCCTTTACGTCATAAAGAAAAACAGAGGCTTTTGAACCAGGGAGACTGTAGACGTGTCGTTTACTCCACAATGAAAAGAAGTGGCGTCTTTGATAAAATCAGCCAGACTTATTTTGGGGCTTCGCCGCCTGCTGAGCTATCTTTGGCTATTGGACTAAAGAAGTGTTGAAGTTATGTTGCGTTTTTACAAGCAATGGAGAACTTCGCGCTTTCACTGAATGCATCTACTTCTGACCTTTCTTTTGGCATTATGCTGATGCATTATTACTAGGTGAAAAGCTTCTGTTTAAGACTGTTGACATGGGTGATGATGATAACAGAGCTCTTTGCTGCAAGGCACTTGGCTCTTTATAGCTCTATTTAGTATACTTTTAAAACTCTATGATATTTTTTGTTACATGGCTGTCCTCTACATCAAACTAAAAGCCCTATCAGGAAAGCCTCAAGTACTCCATTAGAAAAAACAAAATCGGAAATTATTATTTTTTAAATGACTGAAATCATTGTTAATATTACATTACATTATTTATCATTAATATTATTAATAAATACACGTAATAAAAAAAGGTTACCCACATTGTAGAATTGTAGAACAATTACCAACAAATATTTTTATTTTTATTTTTACCAAATGTAAAATAAATGCAACTCACGTACACAAAATAAACATATTTAGTATTGGTGTCAAACAATTAATTGTGATTAATCGCATCTAAAATAAAAGTTTCTGTTTGCATAATATATGTATGTGTACTGTATTTATTTATTATGTATAAATAAGTACACATATTTAAAAAATATTTACATGTATATATATATATATACTTATTATAATAAATATACATAGTACACAGTATTATGAAAACAAAAATTTTATTTTGGACGCAAAAAAATCATTTTACAGCACTAATATTTATACAATAAACAGATATTTCATTAGAATTTAGTAAGTTAGTCATCTAATGTCCATAGCTTTGGAATATTATATTATGTAATATACACAATAAAATATATACTCAGGTGTTATGCACATTAATTGCAGAATCCAAAATAAATATTATTATTTTTCTTTTTTCTTTTAATGAATATGCCAAATTAATAAATACAGAAATAAAATGTTACAAGCCTTGCATCTTAGTCATTTATTGCTCATAACTGTAGATAAAAACATAAATGCAGATTCATCTAATTTGAAGAAGCAAGACATCAAAAATCTATTTCATCTTCCATAAAAATCACAAATGAAACATCTACTATAATCTAATAATTTTATTAGATTGTGCCTTTAAAGAAATGTTTTTGCAATGCATGGCAAGTCTTTTTCACTTTCTATAAATATCGAAACTACAAACATCAAAACATCTACTATCATAATCCTTTCAATATATTGTGCTTGTGAAAATGTATTTTGTCGGAATACATGATATCTCATTCTAGGTTTTGTTTTTGTGTTTTATTTGCATCTTTTGCTACCAGTTCAGTGAGAGCTACACAGTAAACACAATCTCTTGTTGCTATGGTAAGTCTCTAGCATGGAAATGTAAGTGTGAATGTCTCCAAAAAATACAATGTAGAAACAGTCACACACACTTATTTAATTAAACTTGACAAATACATGCACAAATTGTGAAATAAATCCAAAGTAATAAATTCAGTGTTACTGGCATCGCAATATGCGAAAAAAACAGCTTCAAAAAAAAAAAGAGTGGCATGGCTGCCTCTGCTCATACCCAAAAACCCAGCAACTTTTTGTACCACGTGTAATATGCATAATTCATGACAGGGCTATTAAGAAGAGCATGTAGGAGGTGTATTCCACATCTGGCTCTGGCCTACATTATGACTAGCTTGCACACAAGCCCCACAGCATGAGCACAGCCTCACATTACCCCACCTCGGATGAGTGTGCTATAACCCATATTCACTGCCTGCTGAATGAGGGCAAGAAGTGGACGGGAAAGTTCAGAGACTCAATGTAAAATGTCGACACATTTTACTTTTTAAACTCACTGTAATAAGTGCTAGAAATAAGGCTGAAGCCACAGGGATCATCTCAGTCTCTGTGTAACTGGAGGATCTTCATAGATAATGTAAGAGCTGCAGCACTGTTAGATTGTTGATCAGTGTTGAGGTGTAACTAACTAAAAAAAGTATGGTGAGTTTAGTGAAGTGAACTTCACTTTTCAAAGGCATTACAGGCCTGCTGAAAGAAAAAAAAAATCCTACATCAGCCTAGTTTGCTGGCTTTAGCTAGTTAAGACTGATTAAAGCTAGTTTAGCAGCCTGCATGCATCCTAAACCACTCAAAAATCTCTCTCTGTAATATATGTAAGACTTGTTTTAAGTCTGAATCATTAATAATAAATCAAACCATAATGATTCGATTCATCCTAAACCTAAATGTAGTGCCAGAGAGTCGGATTCAATTCATTGAATTGTTTCATCCTAAACTCTTACGTTTGTTGCGCTTTCGTTGTAATGTATGCATCCCAAACTTTCTCATACGCTGTAAATTCTGGTTGATTCTAATGAATCAATTAATCTTAAAGCCTTTTATTCAGAGTGCTGGAAAGTCTGATTCATTCTAAATGAATCAAGTCATCATAATTAATTGATCCATCCCATATTATCTCATATGTAGTGCTATAAATACTGGTTGATCCTGACGAATCAATTTAACCTAACAAGTCAATTCATTTTAAACTCTTTCATTCAGAGTGCTGAAAAGTCTGATTTATTTTAATTAATATAATCATCACAATAAACTGACTCTCTCATACACAGGGCTAGAAAGTCTGATTCATTACAATGAATCAAATCATCCAAATGAACTGATTCATCCCATTTTCTTTAATATGTAGTGCTATAAATACTGGTTGATTTCAATGAATCAATTAGCAAATTAACATTCAAAACACTTTCCAGAGTCAATACAGACTATATATATATAAAATAATTTAAGATTTGTTAAATGCTATAATAAATATTTGTTCATAAATTTGACTGTTTCCTAGTTTTAGTAGTTAGGGTTTGATGCAACCACCCTAATTAAAATCATTAATGTATGCAGTTTACATTTTAAATTAAATAATTATATTTATATTAAATAGTAATTTTTTACACATATTTCCCCCAAAGCTTCAATATCGCTACTTTTGGGCAAATTGTAATTTAGTACTGTTTCAAAAGAGTAGCTGGACTTTAGACTTGAATTTCTGAGTAGTAGGTAGTTTGCCAAGCTGTAATTTCAAAGTGCCTTCTCCAGCACTGTTGGTAATGCAGGGAAACACAAAACTGATCCACAGCAGTGCTCACAAACACAAGTGTACGTTATTTGCTTGTCATTATGCTGAAAAGATTGGTTTACGGTTTGCAATTGAGCTAAATTAAAAAGACAAAACTGAATGGGTGAATATTTTGGAATACAATGCAATTCTAATTATTTAAAACACTGAAGCACATGCAAGACAACAAACACCTGCTCAACTCAATTTGCTTTTGAAATCTCTCTCATGGGTTCATCTCATTAACACACAATTACCTCTCAAACAAAGCAAGACAATGGCACACAGTGAAGAGTTCAGCGCTCCTCTTCTCACATTTACAATAGAGAAAAAAAAAATTGTTCATCTCACATCGGCTAATGCTTGAAACAATTCTGTCAGTTTTGGTTTGATTTCAGATAACGCTTGATTCATCCCAGCTGCAGACTGTGGTGGTCTGTGTCGTGAAGTAAAATGTCATTTTTCATTGATGTGCAATGTGAGTAGTGTTTTATTATGGCAGGATTCTGACAGTAGAGTGATAGAAAGGGAACTAAACATTGACACTGACATTGTCACAGGAGAGCGATGAGTACATTCATCCTCCATTGATTCTCTGCAGTTGTGTTCCCTCTGGAGGCTATAGACACTTCTGCAGGAACCTCTTCAACAACAAGAAAGAACTTCACCAATAACTGATGAAATACCTCTTTGCTCACTTGCATAGCATGCAGTGTTGTTCAAACTCTGAGTCAATTAAAGCAAATACTGCTGGAAATATTTCAATGACTAAATAAGCATGACTTCATGTGGTCCTGACTGCTTTGAGTTTATACTTTTCTTTACTGAAGCTGGTCGGACAAAGAAAGTATTGCTTGGGAAAACCAACATGGAAAACAATTTACATTTGCCTTTGTTCCTGGTCTTATTGTTTCATTCTAAAAAATGTCTAATCAACACATTATTACTTGCTCTAACACACAGATATATATGTATATTAGGCTTGGCACGATACATGTGTTCGTATCAAATCGTCACTGTACGGACATTTCGGTTCGGAGCATGCAGCCTTACGACAAATACAGGCAGGGATGCAGCAATACAACGCTGTTTGATAACCGCCAGCAGAAGAACAGCAACTGCGTATTTGAAAACAAAGCCCCCTAGACAGTGACCATGAACGCATCTCTCACATAGACTGACAAAGTATACTGTATGCCAAATGGAGCTTTGTGCTTGTGTATACTACCTCTTTCATTTGGCACAAATCCAAACGTTCCATCATATTTTCATATTTGCGATGTAACGTATCTGAATGCTAAACTATTATTTATTATGTCAATTAGGCTATAGGCTTCGTACTTCAGACGCAGGTGCGCTGATGTTTGATTGACTGTATTTTCTTCTGATTAAGTACCAACTGCCCTGTCAAGTTAGCAATGCTGGAAGTTATATGTGTGCGTGTGCGCCCACACAATCACTTCAGCTGTATCCTTACCAGCACCTTCAACTTTAAACACTTATTGTCTTAATAATACTGTATCACTTTTAAAAGTCTGCTTTTTTTATGCACACTCACAATGAAAAAAAACCCCAAATAGGATGTTGCTTTATGCAATTTTGTATATGTACTGCAGATTATATATAACATTGTTATGTAATATAATATTTAGTTTTTTCACATCTACTGTACTGCTGTCTGTTTAAAATAAATGAAAAGAAACCGAACATAGTATTTGTTGTTTTTATCCCCTGTTCTACCATAATTGTATTGAACCGTGACCCCTGTAACGGTTCGCATTGTACTCAGCATTGGCGAATATTAAATCTAAAATGAGACATTAAAATAGACTTAACCGCGCTCCGTTAACACCCGTGCGTTTTCGTTTTAAAACAGTGTTTAGAATAAAAACGATCATCGTTTACACTGGCGTTAAACCTTCCCCAGAGTTTTCAAACTAAAACACGGTCTGCAGCGTTTTCAAAAGTGTCCATTTTTGAGGGTGGAAAACGCCGGGATAGGCGCGTCAAGTATTTGCATTTTCAAAACACCTCGCGCTCGTGCGGCAGTCAGGTTCAGATACTTAATATTTTGGTTTGCTACACGTCTCGTGAAAAGCAATTTGGGGGCCCAAGGCAGTTGCCTACCTTTGCCTAATGGGTAAGTCTGCCCCTGCAATTTGGCTAGGTATACATCCGCGCTAAAATATCAAGTTCAAAGTCAACACAACTTTGTGAATAGATTAACGGCAATATTTTTTTTATCGCGCGATAAGAGTCTTGCGTTAACGCCGATAACGGCCCACCACTAACATATATATATATATATACATATGTATATATATTGCATATATTATATATGTAATAAACCAAGCAAAATATCCACTGAACATTTCATTGTATGGAAAAACAAAAACAGATTTGACATTTTCATAATAACTCTGTTTGTGTTGCATGAAGAAAAAAAGTCATCCTACCCATACCTTCATAAAAAACTAATAAATATTATTTATTATAACAACTTTACTCACTTTGCAAAAGCCTTTTTCACAATAAGCTGACATTTAAATGGATATATAATACATATATCATTAAAAGCTAAAACTCCTCTGCGTTCTCGCACTGACAAATGATTCTTGTGTAATAGCTGATGCATACATTTATTTATTTTGCTTTTTGGAAGTGCATTTTTAAACAGGCATCCTGAACGTCAGGGGTTTCATGTTGACTTCGAGAAGCTTGGCGAGGACCCCCGAAATACAAAATTTACATGAGTTTATTGATCTGAGCAGATGCTTTCTCACCAAGGTGACCTACAACAAACGATAAGGGCATTAACACAACAATATAATTCACGCTGAAATTGGCGAGGTAAACACCAACCAAAATCTCCCTTTCTTTCTTAACAATTTAGAAGTCATTTCTTCGTAACAGGCGACTCCATCAAACTACATTCTCGTCCTCTGCTACTGCACTCCTAATGCCTAAAACCGCAGCGTCTTTCACCAGACGGCAGAATTACTCTTGACAGAGAGCAAAGACCTAAATGAACACATAAACAAATAAGAAGTATACGAGGGGAATGCGAAGAGGGCTCAGCGGCTCTTGAGTCATGATGACATCTCATGGGAGATGATGGGGGCTGTAAGCTATGCTGGCACTCAGGTGAACACTGCCAAACGGGACTAAATTACAATCCGAGCGCACTGACTTGACTCCGTGCCATGAATTGCTCATCTTCCCTCCATTTGCACCCGGCACTCATTTGCCCTCGTGCAGCATATGTGCTCCATGTCTGAGTGGCTCGCAGACAGTCGCGGCCTCAGCCGCTCGGCTTGCTGCTCCCCCTCGGCAGACAGGCGTAATTAAAACCGCACTGCTAAATGGGAGCTCAAATGGTCGCAACCTGTTTGTAACGGCGGAACAAGTTTCACTGAAAATTAATCACCTGAGAGAACGCCAAACTGTGCTATGATGAAGCTGAAAGCACTTCAGTTTAACCACACTGGCAGAAGGTACTCAGCCATGTCTGATATGACTAGTTATGGCATTAACCAGCCATCTTATGTAGATGGATAACTTACAAATGGCTGTTTTCCTTTATCATATTTCGGCAATTTAGTTGCATGCGTGACTCGAACCTGTACCTTCCACGTGAGCACCATGGCTCATAATTATCTCAATGAAATTAGATTTGAATTAGTAACAGAGGATGTATGTGATGTATTGGATTGTAATTTTGAGAGTTATTATGTTCATGTGCTTTTGATTTGTAATAATATGCGTATCAGAAGGAATTAACGACATTGAGGATCGTGCCTGACACGACGCTGCTACTAGATTGCCCGTTCTGAGCTGTTTTTGTGATTGGACTCGCTTCAGGCTTTCATTCTCTTTTGAAATCGGATGGGATGCCAGCAGTGCCTGAACCACCAACTGTTATTTTACCCAGAAAGTTGGCAAGAAGGTATAAATTGATAATGAAGGTGCACTAGGCAGCACAGGGAGAAATTTAGCTTATAGTGTTCAACGAAGGTCAAAATGAATAAGGAAAAACAATGTGAAAAAATAATATATCTGAACCAGATGGGATTAGATTTCTTACAGTAATTTAATCAGTTATTTTAAGGGTTTTGTGAGGAAAAATACTGACATATTTGATTCGGACGGGTTTAAAATCATAAAGTATCCATGTGAAACATTGTAACTAGTGTTATTATAGTTGGCCTAGCTGAAATGAAATAAAATGTAAATATTTCATGAAACTTGAAATGAAATAAAAATAATAAAAATTAAAATGAGAAGTTTTGCCTTGGCAGGTTACTGAAATAAGGTAAAGCTAAAGTACTAAGACTGAAAATAAATAAATAAATAAATAAAACCAATGTGAATATTAAGAGAAAACCACATACCAATTGAAAGATTTACTAAAATTAAAAGTTAAAAAATATATTAAAAAGAAAGAATTAAAATTGTTCATGAAAACATTAATCTAATATACTGTACGTAACATTTATAAAAGTTGTATTAAGATCTGGTTCAAATAGGGTTAAAGATTTATCACTGTCATGCTTCACTTCACTTCGTTTACTAGACTATAAATGAAACACTATGTTTATGAATAACCCTTAAATGTGTTTAAGCAAATCTCTTTACTAATAGTACATATGGATGATATCTTAATTTCTCCCAAGAGAACTGTTCTCACAAATCCCATGACGCATGTTCGCTTTCTAAGCAGAAACTAACCCTAGAGGCTTTTAAAATGCACCGAATACATTAAAACAGTCTACTGTGTAAACACTGTACATATAATGCACTATACTTTGAGATCCAGAACAATCTTCTGCACTTTAATTGCCTGAAATGCTAAATGAAATGCATGACACCCAAACATCTGCTAGGAGACACAGCTACCTGCAGGCCAACCTCAACTGAACAGCGTTGAAAAAAACTGTGAATCAACTGAACTGGCATAGAAAATGTTGCTAATCAGATCCATGTGTCAGTAGCGACTCACAATCTGGACTGTTCTAAAAAAGAAAACATAACTAAGAAAGGATCACACAGCAACTTCCTGAGGAAACAGAAGACTGTTTACCTTAGGGTTCACCATTATCCATCATCAGTGTATCTCACAATCACACCTTTCCTGTCTAGAAATTAGCTTCCGCCTCACCTGAGGGATCTAAATCCCTATCTGCAGGAAATCTGCTCGGACTAGAAATAGACAGCCGGAGCAGAAGCTGTGAGGTGAGTTCCCAGAATTGGGTTTTGTAAAAGCACTGGGGATTTGATCTATCTGTCTGGTTGAAGCCAATGTCCTCAGAGCACATGTGATTGGTCTCTCTGGGGCAAAAAAAAAAGAACTCCAACTTTGTGCGAGTATTAAACACAGGACAAAAGCCTGTCTGAATCGTGCGCTCGCTGAGCCCTGGGGCTTTCTGGGAAATGAAATAAACAAATTGTAGAGGCAGGTACTGCAAAAGATGTTTGGTTCCTGAGATGTTTAAATTACTAAGTGTACTTCACCGTGGCATTTGCTCCTCCTCCATAGAAAACCATATTTAGGCCTTGAACTGTTGCCTGCTGCCTGTTGCTAGGCTACACAGTTAGGGATGGAAAATAAAACACTTATCAAAAAAGAGAAAAGTGCACTCGGGGTGCGAAAGCATAAACTGCGAGAATGAAAGGCTAAATGTCTCGCGTAGTGACAAAACCGAAAGAAGTGTGTGCTGTTTGACACCGGTGAAGAAACCTCAATTAAAATCAAGTATGCAGAGGCTTCAATGAATAGAGTGTTCCTTACACACAAAACATTACTGTGCTAAAATGACGCTGGAAAATCCGTTTATATATTTATTAAATAGAATATTTCATACTATTTAATGAATATTAAATATAATATGGAATATACAGGTACTTTACATGTGTGTCCTGAGTGTGTGTGCACATTACAGGATAATGGGATTAACATTGCATAGTAATATATTTATTATTAACATATAATTACTAATGTTTTGTCACATTAATACCAAATTAATGCAATACCTCTTTTGTGTTGGAATTTAAATCAAATGCATCTTCCTGTCGTTCCAAATTCACTTCAAATTTATGAAACCAAAGGATGTAATTTCGTAAATTTCAAATTTTCGCTACCACAGACTTTTTATTTTTCACTGATGTATATATTCAGATGATAATAAAAGGCCTAAAACTCACTGAAGCCTGTGATTCGAAATGTGGCCTCCTACAGCTCGCCATTATGCATGAAGGGAAATTACAAGACATGTGATAATCACTTTTCTTCCCCGTGCACAACAAACTTGAAGTATTTTGAGACACGATTGTGCACGTGCACTCGAGGTAGCCGTTTTTTTTTCTCTGTGAATGCACTGCGGCACGATCGCGCGTTGCGTTTCTCATCAGCACCTGATGGCAGTTCATTCGCCCATTATTTCCTCCACTGAAAGAATGAGTTTCCTGTACTGCATTGATTCGAGGGGCTTTCATCTCAGCGTGTTTAAGCAAAGTGACATTCTCGCACATGTATGACTGTGGTGTGATGGTAGACTGTGATATTAATGTGGGCTATGAGAGCGGACATGAAAGAGCAGGAGCAGCAGGAGCGCAGAGCCGGCTCAGATGTATGCGGGAGGGGTAGCGGCTCTGAGCATGCTGGGCTGTCTGGGCTCATGAGGAGGGAAGAGGCAGGTAGGAGGAAGGAGCGTGCAAAAAGAAATGAGATGAAAATAAACAGGACAAACAACAAACACAGACTGGGCAAAGCCCTCGGATGCACTGAAACTACACGATGCAACTTTACAAACAGCAGTATATAAAGGTTTAGGGGTGTAGGGGACTGGGGGGCGAGATGAGTTTGGTGGTCTGCTCGGCTGCATGAACGTCCAGCCCAAAGGAGGCCACTCGATTTCAATATAAACACAGAAACACCATTATGTTTGAAATGGAATTTAGCATACTGCATGCTGTGCTATATAGAATGTGAAATAATACACTATACAATGCGATATATTATCGACAACATAAAATGTACTTTTTACATTTCCTCCTTCCATAATGTGAAAAAGGATACACAACCAGAAAGAAAAAAATGTCGAGGAGAATTATATGTTTGGATATATTTTTATATTTGTTACACTAAATATATCTAAATGTTTAGATTAGATCGATAGAACAACAGAATAATAGGTATGTACGCATGTAGAAAAATAGAATGACAAATCAATAGAACGCAGGAAGAATAGATAGAACAATAGATAGACAGACATACAGAATGGTAGATAGTATGATCAAATTATTTTAGAATTATTGAATGATACTGTAGATAGATAGAAAGAAAGACGGATAGATCAGGATGCCATTTAGATTTGAATGTTAAGACTAATTTGTACAATTAAAGTGTAATGGAATCATTACAGTACATATATTTTAATACATTGCTTTGTTCAATATGAGAATTACTCTTTAACATGCATATAGTTTTCTGAAATAGTATATTAAAGGGGTCTTCCGGTGCCACATGTACTTTTTCAAGCTGTTTGGACTGAAATGTGTATTGAGAAAGTGTGTACACAATCACCCTACAATGATAAAGATCCACCAGTAGTTTTTATTTGATGTAATAAAAATAAGTTGCCCCTTCTAAAATCAAGCCATTCTCAAATGCATGTCAGTGTGGCGTCACACCGAAAGAGGCCACTCCCGCGATAGTTGATTGACAGCAGCGTGTCACACAGACTGAACTGGTGTCTTACCTCAGACCGGCCCTGAGTGAGCCGTCATCAGAC
>JAUCMU010000027.1:8080867-8093763 GCA_032275025.1 Enteromius treurensis | reverse complement strand
AACCACGGCTGTGTGTAGTATATACAGCTCATCCTTACTTTCAAGTACATTCAGAACATTAATTTTTACTAAATATCTATCTAGTAACTTTACTAAACTCAAGTTTATATACGAGAATTTCTTCACAATATCTGTCATTTTCATTTATTGTTTGCATTTAGTGGATCCTGTCCTCCAACAAAAAACAACCCTATGGCCATGTGTTCTCTGGGTTCAAACCCATAGAATATATATATATAGTAGGCTTGCTCAAAACTTATAGGAATCGTGTATTTGTGGCAATTTGTGTGGTTAATAAGTGATCTTACAAGAAATCCAAACTGCCACAAAATGGATCATACTTTAAAGCAAATGAATCGGCATCCCATAATCAGTATTGTATTTAATTCAACAATAATGATGCGGGGTACAGTAATCTTTATTTTTATTGACAACTTAAAAAAAGAAATTACAGTCTGTTTGGTCAGAGCATTTCAAGGATGTGTTGATGTCATTCTTATGGAAGGCCAAGGATATTTGTAATCATATTCTGAGGCACGGACACATCGAGATCCTGATAAGATTTTCGCTCCAAAATGAACATCTACATCGAAAGATCAAGCGAGTGACAGAAAAGGATGTGACAAGCACAACCTGACAAGTGACAATGATGGCGAGGCGCCGCAAGACCACCGAGTCCAATATCGGCGTTTAGATCTTATTAGGGCGACCCACCCGTCTCGGCACAAGCCCTTGCACTTTACCCTCTTCTTGCTGTCTTTTTAGCTCATGGACAGTAACATGCATCAGCGGCATACTTACACTCTCTCACACGCACATACACGTAGATGCAAAAGCACAGAAGGACACAGGAAAAATGTAAAAAAGGGTGAAATGGAGTGAGAACCCTGCAGCTCAGATGGGATACTGTACCTTGGAGAGCGTTGATGGTGGTAGTGGTGGGTGGGGGGGTTGTGGTGAGAACATCTAGATGGAGAAAATGAAAACACACATAAGAGGTATTAAATGAAGGAGAGAAGTCACAAAAGCCATCATGTTAGTATGAAAGAAAGAGGAACATCTCTTTAACCAAAACCCCCTTTACACCTTGCATGAGACCATTTCTGTCATTATATCATAAACCTGACTGAATTTACCAGGCAAGACTTGCCTGCATAATAATAGATCAATATCTGTCCTTTTGATTAAATGATTTGTACATTTTCCAACATGCTGTTCTTTTTAGCGGGTTTTATTATCTGGTCATCCAATTTAATGAACGATGTGCTGTTTCTCTTTTCAGATCCTCACAGGGGCGATTTAAAACTTTATTGTCTCCCATTTTCCTTATTTCTAAGCCTTATTAGCATCCTTTTACTGTGAGAATGTTTCTAAAGCAGGGAAATGCAATAGAGCGCAACTGTGCCTGCCCACTTGTTAAGCCGCCTTGGTTCCGGAAATACTTTTTCCATTCATTTTTTATTCCATAGGGATTAAAAAAAAAAAAAAATCTTCATCAAAGAGTTCAAAGGCGTGAACCAAACCCACCGGCTTTCAGATTAATCAAAACATAAAAAAAGTCTGATTTGAAACAAAACTTTTTTGAAAAACTGGACAAAAAGGGAAATGTATGCGAAATATCCATTTAATTGCTTTAATGAGGGGATAAACTATAATCCTATGAGGCATTGATTGAATTAAGTAAAGTCTAAAGCTGCATTTATTTGGTCAAAAATATCATAAAACAATATATTTAAAAAAATATTTTCCTATTACAATTTTAACTTTTAATAAGTTAAATGCAATTTATTGCCAAAGCTGAATTTCCAGCATCATTACTCCAGTCTTGATCCTTTAGAAATCATTCTTAGTTCAGATTTAGTTCTCAAAAAACTTTTTTATTATCAGTGTTGAACTTCTTTTTTTGTTTAAATTTAAAATAAAATTAAATTTAAATTTAAAAGCATCCTTGCTAATTAAAATTATTAATTTCTTTGAATCTTAATTACTCAAATCTTTCGAAAATATAAATGTGTAGTTAATGTGTAATTAAGTATAATTATGTAATTTTTATGTAATTAAAAATAAATTATCCAAAACTCTCCCTAAAAACAAACCTTCATAAAGCTTTATAAAGTGACAGTCGCCATTTTAAAAACTAATGTCATTAATGTCTAATGATATTTGGTAAATCATGGAACGTGCTGAGTATGTGCAACCTGTCAGTGGTGTTTTCCATTGTATGTGGGTAATTGCAGGTCGATTTTTATTAAATCACACTTAAGATACACTATAAAAGAATGTCTAAATGTAAAGGGGGCTTAAGACAATAGCTGAAAAATATCCTCCATTGAGATGAAAAATGGCCTGTCATTTTGCTTTTACATGAAATTGCATGTCTGACTGTGAAGCAGTTTCCTGCAAAACAGTGTTATTGAAACAGCTGTAGGCAAATTGGCCAGCTATAGATATTTGATCAAATGTAATGTAAGGAACATGCAAAGAAAATTACTACCTGCAATAATAAAAAACGACAGCTTAAGAAACATAAAATTAGACGTCCAAGCAACAGTATAAATCCTACATTTCAATGGGCATGACACTGGCCGACGTGATTAAACAAAACACACTGTGCCAAAGGCTTTGTTCAGACAGGCAGCAAAAATCCGATGTTTTGGCATATCTTACTCAAATCCGTTTAGTTGTTTTGTTTGAAGACTGAACGGCGAAAAAACCCCACATGAAATCCGATGTTTACAAAGTGATCCAAACCCAATCTAATCCGATTAAAATCAGACTTTTTTGGAACGCATCCGATCGGCGTTTTCCGACACAATGTGCATGTAACATCACACAAAAGTACGCAATACAGTCTGCAGCTGTGTCCGAGTGCACCTTATAATGAATGAGCGGATAAATCAGCAGCATTTGCATGAATGTGCCTTGTGATTTCAGCTCGATATGGTGACAGATGTGAGCAGAGGCCAAACTTCCCCGTTTTCCGTCCTCTCTGACAGCTGCACTCAGAAAGGTTCACGGCATCTTGCTGATGCTTACATCATAACTACAGCAACTGATGTAGATGTAGCAGATATTGGCCGAAACAAACTGATCCGATTTCATCGCTTGGATGGTCAGTCCTAAAGTTCACATCCGTAAACCAGTTGGGATTTAAGAAAACCAAAAAGGTCCACTCGACTTGATTCAAATCTTTCAGGCAGCTTTCCTATCATGCGGCGAGCATGGAAACGAGAGAAAGAGAAAATTACATTACGAGAATCATTTATTAATAAACACACAGTCATATTGGATACAGCCATCGCACAATCAGCGGAATAATGGGGCGCTGGCAAATGCGGCCGAGCTATTGTACTGTGGCTGTGCGATGTGACTATCATTCCACTTTTTAGCACAGATACTCAGGCGCCTTGCTGGGGAACAGTCGCAGCAGGCAAAATTGGCTGGCTGTCTCCATCACTTTATTGTCTGTGCTCCATCAAAAGATCTCAGTAGGAGCCCAAACACTTCCCAACTAATGATAAAACATCAAGGACAGGATAATGTCTCTGAATGTAGATGCTGGGAGACGCATTGCCTGATGAAAATATTTCAGGGATTTTGTGCGCCGTGACCGATTGCAGACGGGTTTTGGAAATGTCATAGTCCCGTGGCTGAAATTGTGCATGCAGGGGATACAGCCAACACAAAGGTCTGAATAGGATGTGGCATGCATAATAGTCAAGCAAACAAGAATTTTCCACGGGCAATTTGCAGGCTGGGTGACTCCTGGCTCGATGTTATGAGCGGCAAGATGCGAATGTGTTTGGACGTGCAATATTTCCATTTGTATGTGAAGGACGGAAATATGAAATTCCAATCACGCGGTGAGAAAATGGACGATACGAGTACTTATCGAGAGCGGGATTGTCCTGACAACACTTGCGAGATGTGTCCTCATAAAACCCACTGGCTCTTTTCCACTGCCTTTCAGCAATGCTGAATGTGTTGAATCTCTGGTTAATGGTCCAGATTTGAGCTGAGCGGGCATGAGTCAGGCCGACCTGCCTTTATTTTCTGTTATTTATGGAGAAAGATTACACCAGGAGACCTGTTTGCTGGTGAAACCACCCCAATGACCATGATTCTTATGATGACAGTAACATTTCAATCATCGAATAAACTCTGATTTTAAAACATATGGAACATTCAACTGACAGATGTGTCCTTTTTATTTTATATTTGGCATCCTTTAACTATGAATAAAGTAAAATTATTAATTTTTGTTTGGTAGAGTTCCTTATTATAGTACAACCTAGTGGGATTTGATATCTCATAAAACATCTTGCTACATGTAGTACCAGGCTGGACCCTTTTTGCCACCAGAACTTTCTTAATTCCACATTGCATAGATTCAACAAAGTGCTTAAAACATTCTTCGGAGATTCTGGTTCATATTGACATGACAACATCACGCAGTTGCTGCAGATTTCAGCTACACATCCATGAAACAAATCTCCTGTTCCTCAAAATCCCAAAGATCTGGTGGCTGTAAAAGCCATTCGAGTAAATCACTCACTGTCATGGTTAAGCAACTAGAGTGAGATGATTTGAGTTTTTTAACATGGTGTGTTATCCTGCTAGAAGTAGCCATACAAGACAAAGCTATCACTCTCTGTTGTTTAAAGTGGTAATATAAAACTTAACTCCCTCCACATTTCTAATATAATAAATCAAACATTGTTGATTGTTCGTTTTTAATCTAAACAGAGTGCAGCTCATTGGCATTCATTTGCCGGTTAACTTGTCATTCGAGTCTCTGCTGGCGTTACACTCTTATTGTTTGCCATCGTCTGTATTGTTGTTCTTTTTTTTTCTTGCTCTGTTTAATTAATTGTTCGATGTAGTTCATTTGCCGTTTCGCTCCATTTTTCACAAGTTTATCAAACAACAGTGGTCAAAGATACTAGAAAAGGTAAGGAAAGTATCCTCACAATTATATTCCTTATTAGAGAAAAATGGTATCTGTGAGGGTTTACAGTCAGGATTTAGACTGTATCATAGTATTGAGTTACAAAGAGTTACAAATTACCTGCTTCTAACATCTGATTGTGGTTGTATCTCATAATTGTTGGAAAATAATAAGATCTCAGTGCCGCGTTTGACACTGTTGACCACAACATTCTCTTGAATAGACTAGAAAACTCTATTGGCATTAGTGACCGCTATCAGTTTGTAGCAGTAAATGAAGACGTAGATCACAAGTGCAATATGGAGTACCTCAAGGCTCAGTACTAGGGTCATTACTTTTTAACGCTTTACGTGTTACCCTTGGGACATATTATCAGGAGAAATGGTGTTAGCTTTCACTGTTATGATGATGATACTTAGCTCTATATTTCTTCTCAGCCAGGTGAAACACACCAAATAGAGATTTTAACGAAATGCATAGCTGATATAAAAAAATAGGACGACAAGTAACTTAAATTCTGACAGAAACAGAGGTATTAATTATCTGACCTAAAAACCCCACATGTAATAATCAAGAACATTGTCTAACACTTTAATGGCTGCTCTGTCAATTCTTCTTCATTAGTTAGGAACCTAGGTGTGCTGGTTGATAGCAATCCTTTATTTCAAAGCATTTCTAGCATCTGCAAAACTGTATTTTGTAAAACTTTTCCATCTCAATAAGTATTAATAAGATATATCAAAATAAGAATGTCAAAATCTACTGCGGGTGGCAGATCTTTTTTCTTATTTAGCACCCAAAGTCTGGAACAATTTACCCAATGCTGTTAGGGAGGCAAACACACTCTGTCAGTTTAAATCTAGATTAAAGACACATCTCTTTACTCTGGCTTACACATAACACACTGAAACACATTTATTAATCAAATCCGTTAAAGGATTGTTAGGCTGCATTAATTAGATATGCCGGAACCAGGAACACTCTTAACCCTTAACACACAATGTACTCGTTACATCGTAAAAAGAATGGCCTCTACGATAATATTAGTCTGTCTCTCTCTTATTCTGTTCCTCAGTACGTATCCAGATCAGATGGTGTACCAGCACAAAAAGATGATCTTCATCGGAACACCTAGATTAGCTCCGTGGACAGATCGCCGGATCCAGATGCACACACACACACACACTATTGGACATTACACAATTTAACATGTGTTTAAAATTTAACTGGAAATTAGGTGCTGGGCGTCCGGCCAGAGGAGAACTGGACCCAAATAAGCCTGGCTCTCACAAGGTGTTTTTCTCCATTCTCTCATGGATGGGGTTTTGGTTCCTTCCCGCTGTCGCCTCTGGCTTGCTTTGTTGGGGACACCTGATTTCCAGTGATTACCGTCGTCTTGACTACAGACACCGTCTCTGCATTTGATAAATAAAGTTTCATTCTCGTCATTATACATTACCATCACTCTGTTATTCTACTTGATAATGTTAAGTGCTTTGCTACAATCTGTATTGTTAAAAGCGCTATATAAATAAAAGTGACTTGACTATAATTGCCTTTTTCTCAGATGGTCAAAAAAAAAAAAAATATATATATATATATAGTAAAGTGTAGGTTTGTAGTGTCACGTCCCGGCCAGTCTAGGGTTAAAGGGAAGGACTCTGTATTTTATTTCTTTTTTCTTATTTAGTAGGTAAGTTACCGCTGTAAACCCAGTTAGTCTCCCGTTCTGTTTATTATGTTGGCCTTGATCCCTTTCCGACGAGATGCTTCCTGCCTATTTATTTTGAACCATAATAAACCTGTTATTTTTCCGAAATTTCTGTTGTCATTATTACAGCTGGTACAGGAAAGGGGTTTCGTTACAGATTTTCTTTTTATCTTGTCATTGGCCTTGCCAACCCTAGACTGGCCAGGACGTGACAATTGGGGGCTCAATTGCTTTGCCAATTGAAGATTCCCTAAATTATGATATTGTGAAATTAGCTGTATTGCGAGCCTATGAACTGTGGCTGGAGTCGTATCGAAAGAAGTTTAGGGCTTGTTCAAAAACAGCTAAGCAAACGTTTTTGGAATTTGCGCGTGAAAATAAAGCATTGTTTCAGAAGTGGTGCCTCTCTACCAAAATTACAACACTCGAAGATTTGCAGGAACTAATTTTGTTAGAGGATTTAAAAAACTGTTTACCAGCGAGCATAGTATCGCACTTAAATGAGCAGAAAGTCTCGAGGTTGTCTGATGCTGCAGTTCTGGCCGACGAATTTGTGCTTACGCATAAAACTGTATTTTCTCCTGTGCGCGTTCCAAAATTTCTTTCCACTGTGGATGTAGGGAAAGATGAAGGAAACGTTTTTTTTAGACCTGCGAATGATCTGAGAAATGTGGCAAAACGGCCCGAGAAGAAACAAGTTTGTTTTTATTGCCTTGATCCTGGCCACTTGATCTCAAATTGTAAGGTTTGGCAGCAGAAAGCAGGTGGAAAACCTAAAGGAGTAGCGTTTACGTACCTCTGTTTCTGAACGGCCAGATTTGCGAGCAAAGTCTTCTCCCTTCGAATCATTCCTGCAAATGTGTACCGTAGCGCTCTTAGATGTTTTTCTGGCCCTAGGTCTATTGTAATGTTAAAGGATACAGGGTCCGCCCAGTCTATCATACTAGAATGTGTGCTGCCGTTCTCGCCGAAATCATACACCGGTAACAATGTTCTCATTCGTGGCATCAAAATGGGATGTACTTCAGTGCCTCTACACACTGTCCATTTAAAATCCGAACTTGTTTCTGGCCCTGTGAATATTGGTGTGCATTCCCACTTGCCCGTGAAAGGGGTGTATATGATTCTAGGTAACGATTTGGCTGGAACTAAAGTTTTCCCGTATCCAATCGTATATGCAGTGCCCGTTTTAAGTGATCAAGATGACGCACAGGCACAGTTCCCTTCTCTTTTTCCATCATGCTCTATAACTCGTGCCCCGAAAAAGAAATTTGATGATGTCCTTGACCTTTCTAGTTCGTTTTTGGGTTCATCGCCAGTAAGCGCTGAGTGTAAATTACTTGTGCAACCGCAACTGTCCCAAAGTGACGAAAGCTTGAAAGAGAGTGATGTTGCCTTAAAAGTGGGTAGAAAACAGTTAATTACTGCTCAAAAATCTGATGCACCGGTATGTTATTGTTGGGACGACGGTGTGCTAATGCACTGGTGAAAACCGTCCGATTCTGAACGTGAGGGAGTTTACCAAATTGTGCATGATCGCATCGCTAGGCATTTCTTTTGGCCGAGTATGAAATCTTCAGTGTCTGCATTTGTTCGATCATGTTGCATATGCCAACTGGCGGGGAAACCGAATCAGATAATTCCTCCAGCTCCACTTCAAAGTATTCCTGTTATGGGGGAGCCTTTCGAAAGACTCATTCTTGAATGCGTAGGGCCCTTGCCAAAAGCTAAAACAGGTCATCAGTACATCCTTACAATAATGTGTACCGCTACGTGCTACCCAGAGGCCGTGCCCCTGCGCTCGATCACCACTAAAGCGGTGGTAAAAGAGTTAGTTAAATTATTTTCTACGTTTGGATTACCTAAAGTAATTCAAACGGATCGGGGAACGAATTTCACCTCCAACTTGTTCGAACAGCTGGTAAAAGAACTTCAAGTGCAACATGAATTGTCCAGCGCCTATCATCCGGAATCGCAAGGTGCGCTCGAGCGTTTCCATCAGACGCTGAAGTCAATGCTGCGCACATATTGCATCGAAACTGGCAAAGACTGGGTAGACGGATTGTCTCTTTTAATGTTGGCCGTGAGAAGCACTGTGCAGGAGTCATTGGGATTTAGTCCTGCCGAACTTGTGTTCGGTCACACTGTTCGTGGACCATTGAACTTAATTCATGAACATTTTCTTTCTAAAGACACTCCCCGGGTGCCGATTCTGGAGTATGTGAGTAAGTTCCGTGAGCATCTCTGTAAAGCTTGGGAGGTAGCTAAGAAACATCTCTCTAATACTCAAGCCAGGATGAAAACGAGGTATGACCTTAAGAGTGTTGCTCGTAGTTTTCGGCCTGGAGACTCCGTGCTTGTGTTTTTACCTGTGCCCAGTTCGCCTATGCACGCTCGGTTTGCTGGCCCGTATAAAATAGAAAAGAAACTAAGTGACACAAATTACACTGTTCTCACACCCGATCGACGGCGTAAAAGTAGAGTTTGCCATATTAATATGCTGAAAACCTTTGTGGACCGAACTAAGTCTGATGTGAGTTCCAAAAATGACAGTGTGTCTGCTGTGAATGTAGTGGGTCTGACTGCGGGTTATTTACCTGAGGCAGATGGTTTACTTGGCAAAGATGCACAAACTTCTTGTGGGAGGCTTGAAAATTCTGCCATTTTATCGACACTGCCGTCTTATTTATCTTATTTGCCCAAAGAACACCGCAGTGATATCATAAAGTTGATTAATATGTATCCTGCACTGTTTAACGACGTTCCTTCCCAAACTAACGTGCTGGTGCATGACATTGATGTAAATCAAAGCCAGCCCATCAAACAGCATGCTTATCGAGTGAACCCGTACAAACGTCAGGTGATGTAAAACGAATTTGTGTACTTGGTACATAATGGTTTCGCTGTCGCAAGTCAAAGCCCGTGGAGTTCACCTTGCATTTTAGTGCCCGAGTCTGATGGTTCTCTTCGATTCTGTACAGATTTTCGCAAGGTGTATTTTTTTTTGTCACACCTGACTCGTTCATGCAATATACTGTGATGGCCTTTGGAATGCGGAACGCATCTGCTACGTTCCAACGTTTAATGCAGACTGTACTGTCGGAGGTGCAGGACTGTAAAGTCTATCTTGATGATGTAGTTGTTTATTCCATGTCGTGTGGTGACCACTTAGACACGCTCAACGCCGTTTTAAAACGCTTGTCTGAGGCTTCGTTAACCCTTAACCTTAGTAAGTGTGAATTTGCTAAAGCGATGGTTACTTACCTGGGAAAGGTAGTAGGGCAGGGTCAAGTCAAACCTGTGAGTGCTAAGGTTGAAGCTATTGCAGAGTTCCCTTCACCTAACAACAAACGTGAATTACGACATTTCTTAGGGATGACCGGGTATTGCAGGGGTTTTTGTAAGAACTTCGCTACAGTGGTTGCACCCCTTACCGATCTCCTAAGCACTGACCGCAAATTCACATGGGACGAAAAGTGTGAATCCGCCTTTTGCTCTGCCAAAGACTTGCTGTGCAATGCTCCAATTTTATCTGCTCCCAGATTCGATTGGCCATTTACACTGCATGTTGACGCTAGTGCTTGTGGCGCTGGCGCGGTGCTGATGCAGCCCGATGATGATGACATTGAACACCCCGTCAGTTACTTTTCGAAAAAGTTCACTAAGTGTCAGAAAAATTATAGTACTATCGAAAAAGAGGCGTTAGCCTTACTTCTAGCCCTCCAACATTTTGAAGTGTACTTAAGTTCTGGTAATCAAATTATAGTGTACACTGACCATAATCCTTTAACTTTTCTGTCGCGGATGTCAAACTCGAACCAACGTCTAATGAGGTGGGCACTGATTCTTCAAGAGTTTGACTTGGATATACGCTATAAAAAAGGTGCAGAAAACCTGGTAGTTGATGCGTTATCCAAGGTTTATTCTGGAGATCACTAATTGCATCTATGTAGAGAAATTAAAGGTGCAAGTTTTATTTTATTACAAACCTGGGTTTTGTAACTAAGGGTGGGGGTGTTACATCCCTGGATGTGGTTTACTTATTAAACGGAGTATCCGTTATTTCTATATATGCAGGTGTTGCGTGCTTTGGAGTGTGCGCAGTTTTTCTCTCTTTCTCTCTCTCTCTCTCTCTTTGTCTCTCCTGATAGAGCCTGATTGGACCCAGTTACAGGAAATGACGAGGCAAGCGGGAGAGCATAAATGCTGGGAAGCAGAACAGGGTGTGAAGAGCTGTGCTTGTGTGCGCGTCGTGTGAGCTCCTCCGTGCGTGTGTTGAACCGTTCTGCCCTTCGTCTCCTGCACCAGACAACTTGTGTGTGATGTTGTGAATCAGCTTCGATAATTTGTTTGAGACATTATTAATTCCCTCTTATATTTAACTGTCACCTGATATTTGTCTTTTGTTAATCGGAAGCGGTAGGTTGGGGATTGCCTTCTTTTTTTTATGGTGGTTCTTGTTTTCTCCTGGTTTTTGGCCAGTTAGGGAGACAGGGAAGGACTCTGTATTTTATTTATTTTTCCTTATTTAGTAGGTAAGTTAACACTGTAAACCCAGTTAGTCTCCCGTTCTGTTTATTATTTTGGCCTTGATCCCTTTCCGACGAGATGCTTCCTGCTTATTCATTGTGAACCATAATAAACCTGTTATTTTGCGGAAATTTATGTTGTCATTATTAGAGCTGGTACAGGAGAGGGGTTTCGTTACAGATTTTCTTTTTATCTTGTCATCGGCCTTGCCAACCCTAGACTGGCCGGGACGTGACAATCGCTAATCCCATTAATTTACACAGCGGATAATAAACGTTACTCAGCAAACAACCCTTAGAATCAACTAGAAAACCTATTTCAAATCGGATGTGTCTTACCGTGAAACCACGCTCTTGTCTTCGTCTCCTGTTTGTTTTGAAAGTATCTTGAGCAGCTTCTTCAGACAAATGAGATGTCAGCACCAGGAGCCAAGAGGACCTGCCTGCAGACATACGGCGAGTGGAGCTCCACCCTCAAACCGAAAACACGCGTCACCTCCACTAAAATGAAAATGGCCTCGCGCACTTTAATTCAGGTAACGTTAATTTTATTTTTTATTGTAGCCTATTAATTAAAGATTGTTACAATAGCGAGTTACAAAGAGTTTATCACATCATAACAAAACTACTTGTGAAATTTCAATGTTAGTTTTGTGACCTAACGTTATATGTTTTGGTGGCTAAATTTTGTTACTGAAACGTTACTGAATGCTGAAAGGATACCAAAGTTTAGTAGCCTATGTAACGTAGAACTTTAAGAATGCATATGATGAGTTTGTTTTCACTTAATTCCAGGTATAGAATTATCGTGGGTATGTCAATGATGGATTATTCATTGCATTTTAAAGGTATGTTGTCACTCAAAAAGACACAACTAATTTACATGTGACATATCTCCCAATTTTTATGTGCAAATATGAGGTTTTTTGCTATTTGTCCTTCATGTTATACTGCACATTTGTGTTGTAATTATAGTTAAGCTACAGTTAAATGAGAAGACCTTTGGTGGCATTTTTATGATGCACTGAGATTCTCACTTAAGCTCCCAAGCTGGACAAGTGCAAGTCAGATATTTGTTTGGTATATAATAATATTCACCCTTTAAGGAATAAAATGTTTGCAATTGTATGTGTGCATTGAATAATTCTAGAAATTACATTACATTTTTTCTAAGTAACTCTTAAATTAAGTGATAAATTAAGTACTTCCGTTATTGAAAGTGTTTGCATGAATGTTTGTGTGTTTTTCAATGTGTATCTTTTGTTTGTATTATCTTGTATTTTCTTACTTTTCTTGATATGGACATAAGAGTCTGAAATAAAGGAATTAAATTGTAAGTTTCAAATTTAATATTTTTTGTTAATTTTTTTTTTTTTTTTTTTTCCAGACTTCAGCAGAGTCCGTCCTGCCTTGTGCCACCCCTTCAACCCCTCCAGCAGAGTCCGTCCTGCCTTGTGCCACCCCTTCAGCAGAGTCCGTCCTGCCTTGTGCCACCCCTTCAGCAGAGTCCGTCCTGCCTTGTGCCACCCCTTCAACCCCTCCAGCAGAGTCCGTCCTGCCTTATGCCACCCCTTCAACAGAGTCTGGGAAGTTTGTAAAGTGTCAACATTGTAATCTTAGTCTCCTCAAGAAGACATTCAGATTTGTCCCAGGATATCACACAGGCCTGCCATCTGCAGAGTGTTACTGTAGATGAGAGAAATGGCAT
>JAUCMU010000027.1:8063681-8080767 GCA_032275025.1 Enteromius treurensis | reverse complement strand
GGAGGCAAACACACTCTGTCAGTTTAAATCTAGATTAAAGACACATCTCTTTACTCTGGGTTACACATAACACACTGAAACACATTTTTTAATCAAATCCCTTAAAGGATTGTTAGGCTGCATTAATTAGATCAGCCGGAACCCGGGAACAATCCCCTTAAAACATGATGTACTAGCATTGTAAAAAGAATGAAAACTCTAATATTAGTCTGTCTCTCTCTCTCATTCTGTTTCTCATTTGGTATACAGATCAGATGGTGTATCAGCACAAAGAGATGATCTTCATCAGAGACCAGAACACCTAGATGGGCCCTGTGGACAGATCACCAAAACCAAATGCACACACACACACACACACTATAACTCCTTTGCACAATCTGAAATGCGCTTAAAATTGAACTGGACATTAAGTGCTGGGCTTCCGGCAAGAGGAGAACTGGCCCCAACTAAACCTGGTTTCTCCCAAGGTTTTTTTTTTTTCTCCAGTCTCTCACGGATGGGGTTTTGGTTCCTTGCCACTGTCGCCTCTGGCTTGCTTAGTTGGGGGGGTCATTTTCTAGTGATTACCATCTCTGCTTTAAATAAATAAATAGTTTAATCTCGTCATTATACATTACCATCACTCTGTTCTCCTATTTGATAACATCAGATGGTCAGACAGCCTCATGGGTGGGCCTTGGCCAATGAATGCTACTAGATTCCAGACCGTCAGTAGTCACTCTGAACATCTGGCTACGTCAGATTAAAGAGATGAATATGGCCAGTAGCACTACTTAGGTAAGGACAGTTGATACAAGGCAGTATGGATCCATGCTTTCATGTTGTTTACGTCAATTTCAGAACCTACCATTCGTATCTCAGACCTGGCAACCTTTTTCCAATCTTCTATTGTTCAATTTTAGAGAGCAAGTGCCTACTGTAGCCTCAGTTTCCTGTTCTTCAGGAGCAGCACCTGGTATGACCTTCTACTCCTTTAGCCCTATCTGGTTTTATAAGTTTTGAGTTCAGGTATGCTCTTCTGCATACCTTGGTTGTAAGGAGTGGTTATTCAAGTTACTGTTGTCTTTCTATCAGCTTGCACCAGTCCAGCAATTTTCCTCTGACTTCTGGCATTGACAAGGCAAGTAAGCATAACTTCTGCTTACTGGATATCTTTCTCTTATTGGACCATTCTCCTTAAACCCAAGAAATAGTTGTACATAAAAATTCCAGAAGATCAGCATTTTCTGAAATACTTTGACCAGCCCATCTGGCACCAACAACCGTGCAACATTAGAAAGCACTTTAATCACCTTTCAAACATTCTGATGCTTGGTTTGAACTTCAGCAGATCTTCTAAACCATGTTTCCAGTTGCTGCCAAGTGATTAGATGACATAACATTTGCACTAATGAGTATTTGAACAAGTGCACGTAATAAAGTGGCCAATGAGTGTGTTTGAACAGGCGAAATGTCTTTCTCCAGCACTGACTTTTATTATCTGGGAATAAAGAAGTTGTTGTGCTCCACAGAAGAAAAGTTTGGAATGTCATTAAAGTGAGAAAAGATACACTGATCACCTGTAAAAATCATGATGTACCGATGTATTACTAAAATAAAACGTTAAAGAGCTCTCCTTGTTGTCTCTGTCCCAGTAAAATGAAAAACCTTTGAGAGCATGATAAATTATCTATGCTAATGTATGAAAAGCCTTAAACATACCCAGTGGCTCCCTTTATGTGGTGTACCAATCCTGTTCTCAATGTCAAATATATTATGCTGTCACAGCAGAAATTAAAGCGGTTGAAAGGCTGTCTAATACTGTCAAATATACAGTACACAGCTTTTATACTGTGTATTAGCGCTCTTGGCAGAAACTTTGGCCTCATATCAAACATTACATAGTAGCTGTAGTCATTCAGAATCTGAAGCAGTCAAGAAAAAGCAGATATGATTGTATGTGGCACTCTGTGACACTGAGTCTGCATTTGTGTTTTAACAAGAGCGAATGTTACATGGGTTTGGCTGAGAGAACATCTCCCAAAGGAGCCTGAATATGGAGGTTAATGCTGGACATGGTCTGTGTCGATACTTATTCTCTCCCAACAGGCCTTTGCACAGAACATCAAGTGACTGTAATTGAAACATACACAATTCCCACTGGGAGAGACGTTGGTTAAAAAGACCGGTAAATAACAGCACTGCCAACCTAGATGTAGGTGGAAACACATAGGGTGCAGGTTTAAAGGTTTAAACACACGCATTAGAATCTGTCAGTGGTGTATGGCAAATGCAAAAATAAAATACCATAATAGCTTGAACTTCAAAGAATTTATCTGCTTCAGATGAATATTAATGAATATAAATTTAACGCAAGTGATGAGCAGTCATAAATGAGGTAAGGAAGATTAATGGAATAAATAAATAATAAATACGACTAATAATAAATAATGTGGTAACACTTTAATAAGGTGTCATTGGTTAACGTTCATTAACATATTAACTAACATGAACAAGTGACAAACAATGCATTTAATACACTTATCTTAATGTTAGCTAATGAAAATACAGCTGTTCATTGTTTATTCATGTTAGCTCACAGTGCATTAAATAATTGATTAGCGAAATTAAAGTAAAAAAATAAATAAATAGAATGGTTGTGTCTCCAACTGGTCTGCTTAGCTGAAAACACCTCTTTTACAGGTACAGTACTGCAAGATTTGATTTAACCTTCCCATTGATATATGTGCATTTGTTTGATAATATATCCAGAATTTACATAATATAACTGAACCGGCCAGTAGGTGGCAGTAAGTCACTATCTTTGTCACTAATTCATCCCTTAAAACGATTCAGTTAAACGGTTAATTTGTTTAGTAATGAATCAGTTGACCCTCTTTTTGAATGGTTTGTTGAATCGTTGAGTCGCTAGATTTGATCAAAAGCAAAGATTCATTCATAAACAGCACTGTATGTGAGACTACATTTACAGCTGCTCAACTGTGACTTTGCTTCTACTTCTTTGCTTAATACAAAAAAAAAGCAAATTTGCAAACTTGTTCCCCTCGCGAACTACCATTTTAATAAATACAGCTCTTTACACCATACACTTAATCTATTAGTTACATCGTCTCTATACTTTGTTTGTTACCATGAATGACAAAACTGCAGCCTGCTCTGCAGATCTGTCCTGTGAGGAGCATGACACGCAGTGATAGAGAAGAATTTCTATTGACTGCAGTCTGCAGGTATCATGGCAAAAGACGGCATTGCGCAGCAAACCATAAACACAGCGCTAATGTGCAGAAATGGGACAAAGAGTAAAGAAGCTTATATACTCTTTGCTGGGATCGCTTTCGTAGTCTTTTGAACCATTTGGAAATGAAACCCCATTCAGTCTGGATCTGTCAAGGAAATGAATCATTGAATCATTCACTCAACTGATTTGTTCAAAATTCCGATTCAGTCAGGAACATCAATAGTATATGTTGCTCAGAGACACGCAAATAAATGTAATCAAAAATTGACAAAGTACATTATGCTAGTATAACAACTAAAAATAATTACATAATCTAATTCCTATTACTAAAAGGATCAATCCTAGCAATGATTGATTGATATTAATAATGATACTGATATTGACATTGAATGTGTATCTATGAACATATATTTCTTGTCTGAATCACATTAAACCATTTCTAATCAAAATCCAGTCACTGGAAATTCAAAACAGTTGAACAGCAACATTAAAAACTAGAGACAGCCTAAAAAGCAAACATGCAATTAGCTGAACTAGATTGATTAGCTCCACCAACGAATTAAATGCACTGCCTGAACTACACCTGCAAGCAATATTCCACTGTGAATGCTATACTTAAAAATGCAGAGAGGGTGTTAATAGATACACACTAATTAATCTGGATGCCATGATTAGTGGGGGGAAAAAACTAGTCTCCAGTGAGTGCCAGCGTGTATTTAGCTATTTTTGTTCAATTTTAGCATGCTTTAGGTCAACATAAGAAGCCTCAGATGTAATTAAAAGCTCTTATTAAGACATTCAAATCTCTACAGCTTCATAAATATGTTCGCTTTGTATATTGTATTCTGTTAATAAAGAGTAACGAGTCACTGAAGGATTTGCAAGATGTAAACTACATTTACATTAAAGACGAAATAAGACTCAGGGGAAAAGTAAGGATAATGAAGGCAAACGTATACAGAATGATACAAAAGAATGGAGCATGAATTCAATGTCAAGGCTGCAGACCTTGAGCATTTAAAATGACGTGCAGTTTCCTTCAGTGTCACATATTCCCAACTGCCAAATCTCCAGATAATTTAAACAACTTCATTATCATGATAAATGATAAACGCAGATAAACGTACATGAATTGCATTAAAGAAGTACCTGATCAGCAGGTTTTGCTGTCAGTGGAACAGTCCTGCAGGCAAAATCATCTACCTGGAAAACCATTACAACTAGCCTGTATCTTTCTGAAGGAAAAGGACCATGAAGTGAACTGAACATTTAGAGAAAGTACTTTGCTATTGCTAAACGGGAAAAAAATGTTCTTTACCAATTAAATGCTCATCCAAAAAGATGTAAGTGATCTGGGACAATTGACTTCCAGTGGTCTATAGTGTTTTAGGACTGGCAGATGGTATTGCTAGGTAGAAGAATATTTGGCAATGTCCATAAAAGCTTTCAGGTCCATTAAGTTAAGTTGCTTTCAACGTTAAAAATGTTAACTGCACATACATGCACAATTTTTTGTGTATTTGTGATCACAAACAGAGATGAAGGGCAGTGCCCTCGCAGTGAAAGGAGGTTAAGTGTCTTGCTCAAGGCCAACAAAAGTGGCTTTAAAAGAGCTTAAGCCTTTGTCTTCCAATTCGCAGTGAAGATGTTTCGGGACTGAGCCACCCACAGCCACTAGAACTGGGATCAAGTTGGATTTTAAATTCACTCTGAAAAAAGTCATGGCATAGACATCCCCTGCAGCAGTGCAGTTACATCACATTTAACAAAGAGAAGATATTACTTGCGTCCTTTTCTTGAACTGGAGTTGACTTTAGTTGTATATCACAAAGCTTTTAAACTAGATTTGCAGCCCTAGATTTTTCTTTGTCTGAATTGGGACTAGAAAAAGGAACAAAGGGTTATAAAATAGAATAGAACAATTTGAGGAAAATAATAACGGTGCATTAGTCCAGCAAACAAAATTGGTATGATTACAAATCAAAGCATATACTTTACACTGTAAAATTGATTTGTAATGTAACCTAAAAAGTGCTATGTGGTAAACTATCTGGTTTTGTTCATAGTATCAAAAATACTATTATGTGACTGAATCAATCTGCTGCATTAGGTTACAACCATGAAACACATTTTAATAGGTCAGAGCAAGTAGAAATAACTCTTTAAGAAAACTGTACTGTTTCATTTTGTATAGTTTATATAGAAGACTCTGCAAAAGTTTGGGGTCAGTAGGATTTTAAAGGAAACATATATAACTTTAATTGAGCAAGGATGCATTAAATTGATCAAAAATGGTGTTAAAGAAATTAATAATTAATAACATTTCTATTTCAGCTAAATGTTGGTCTTTTAAACTTTTTATTAAAGCAGCACAACTATTCTCGTCATTAAACAAATGTTTTCTGAAGGAAGGATCATGTGTGGCATAATGATGTTGAAAATTCAGCTTTACCATCATAGGAATAAATAATATTTTCAAATATTAGTGTATATATATATGTGTGTGTGTGTGTGTGTGTGTACTAAATTTTTTTTCAAAAAGCATGTTTTTACACACACACACACACACACACACACATACATATATAATTTTTTGTATTTGGGAAAAGGTTTTCTTTTTAGCTAATCCATAATATTTTCTTCTTTTCTCATTGGGCAGAAATAATGCAGTGACTATTTTTTTTTATATATAATTATTGTTATTGTTGGTGTTATTATTATTACATGTGTTGTTTCCATCCAATTCCAATTCCAAGTTCCAAAACAAATAAATCCTTTTTTTTGTTGAGCAAATTAACTGAGTACTATCTTTGCCAAAGGCTTCAGTAACACAGGATGGGTTTTCACTCTGCATCTCGGCTACAAGCTTATCAGGTTGTGACATGTATCTGTCCCATTGCAAATTCACATTAGCCTGCAAAAACATTTGATCTGACATCAAAACAGTCCCCTTTGTGAAGGCCATGAATGCAGTAATGGTGTAAATGGAGAAACTGTTACACTGCCTCCATTGTCTCGGCATGCCCAGCATTGCACTACACGCTTTCTGCGATTTTAGGAAATGTGCTTCTCCCATCCTGTTCAATGCTTCATGAAAAAACAAACGAAGTAAAAGAATGAGTAGCTGTAAGCATTTGCTCAACACAAGTCACTGCTTTACTGTGGCAGTAAAAGTAAATGCTCTAGCAAAAGCAAAGCGGCCATCCCCCCGAGGAGCAGCATTAAAAGTAACTCTGACAGACTGGAGAAGTATGGTGTGACCAGGATTATCAAGCTACAAGAGGTCTTTCCACTTGTTTCAGTCCTCTGAGGTAGGGCATGCACGACAATTGCCAGGGTAAATTGATTTAGAAATGCACCACAAGACAACGATTTTATTTACTGCGAAGCGTGAGCCATCTGAGCCGTACTAAAGAGAAATACAACTCTCAGGGTAACGCTACAAATGCATATCATTTCCATTATAATAAGGCTTTTTATGGCTGAAAATAATTTGCAAAGTCCTCACTCACATATTACACATTGCTTGGGAGATATAACTAAAAACCGCCACTTATACCAAGCCAGACGGCAATAAATCTCCTCTTTTTCCAGGACGCCCACTCGGCGCAAATAGACCCAAACTCCTTGAGCCTGTGAAATAAGAGGAAGTGGAGTAATCAGCAGGTGGTGCTCGCTCAGGTAGAGGTGACAGACATCGAACTAAGCTGGAAGTGGAACTGCTTCCAGGCGTGTGATGCACACAAACTCCCCCGTCTGCAGATGGGACGCTGATGACATCATTCCCAAACACCTGCCTCTGATATCAGCATTATCAGAGGCTAATAAATGCTCAATGACGAGCCACCCTTTCCCATCTCTTCAGGCTAATGTCTTGGGCTCGACAGGACAGCCTGTAATAGCTGCAGCTGGCGAGCCGTTAGGGCTCCCGAACACAACCTGCTTTAAACAATAACAACACTTCAAATCTTCTATAGCAAACCAAAGCTTTGTTAAATCCCAGGCTTCAAGTGCCACTGTCATAGTAATTATTGCTCGGGCTTTGAAAAATCCAGCTGTCAGCCCTTGTTAAGGATTAAACATGCGCCGAACACAATGCACTTCCTGTGTTAAGACTAGTACTATGAAAAACTCTCAGTTGAAGCCTATTCAATAAAACAATTAACCCTCTATTGCATGCTTATTGAAAACAATGTTGAAAAAAGACATTTCTGATTCACTTGTCTTACATAAAATGGACCTCATTAGTAAAATCAAACGCAAATAATAATAATAAATAATAATTTGGGGATGAGGTAGTTTCCTTTTAGGTATTCGGTGCAACACATGAAAGTAAATTTTTCAAAGACAGCTTTTTGTTCAAGTATTTGTGAATATTTCTTTTTTAGAGGCATTTTGTTTTATTTTTTTATATTTTAAATAGCTGTCACAGTCCTACCAATGTTGGAAAAAGTAAAAAAAAGAGAAAAGCTATTAAACTATATTATTACATTAATAATTAAATGCTAAGGCTGATAACTATTACAGTGGATCCATGTCCATTGCATTGATATTCATATACATGCCACTGTCGCACAGGGTTGCTTCAGGGCAATAAACATATTTAAGCAATTCCTCAAAACATACAAATAATGTATGTGCTTCTAAATGTTTTAAAATAAAGCCCACTCGCTAAGAAATATTAATCATATTTTTGAAGGATGGATAAAAAATAATCAATGCTGTAATGAAGGCAGCTTTCCAAAGCAAAAACGGGCACCCCGCATAGTGTATTATGCCAGAAAAATATCTTGTGTGACCAAAAAAAAAAAAAAAACATCTCTTCATTATTAACCAATTTATTTGCATCAAATGAAGAAAACCCAGAGGCATCATTGTGCAATAGAGGGTTAAAAGCTTCTGTCTTCAACAAAACATCAAGCTTCTTTGAAAAGCAAATGCACATGAAACTTGAAACCCTTAAGTCACAACACAACATTAAGCAGCTGATTACATGTAGACATCAAGGGCAGGCTGTCCAGACGTAGATTAAGCCAAGACTTAGACTGATATTGAAAACTAACCATTAACAGTGCCATTTTGTCCAAGACTATAGATTTAACTGTCTGGGAAATGCCGCTCTGGATGGATTGTTGTTTACAGACGCAGATTAAGTTCAAGTGCATACCGTATACATAAAGGATGTAATCATCGAAGGCTTCTCCCACTAAGTTAGATGCCACACAGCGGTACGTTCCGTTGTAGGACTTGTTAAGGTTTTCGATGAAGAGATCAGAGCCAGTAATCACGGCGTGGGAGGGGAAATCATCATCCACTTTGAGCCAGTTAATTTGATGAGGCCTGTAAAACATCAGAGTAATCATTTAGTGCTCAGTCTGAAAATGCTCAGACAGAGGCAGAGAAGAGAGAATAGTGCGCTTTATTCAGGACAACTTTAGCACTGCTGTAAAGTCAACACCTGTGCGAATACAGAACGATGTTGATTCTTAAAGGGTAAGTTCACCCAAAAATGTCTATTCTGTCATTAATTACTCACCCTGTTGTCGTTCCAAACCCATAAATCCTTTGTTCATCTTCGGAATACAAATTAAGATATTTTTGATGACATCAGAGAGTCATATGTCCCTCTATAGACAGCAACACAACTGGCAATGATCCAGGTCCAGAAATGTAGCAAATACATCTTTAAAACAGTCCATGTGACATCAGTGGCTCAACTTCACTTCACTAGGAGAATCCATTTTTCTTCAGTGACATATCTCAACGCACCGTTTATGCAAGCTTTAACATATTTGACATAATCAGCCTTGTTTTGAAAGCACATGCATGAACGTAATCTTTACACCTAGAGGAAAGCATACGCTTACTCTCTAAAATGGCGGAAGACGTAAGTCAAATGATGCACATTTTTTCTTTGCGCAAAAAAGTATTCTAGTAGCATTGCTAAGGTGAAGTTGAGCCACTGATGTCACATGGACTGTTTTATCAATGTTTTACTACGTTTCTGGACCTGGATCATTGCCAGTTTTGTTGCTGTCTATGGAGGATCAGATGGCTCTTTGATATCATCAAAAATATCTTAATTTATGTTCTGAAGATGAATGAAGGTCTTATGGGTTTGGAACGACATGAGGGTGAGTAATTAATGACCGAATTTTCATTTTTGGGTGAACTAACCCTTTAAATCTCAAGAATCGAATTAGTCTGGCCTGTTATCGATGAATCAAAAGAACGCTAAAGGGAACTTCCCATCCAATATATTGTGATAAGCATTGGGTTTCGGTACTTTTATTATGAAAAAAAGTCTCAGATTTAAAATTCTGTCCCTGGACCCTTTTCACAAGACTGTGATGACACGTCATCAGCATCATACATTTTTTAAATTTGTATCTTTTAAATAATGTATGTACATTTATCACATTATTCTTTTTATCATATTACCTTTGCATAAAATTATTTAAAAAAAAGGCAATGTGTGTTTATCAAAACAACAAAACAAATACAAAACAAGTATGACATATCAACACCAAAACATGTATATATTTGCATACCTGTCCGTCTATCCGAGTTATTCTTGTTATCATCTATTATTATCTGCATGATAAAGCAACGAAAACAAATTCGAATGAAATGAGTAAAGTGGCCTGAGGCCCCAGCGTTAGACTCACTGCGGTTTTCCTTTAGCTTTGCATGTCAGCTCGAGATTTTCCCCTTCTCTGGTCAAGCCCTCAGGGAATTCCACCACAATCTGCACTTCTGGTTTATCTGTGCATTGGACACAACAAAGACACAAACACAAACTCATTTCCAGTTGCACTGCAGTACGTTGATTCAGCTCGGTACCCTTATTGTATCTATCTAATTATCATTCTAAGGCCACATACCTGCCTCTCAGTCTGATTAGAAAACATCCCCGGCAGGTTTGGACATCATTTGCACATTCACATTTACGTTCATGTGTATTATGCATGCATGCTTAATACAAAGACCTGTATAATGAAGGCAGCAGATCTTAGCTTCTCTTCTGGGCTTAGCTCTTCACGCTGCACTATATTAAGTCAACCCAGTGAGCCTAAAAGAGTGCGAACATGACAGTACGTGATTTTTATAGCCTGGGTAAAGCGTGTGAGGAAGGATGACACTGCTATGAATTTAAACAGTCAATTTAACAGTACTGTAAAATGTTTTTTCTTCTTCTCTTTTATCTATGTTAGTCAAAATGTCAAGCTGTTACAGTTGAGCTGATCCCTCCTGCCTTTTCTTCTCAAAGGTCACCCTGAGCAGTCAGCTATCTGAATAAATTAATATTCTGCCAAGATTACAAAAGGGTAGGTTAACCTTTCCAGGACTTCCCGTGCCACAAAAAAAAAGCGTGCTGCAAACGCTCTTAATCAATGCATTATTTGGCGGACAGCATTTCATGCTTACGGATAACAAGAATGAGTCTGTTTTAATTAAAGCAAATGCCTAGACCTCGGCCGGGTTAAAAGGAATAGTTCACTCCTAAATTGAATTTCCGCCATTATTGACTCACTTGATTTCTTTCGTCCAAAACCATGTGACTATTTCCATTGAGCAACTAAAAATGGGTCTTCTCTAATTTACAGTGACCACTGAGACAAAAAACACCATTAGAACAATCCATATGATTCATGGACAACATCTTCTGAATCCATGTAATGTCTTTGGGAAATATTTAACCTCTTATTCACATAATCATCCTCTCCAGTGAGCTGTGAACACTGACTGGATCACTAAGTCACACTGATTCATGAACAAATTGTTCGGTCTGAAAGAAATGGTTCATTGGAAAGAATCGGTTCACTGCAAAATGATTTGTTCTCTGATCTGAACTCGGTGATCAGGTTATAGCTCAGTGAAAGGGAGGATTGGCAATCAAACTAATTTCAATGTATTCCTCGCATAAAGCTACCGTATCATGTGAGTGTATGAGTTATACAGACCACTGTATAACAGCTGTCACTATGAACTGTCATTTATGGAAAACAGCTGCATGGAGATACTTTAAAAAAACCTGAATCATAGACCAGTCAGGCTACATTTGACAGGAATGAAATGAGGCTGTCAGGGACTGAATTACAGTGTATTCAATGGATTGCACTGTTGTTTAACAATATACCGATTGTTCAGCTGATGGAATATTTATCTGAAAAAAAAAAAACCCTTTCAATAGGGAAAAAAAAAATCAGTTTTGAAACCGTTAAAACAGCTTTGAAAGTTGGTGAAAATTACATCATCTAATCCGGGAGAGTTCACCCAAAAATAAACATTTTGCCATGAATTACCATCATTCATCTTCGGAACACTTCAGATAATTTTGATGGAATCTGAGTGCTTTCTGACCCTGCATATAGCAACACAACTACCACATTCAAGGTCCAGAAAGGTAGTAAGGGCATCATTAAAATAGTGAACTAAAATAGTACAAAGTCACATTTCATTATTTTAATAGTTCAATGACAACGCAGGGTCAGAAAGCTTTCAGATTTAATCAGAAATTAAATTACACAATTACACAAATCTTAATTTGTGTTCTGAAGATGAACAAAGGTCTTACAGGTTTGGAATGTGTAATTAATACAATTATTTTTCATTTCTGGTTGAACTATCCCTTTAATATAAAGTGCTATTGCAAAGACTGCACGTCTGTCCCTCTCATCTTTGTTTTTATCTGTTAAAAACAATATAGCATTTAACCTCATCTCGTCTTAGCTTCACTGGTTTTGATTTCTCTATATACGGTCTAATTGTGGAACAAAAGGTTCAAAGTCAGTCAAATTGCTGCTTGAAGATGCTTAAAATGATTTCTTTTTTGTGTTTCACAAACAAAAAGTGTGACATTAGTGTGAATAATTTCATTTTTGGGTGAACTATTTTGGGCCTCACTCCTGTTCATTTCCTTATAAACAGTCTAATTGTGTAACAAAAGGTTCTTTGGTTCGTTACATTGTCAGTCAAATTGACCCCTGTATGCAGGTGGGAAGATTAAGCCGAGGTTATTTTACAGCTGAAAGTTTTCTCCTCATCTTGAGATGACTCACACTGCACTTCCAGGTATTTCTGGGCCTGAAAGTCCTTCACGGCTGGGTGGTCAATGATGCAGATGACGGCCACTCCATCGTCCTCCTTAGAGACGGTGAGCCTGAGCCGGCTGGTGACAGTGAACATCCTGTCGTATAACTCCTCGACAGTCGCCTCACCTGGGAACGGACGAAAGAGTGACATGTCAGCCATAACAAGCGAGCTCTCTCCATCCTGGCCTGCTCATAATAACACAATGTCACCAAGAGAAGGAGGAGGGTCACGAGGAATGATACCGTCACCTCCAGACAAATTTCACATTCATTTATTGTGGGAGACAGGTCTTTTGAGTGCACATGCTTAATACAGCAGGTGTAGGACACATTTTGAGCCACGTGTGTGACTTCCAAAACATCACAGCAAGACATAAAACACAGGGTTGCATGACAGTTTGTTCACCATGTGAAAATTATTATTTTATTGGGGTTTTGCCACTTTTTTTGATTTATCGATGACATGACATGAGCTTTGCTGGTTCTAGGTGGTTTAAACTGGTCTCAAAGCTTGGCCAAGCTGCCAATATACAGGTTTAAAAGGTACTTCAATCACTTATGGCAATTCATAACTATTCAAATTTTGGTTGATTGGTGGGTAATTATTTTATGGGAGGAACATACAGCACATATTTGTACAATTATAACTGTGTGACTCAATATGAAATCATCACCTCACAAAATAGTTGCTTTCCTTTGATGCAAGTTGAGTTCAGACACATTTACTGTTGTCCAGCAACATTTCCATTGCCAAAATACTGTAATTTCAATAGGAACCTACGCAAAAGATTTCCTCATGCAGATTTCACCGTGGGTTCAAATTTCAATTACTTTATTGAATTAATGTAGCTGAATATATTTGATCATTTTCTAAATTCCTAAGGAATTTTTTTAACTGTTAATCAATTTGAAGCATTTATAGGCCAGGTTGACCTTACAGAAGCACTCAACCCTGGCTTTCAAAATCTTTAATTAAGATTATAATAATTTAACTTTAAAGTCACCACAATTTTACAGCAGTCAATGCAATTTGGGAAAGAAATCAATCAAATCTTTATGTGTGTGAAAATATGCAACCCCTTTCGAAATCATAGACATTATTATAAGGAATAGTAATGTAATTACACACACTCAAAAAAATTATTCTCCAACACTGTTCAGTTTATTTAAAAAACACCATTATGTTTGGTTCCCTATTTAAACAATTGCATTGTGCATTGAAACAGTTCTGTTTCAACTCAATATTTTCATTTTGTGAAACTAGGATTTCCAATTCCCATTATGCTTTGTACAGGGCTGGATAAGGATAGTACACTTTTAAATAAAATGTTATTTTAGGCATGTTTTATTAAGACCTTCTGCTATGTTAGTGCTTTTGGGGGTTTAACATTGTGGTAATGTGTAGAGCATGTGCTTGGAGATGATGTTTCAATAATAATAATAATTATAATACACACAAACACACTATAAGTCATTTATACAATCTGAAATGTGCTTACAACTGAACTGGAAATTAGGTGCTGGGCATCTGCCCAGAGGAGAACTGGCCCCAATTTAGCCTGGTTCTCACAAGGTTTTTTTTCCCCATTCTCTTATGTTCCTTAGGTTCCTGTCGCCTCTGGCTTGCTCATTTGAGGACACCTGATTTCTAGTGATTATCATCATCTTGACTACAGAGACCGTCTCTGCATTTGATCAATAATAGTTTAATTCTCGTCATTATACATTACCATCACTCTGTTCTCCTACTTGGTCAGTGCTTTGCTACAATCTGTATTGTTAAAAGCGCTATATAAATAAAAGTGATTGATTGAATAAGAATACTTTGAGTGTGCCATGGATGTATCAGAACCATGTTATGTTATGCACAACAAGTTGGCTAAAGCCTAAAGTTAAATCAAATTTGTAATCAAACGTAGCACGTGTGCTTCTAGCACAGTGGGCAGGTCCCACATGGGGAAGGTGCGAGGGCGAGAGGGAACGAGCTGTCCAGGTTGTGGTGGGCTGCTATGACCATTTCGCAGCATAAGCGTGTCTCGTAGATAGGGCTCTAGCATGAGATACAGTATGGTGTTTAGAACGCGCTCTGGGAGGCAAACAGAGAGAGAGGAGGTCCCAGGGGAATGGGCCACGGGGCTGCCGTCAGCATCGTGTGTAGGTCTGCAATCCATGGCTGGTTCCACCTTTCCATAAGTGGAGAGCTGCAATGCAGGCTTCGTCTATTCTAAGCTGAACGTGTCCGTGTCCCGTGGCGGCACCCGTGCCTTCAACCTGTGTTGCAGCAGCTGTATTTGTAAGAGGCCGAGCTTTAGCACTGATGAATCTGCAGCCATTAGACCCATCATTCTCTGAAAGGCTCTCAGGGACGAAGCGTTGCTATCTTGAAGGAGGCTGCGCAATGCGTTATTTGCATCAAGTCTATTACGGTGCCCAGGAATGTTATCTGTTGGCTGGGCATCAGCATTCTCTTGGCAAAATTGAGTCCGAGATGTTCTAAATGGCAGAGGAGAAATGCCCTGTGTCTCTCCGCCTCCTCTCATGAGCTGGCTAGAACGAGCCAGTTGTCGAGATCATTTAGAATGTGGATTCCCATCTGTCTCAGATGGGAAAGCGCCACGTCCATACACTTCGTAAAAGTGCGTTGGGCTAGGAAGAGACCAAAGGGCAGAACCGTGTATTGATATGCTGTCCACTCAAAGGTGAAACTCAAGAATGGCCTGTGATGAGGGGATGAAAGTACGCATCTTTCAGGTGTGGCTTTTAACGTCTCAGACAGCCGTCTCACTTGAGGACTAAAAAGTACCGACTGTGAAAATCTTTTTCTCTTTCTGCTCAGGGAACAATTTTTATCGTGCCCTTTAAGAGCAGTGCTTTCACTTCGGTCCGCAGCACATGAGAGGTGCGGCTCGCAACTGAAGTGGTGACGACGCCGCCGAATATCCCCATAACCCAATTTGAAACCCTGGGAATGGCTCTCCAGGCATTCTGCCGAAGGGATAAGCCCCAGGACCTCAATTTTTTTTTCGTGAACCTCAGGGAAGAACAGGGTTGTTTTCTGTCGAGGGGATTGTGGGCGCCTAGGCAGGAACCACTCATCCAGACAGCTCAGAGCTCTGCGGTGGCTCCTGTGGCAGAGTCTATTCCAATCCGAGCTCACTGACAGCCTTTGAGAGGACATGGAAGAGCTTGGCGACCATCAGCTCGTCCTCGCTGTTGCCGAATGAGATGAGGTCGCTTGCACCCGTGGAGGGACTCTGGCCCTCATTCAGGAAGAGAATGGGTGAAACAGCTCTCCAGGGAGGTGATGAGGCATGGGAGGGCTGAGCCGGCATTAGCTCATCATCCTCAAATCGCTTTGCCCCTCTGCCCCGCTGCCTCTTACGAGGCTGGAGGGCTCGGGGGCTGGAGTAACGTCCTGAAAGGACGCTATCCGAGCGCGGAGAGTGCCGAGACTGAGTGGGCATTCAGCGCCGGTCAGAGCAGCTTCTGCATGGTGCTTACCCAGGCAGAAAACGCACTTGTTGTGGCTGTCCGTAATGTACAGGAGAGCCCTGCAGGTCGAACAGCGGTGATCGGGCATCTCAGTCGCTTAACGAAATTTGCTCTTTTGAAATTTGCTCTTTTAGAAAATGCCGGATGGCGGCAGGGGAATAGTCCAGCTGCTGTGGCGTTGTCCAACGGCGTAGGCTTCGTTCATCAGGGACAGCAAAGTTGCACGTCGCTGAAGGAGAAGAAATCTGAAGTCCTGCGGATTATGTACTTAATATATGGTTATGGTTATTATGATAAGGGTTTGGCTATGACAATTTATTGTTGTTATAATAGTAAGTACATGTAATGTGCAACAAGGACACCTTAAAATATTTTTTTATTAAATTGTGTAATTGTGTTACATTGGTTACTCCCCAACACTGCTAACATACTTTTAAGATACTACTGTTCATATCTTTTATAAGCAGTATTCAAAATCAAAAAATTATAAGAATTAATTTAGCAATCTAATATGTTTAGTAGAAAACAACAAACTCGGTTGAGTCTTATTTAAATGAGACAGTGTTATAAAACCTTAATATCTCAAAATGTCCTTTCAAAAATGTCAATGTAATTTCTAATACTGCTGGTGGTTTGTGCACCTGTTTCGAAACTCTTTTGGTGGCAAAATGTGTTTATTTGCACTACTGAGGCATTCACAAGTTGCAGGTGCTGAACTTAATAAAGAGCTTGTTAATCGCTGGCAAAACATAGGATGCAGGTTTGGCTTCAATTGATTACAGGTAAATATTCTGCTTCATCCAGTGTGTCATGAGCTCCGCCAGAGGGCACTCCTCAATTGTCATCCGGACTTCAACTCCCATCAGCCACTGCACTCTCTCTCACCATCATCTGGACTCACAGTCACACAGACTCAATTTCCCACAATACATCTCTCTCTCACACCTGCCAGCAATCTGCAGTCACACTCACACTGCAGTTCATTATCCCCACAATCATGACATAGGCTGCATCCGAAATCGCATACTTCTTAAGTAGGTACTACATTTAAAATTGAACGTACTACCCGACCGTTAAAACAGTATGTTCTATATAGTATGAATGTGGGTAGTATGAATGGAATTCAGACGTACTACATCCGCCATATTGATGTTGTCACGTGTCACGCGTCGTCACAACGGCGTGACAATTTAAACTTTCAATAAGTCATCCGTTTATTTAGATTGTGTTAAACAAGTGTAATTTAATCACAATAAACAAC
>JAUCMU010000027.1:8027331-8056855 GCA_032275025.1 Enteromius treurensis | reverse complement strand
CAAAGCAGTAATCAGAGCAAAGGGTGGCTATTTTAAAGAAACTAGAATATAAAAAGATGTTTTCAGTTATTTCACCTTTTTTTGTTAAGTACATAACTCCACATGTGTTAATTCATAGCTTTGATGCCTTCAGTGAGAATCTACCAATGGAAATGGTCATGAAAATAAAGAAAACACATTGTATAAGAAGGTTCGTCCAAATTTTTGGCCTGTACTATATATATATATATATATATATATAGATATAGATATATAGATATATTCTTTTCAACATGTTAGTGTTATTTTTTATCTATGAATCAAATTTAAAATATTGATATGCTCTTTGAAAAATATAGCCTTAAGATCTTTTGTGAATACGAGCCCAGAACAAATATAATACTATATAATGAAATTGTGGAGAGTTTCATTTAAATGAGAAAACTCAAAAACCCATGCTCAAAGTTCAAGAAGTCAAAGCTCTAATTAAGCAACTCCATCAAAAGTCTAAGACTTTTGATGGTGCATTTTACGAACCTCCTCTTAATCCCAACCCTGAACCTGGGAAGCATTTGTAAGTCTCCTTCCTAAGAATAATGATGAGGCCAGCTTGTTTTGAGCAGAAAGATGGTGGGTGGGGAATGAAAGACCTGATTTTCTTAGTGCTCGGACTGAATTGCAATTGATATGGGGAGTTTATGCACTATGCATCAAACAGACCTATGACTTCAGACTTAAGGTAATGCCGGAGGACAGCAATTTCTCCACATCAGTACAGTACATCTGTAGAAGTGCTGCAGAAGTCTGGGAGAATATGAAGGATATAAATCTCTGCAAAGCAAACCTGCGAATGAACGGGGCTCATTAGAACGCATTATATATTCTAAAGCATCAGAGTCCGTAAGAGGTTGACAGTGAGTGAATCTGATTGTTCTGTGTCCCAGCTGGCTCGAGATGCTCTTCAGCTGTCCTAGCCTGCTATCTCAAATTGACACACAGATTGGAGAATGAAAAGAGAAGGGGCACAGGAAATTACATGTAGCATGTTAGATGAAACAAATACAAATTGGATCATCTTGCAAAACAGCATATATATTCTTATATTGATGGAAAGCAATAGGTAGAACATAACAGGTCTTTAATAAGTGTTATATGGCCACATACCTTTTTAGGAAATGTACTGTAAAACATTGTTTTTGGACTAGACTTTGAGACATTGTCAAAAATATCTAGATAAGCACAATTAAAGCTGAACACAGTGACAAAGAAAAAAAAAAATCATATTTCACTGTTATTTCACAAAACTTGTGTGTTTTGTTTTTTAACACTACGTTTGCATTTAAAGGGAGCATATTTATATGGTGTGATTTCAAATTTTCCTTTTTTACTATTTTTTCTTATTATCTTTTCTTATTTCATGCTGATGTTTTAAATTAATTAATCAAATGTGGAAATATTTGATACAAACTATTTAAAATGTAGACACACTACATGAGAACAAGAGGAATAACAACAATAAACTAAAATGAATGAATAAATGAATGAAGTTTTCTCTAACTAGCTGTTTTGTATTTGTTAGATGCATGTAATCCATTTACAAACAGCAGAACACTGCAAAAGTGGTTATGAACTAGACACAATATTACAAAGTGCCAAATATGATTGAAATAAATGAGAAATGGGACAAGTTGCATCCCAAGGTTCTTTAATATTTAGGGGGGGGGGGCATAAAAAACACATTTCCTTTAGGTGAGACCTGTTGTACCCTAATAATGAAGTCATGAAATTTTAATGCCTGCAATATGGGTTACATTTTACCCAAAGATCCCAAGTGAATGAAATTTCCTAGGAGAACAGGAGAATAACAGTATGCTATACGTACAGTAGACGCTAAAACACAACACTGAAACAGTCATCATCCTCCTGGCATTAATAGTATTATAATTTAGCTTGCTTGAGTGTACTGAAAAAGAAGTTCACAAAAAAAGTGACAAAAATATCTTTGAGCGGGGAAATGTAATTTGTAGCCAATATCATTAAGTCTTGAGAAAATGAAAATGACAGTTTCTCCGACCGTCACTGTTAAAGTCACTGTTTAATTCTAAGTTGCTTTTAAAAGGCTTATAGAGCAGCTCTAGCGTAAGTGACAGGAAATGAGAATAGCGGTCTGAATGTAATGTGATAAAACCTTAGCCATCGCTCCACAGCGGCAACAATAAACCGCCGCCGAATCATAATGCTAATATATAACGAAGCGCGCCATACAATATATCATCGGCCGGCATCCACAGGTGCATGCTATATGCGCTAAGACACATTCGCATTCTAGTGTCATTTTGAATGCACAGTGCCAGCCATCTGTGCTGAAGGGATAAAACTATGAATTGTTCAAGTGGTCATACTTTTCACAAACAGAGCTGGCAGCCCAGTAAACATTAGACAGAATAATACATTACAGCATTAAAGAGATTGAAGGCTGAGCATCCCTCCAGTCACATCCATAGAAATAATGTCAGAGCTTGAGGCGAGAACGCTCCCTCTCCCTCTCTTTCTGTCTATCTTCCTCCCCTAAACCCGACCCATATCCTGCCTTTCCCTCTCTCGCTGTACGCATCGAAAAGCTTACGTTGGGGTGTAACTTCCACTAAAATATGCCCATTGGGAGAATTAGGTACCACCAGCACATTAATTAAATTAGATAAAGTCGTGACAAAATTCAAACCTGACCTTTTATCAACGTATTCGCACGCTGAGAAGAGCGAACGGGCGGAATTATAACGCAACGTAAATGTGTTTCTAACTCCAACATTCAATTGCCGTGTTTCTTTGAAGAAAGCGGGTGTAAAAATAACCCAATTTCCCCCAAAGCCACGGAATCTTGGCCAAAAGGTCAAGTAGAACTGGAAAAAAGCATTAGCGGCATATGGTTGTGCATAAATGAAGAACAAGCATTAATCCCAATAGCAACCAAGAACATAAAAAGTCTTGTAAAATTACAAAGTACGATGCTGTTATCAGAGCATTACTTCAACATTTACTTGTCAAGAGGAACAAGACATCTACAAATACTTCAAACATCCTTGAATATTTACTTAAGCTGCAGGATATGGGATCCCGTGGAGAGGCGGGCCAAACGCACGTGTAAATTGCATTTGAAATGTCTTGGATTATACCTCTGAAAATGCACATGCATCTTAGATTACCTCGGGAGCCATTCGTATGGAGAACGATTCATAGGAGGGTTATTCGCACGCATTAGCTAAACTAGGTTCGGATCATGTGTCAGAACGTCACTTAGCAGTTCATCAAGGCCCTTATTTAGCAGGGAAGGCAAGATTATATGCTTTGCATGCAGAGCGCTGTTGAGCTTCTAAACAATCTCAAGGCTGGAATCTAACCGGTCCGCTCAGAGGACTCTAATCAGCCTGACACAATTACACTCTGTCACTCAATTATTGAAAAGAACCTTGTCAACAATGCAATGCCTTGCTGCCCCTGAACGATAGGAGACGCGCTTGGTTTTGCCTAGGTGCCAAATTATTAATTTGCATGGGGTCGCAGGGCCGTATTGGTGTGGAAAATCAAAATGTTCTGCTAAAAAACCTGAAACAATGCAGGCTTTGGTCGGATTATGACATTTTCTGCAGTGAACATGAATGAGTCTGTAGTGCTTACGTCTATAGTCTCTGAAGTAGATGGTCTGTCGGTTGGGGTTGAGCAGCTGTATGACGGAGTCGTCGTTGTTTTTCACCCGGCAGCTGATGATGGCCGTCTCGCCCTCGACCACCGAGACATTATTTGTCACCAGGTTTTGACCCTGCGCTGTAAGTCAGAGTAAACATACGAGACTTACAATACAGTGCAATAGAGGTACAAATCCCATTCATTTTCATCATATGGAATAACATCAAAAGCGTTAGAGAAAGATACTTTGCAGTGGTTGAGTGATGATGAAAGACAGTGAGATTTAGACTTTTTAAAAAAACAATAACAACCAGATTCCTAATGAAGAAGTAAACATCCAATATTCTTGGGGAAAAAATCCACCAATCAGAAAAGATGCTGTAACTTTGGAAACAGTAATAGTAGTAGACATGATCAGCAAAGACAGCAAATAAAATATTTAGTCTCTGTACACACAAAAATAAAAATTGTATTCAACATTAAATGTGATATCTACAAATTAAATATATATTTTATTATATTATATAAAACACACACACACACACACACACACACACACACACACACACACACACACACACACACACATATATATATATATATGATTTATTTTTTTTAATAATTAAATTCAAATACATTTATAAAACATTGTATTACAAAATGCAATAATAATAATAATAATTTTTGCATATATAAATTGGTTGATTGTCAAAAATCAAGTGCATACAAAATAAAAGGTTTTGTGCTCTGAGTATATTTATTTTATACATATATATATATATATATATATATATATACACACATATATACACACACACAGACACACATACAGCATTTGTTGTAAAAATATTGAAATGTTTATTCATATAATTTATATTATATATAAATACATTTTAAATATATATTTTATACTAACTAAAAATAAATTTACAGTCTACCTGCAAACTTGATGATAACTAGTACATTTTTTCATTTTATTTTATTACATAATAATTTGAAAAGGTTTAAGTATACAGTCTTAAACCTTATACCTTTAATTTTCATGTACTTATAAGATGAAAATTTACATTTGCCATTATATGATTCGTCTCAAAGGCCACCGCTTTGGTTTATTGCTTTTTTATTGCAAAACCTTTGAAATCCTTACGGAGAAAATTAATAATAATAAAAATAAAAAAAAACACTTCCGGGGCTAAGGCCGCTAAAAAAGTGAGCATCACTGCCATAGCTGAATAAGGTTATTATATTTGTCATGTCTTATCACAATCTGGATTGTAATTACAATGCATCCACTGAACACAATTTTTCTCATTTGGCTGTTGCCTTGCTATTCAGTCAGAGAGGCAATCATGACATTCTTTCTTTAAGTACAAAAAAAACGCCCAAAATACTATTACAATTCAGATCCTGTTTCATTCTGCTCTGGTATCATGAAATTGTAAAAGTTGAGGCTGAAGCTGAATAGATGACTGCCATGATAATGTGAATCCTCATGAGGAATCCTTTGAATACTGATGTTTTTGCATAACACATGCATACATTTGCAGGGCATGAAAAAAACTAAGAGTGACGTCCAAATAAATTTAACAAGCAGCCGCGTTTGGAGAAGCATGTAGACGTCGTGCAGGCGCGCAATGTTAAGATGTAGCGGCCAGGTTCTCGGTTTGGACGTATTGATTTTACAACGTTGTGTGTTTGTGGTGTGTGTGTGGAACACCCTGGCTACAATACTGCAGCTCTCAGCAACCGAGAGGGGAAGGCTGGTAATTGCTGCTCACGGCAGAACTTTATCAAACCTCTCCATCTAAACACAAGCTGATGGAAGCTGGCAATCAACAGCGGCTCTCAACAGCATAATACCCAGACCCGGAGCTCTGCAAACACACAGGCAAGCACAAAGTATCTGATAGACTCCACTGCAAGCCAGTAACAGCTGATAATTAGAGGCTGCATCACTCCCTTATGGTTTACATTCAAAATGGGGATCCATTATACCTTGCAGGTGAAGACAGCAGAAAAGCAAAAGTCACCTTGCTGTATATTTATATCCACGGAGCCGAGAGGCATAAAACAAATGACCATAGAATGCTTTTAAACACTTTCTCCTCACACACGCAGAGTAAAAGACTACTTTTAGTGTCGACATGAGACAACACTCGATGCAAATTTGTGTGGTTGAGCAATCAGACGCCGTATGCGCTCATGACATTTACAGAGACCCCGAAAAACATCTTCATTTCCCCGCTACAAACTATGTCCGGCTCAGCCCCACATGTCCCAGTCAAGAGTAACAAATCGGCATGGAGAAACAACACATTTAACTTGTCCTCCCCGAGTTGTGAACGTTAGGGATGATAAAGCATGGTCCACTCCATGAAGGAGCATTAGCAGACAGGCATACTGGGAGTGTTTGTGACACCAGAGAGGTGCTGGGCCGCCACAATCTGCGGCCACTTCTGACACTAAACATCCATGAAGCCAAGTTTCACGCTGCCGCAATCACGCCAAATAAAAGAAAGGCGGGGAAAAAAGCACGACCTTAAAAGCCTGGCCGGAAGGGCTCGTAAGAAAGAGTTGCATGTACGTTGAGGAAATTTAAATTCTGCTGTTTTTGAAATGTTACGAAGCTGTGCCACATTAGCAAAAGGTCAAAAGTGATATTAGATGTCGGAAATGCATTAAAAATGTGTTTAGACAATTATTAGGACTGTTCATTTAGGAATGAACAAATCTGTCATCATTTACTTACCATCATGTTGTTTTAAGCCTACAGTATATAACTTTTGTATCTTCTTTTCTTTTCACAGCTGCTTTGAAACTTATAGTTTCAAGGTGTTTTTTTGTGAATGTACTACATGTTTCGTTTCGGATTCCACATTTTCAATGGCAGTGTATCATGGTTTCCACTAAAATTGTATCCAGAAAACACTGTTTAAAACAATATACAATGTTTCATGAGTAGCAAATCACCAAATTACTATTTTTTCTGAAAGATCAGGCAACACTAAAAACTGAAGTAATAACTGCTAAACAAAAAAAAGTGTTATATTTTCCCACAGCATTACTGTTTTAACTGTTTATTTTTATTGTATTATATCGTTTCTGTTGTTACTGTATTATTTGATCACCTACAGGTTCCTCAGAGCATGGGTGAGCATACTCTTCTAGAACCTTTGACAAACACTTACTTTATACACTCACTCAAAATCACCTTGAGACTGTGTAGGTGTAAAGATCACTGCAAAAAGAAACGTTTTGAGAATTATTCTAGCATCCTTTGACATTTTTTATGGGGTGGACTGAATTTCCAGCCTTTCATACATTTTTAAAAAATGCCAAACTTTTCTGTTTTGTATTCTTCAACTTTAAAAGCCAAAACGGTTAAATCAACACACACACACACACACACACACAGAGTAATATAGCCAACTCACTGTCCATGCTAAACTATGCCATTACAAAGAAGCTCTAAGGAACCTGTAGGTGAACATGACAGATAGACTGCAGTCACACGAGCGTGTTTTATCTTAGCAATTGCAGTCTACCTCATCTACAATGTCACCTCAAGCAAGCCAAAATGTGATTGGCTAAAAGACTGATTGTGATTTAACTCATTCATTTAGCCTTCAAGGCCGTGACAGTCTGGTTCAGTTCTGCCCCATAACCCCACCAAGGTGCCCATCCCTCACGTTTACAACGAGCTCTATGTCTGACCTCCCCTCAACAGCACTTATTATATGATTATTCCTTAAAACCAAGCGAGCTGCCTATCTAAACACCATAGGTAGGCGGCTCATAAGATTTTGGCACACAGCCATAAACATGAATGGAAAGAAAATGTTCTAATATGCTATATAATAGGTGCTCGGAGGACTGGAGTGCTCTACAGGTTGAGTCACGTGACTCGGAAATGTAATTAACTCATGTGAAGTTTCATGATAATAGCATATCTTTCATTTTCAAAGCCTTTTTAAGAACAGATCCCATGGGTAACATCTTCGCATTTCCTGAAGCGAGAACTTCTCAAGGTTGATACACATGAAAAGGTACTCTGGGAATGTGTTTTAATAATTTTATATTATATTAGTATTATTAATTATTATATATGCATTTTAATGCAAGACTTGGCTTAATAATTCATTTAAAGAAGTTTATTAATGGCTTCTTCACTTCAAATATTCATTTTCATTTGCACTTCCAAGTCATGGCTGCTCGCCAACAGGTTGATGTGAAACGCAGGATGGAACGCAGTTGTTAGGCAAACAGAAACCTGTCCAACAGCTGTTTAGACAGCATCCTTTCCTGTCAGCCCCGAGAAATTGAGTGCAACTGGGAAAGGAAATAGCTACTCTTCTGTTGAATGCACAACTTTACCATCTCAGACGTAACCATTCACACGCACGCGGTAGGTTTGAACTATGCCCCTATTAAAGGAAGTTTTGAACTGGCTTTGTCAGAATTGCATAGGCACGAAAGAATTACTGATTCACTGACTGCGGAGTGTGGAGGCGTGCAAGTGCAGTAGTGAACGTCTTTGCATTGTGAAGAAGTCATCTGAAATAGATTACACGTCTGAATTTAAACCCATCTGTATGACTAGAAATTTTTCTTTTATGCCTTTTTTCTTCAGAAAACGGTTTCCTCAAAGTCACTGCCTTTACAACTGTTGTGATTCCAGGTTTTTCTTCACTGCATGAACGTCACAAAGGCTGTCATGAAAAGAAAAATCTAAAAAGATTTGAAAAACAAATTATATTTTGAAAAAAAGAAAAGAAATAAAGGCTATGTTTAAAACCATTAAGATTTCTAAAATTGACATTATTTCAAGAACATATTTACCCCAGCCGACATTACCATAATCTGTCCTGATGTTTAACTTTTACTATTCCTATTATGTTAAGTGATAATTTTCTCACAAATTTTAACAGTCAACAGTCGTTTTTTACAGTTAAGCACAACGGTTGTATAATGAAAGCAGAAAAAATGTATTTCCAATTTATCTCTATAAAATTTCACATTACACTAAATATAATAACGAGAATCTTTTATCTCATTATGCTAATGATAATTGAAGAAAATGTCATTAAATAATGTCACTGTCTAAAAAAAAAGTAATGGTCTTAAAAGAAGCTTCATTTAGGCAAATTGCATTCTTTGAATTGTGGTGATTAATTGACTGTGACATGTTTTGCCAGATTTTGTATGATTCAGGCTACTGTCGTTGAGGATAAACTATCCATTATTGCTTTCTGTGTGGTTGTAAATATCACGCAATATGGGATTCAAACTCAAATTAGACACTTTTAACATTGAATGAAGCACATAATCACTACCTGTGATTATCACTGTACTAGTTTGCATGTTGTTGTTACTGCCGCAACTTCACAAAAATACAAATAGTATATTAAATAGAAACTTTGCATGGCGTTGTCGTGGCTGGTTGCAACATAAATGCGATTGCATTTTATTGTTTGTTGCCGTATTGCAGTGTTTCCATTCATCTCTCCGTATTGCTTAAAGTAGAAATGTAAAGTACAGAGAAGCTGTGCTAAACTTTAAATATGGGTATTTTTATTATTTAAGTCAATCAAAGTAATGGACCATCCATTTGTAGGCACCATATCAGTTTGTGCAAGGTTAATTCTGATAACATAAACCTTTGTAACATATTTATATGTGAGTGTTATATAAATTCATTACCTTAAATTATTGATATTTACTTGTAATTTTATGATTTATGCTATTAAAGAAGGCATTTTCTCTAAGTCTAAGCAATACTATTACAATGAGTGCAAATAGCTATAGATTTTATTGACACCTAAAATAGTGGGAGTTTTTGTATCTATGCTAATTATTGCAAATAGTGCCAATTATCTGCCCCTCAGAACTGTACTACAGGCAGGAAACATTCAACAGTATGTAAGGGATACTTACAATTTAATACTTGTAAATAACTAAAATGCATCTGTTATTATATATTCATATGTATGTTATAATTTGTCTTACTAACGTTTAAATGTTAGTCACGTGGTACTATATCGTTTCGCAGAAGGATAAAATGTTATTTTAAAACAAATATGCCAATAAAATGTTTCAAATTCATATCCAGTCCAGCCCATAGTTATCGTGAAATAAGCACCTTCAGCGTGATACAAGACCCTCCGCTTTGCGTCAGGGTCCTGATCACACTATCGGGGCAAGTAGTACAGGCTATGCGTTATTACTTTGGAGCGGTTATTATTTGAAAAGAACGAACCTGCAAATGTCTCCGCTGACCAATCAGAATCAAGCATTCCAGAGAGCCGTGTAATAAGTAATAATAACATATTAAGTGAAAATTATAATCGTTATTTAAATTATGAAATGGATGCCACCTTATTGGAACAATATAAGCCCTTCCTACACCTAACCCTGCTAACCTGATTTTACCATGTGCAACATGTCCCTGGGTTAACATCTTTGTTGACGCTGGAACAACATTATGATTAACCAATCAGATTTGAAGAAGCAGTTTACAGTTTTTGTGAATTTTAGGCTTACAATCAGTGTTTGGTTCTGGTACATCAGTGTCAGTCATCTATCATTTGCTCTGATTTTAGGCATTATTCATGGGTTAGGGTAGGTTTAGGTGTAAAGATATGGTCAAGACTATATTTTTACATTAAAATGTTGTTAAAGGGTCAACAAAATATGTTGACCTAGGGACACATTGAACTTGGCAAAATCAGGACGTGCACCCTAACCCTACCTACTTTATCTTCAACTTTTTGATTATTACGTTTACTTTTACTAAAAATAAATGCCTTTCTGATGTGAAAGAAAAAACTAAAAAAATGTGCAAAAGGCGGATCCAAACCCAGATCGGTCACATCAAAAATGACTAGGGCACATATTTTACACCAGTGGAGCTGTTGAGAGACCATTTTCTTTTGTAGTGTTGACTATAGCCCAATCAAACATTGGTTGGTAGAGTTATATTTTTTGTTGTATTTATAGACACAATAATTAAGAAATGGCTATAGAAAAACACTTGGAATAGCTGAATGAGAATTACTTCCAAGTGCTGAGATAAGGGTTACAAAATTATAAAATTACACAGTTTGAAAAAAGTCATTAGAAAAGCTAAAATATTCCATTTTAGAAAGAGGTATAAATGTCAGTGCTGCATGAATAAAGTACAGTTCCCAATATCTGTAAAGAACTTGGCCAGGAACTTATGTGGGAAGAGAGTGCAAAGGTTCAGAAAGATGAGTCTTGTATAAATCAACCAAGAGTTTCATCTAGAATTATTCAATGAAAATCTGAAATGCACCTGGTCCTGGGTGTTTTAATAAAGCACAAGCGGTTTGATGAAAAACATCTAAAATATCAATAACTTAGAGATTAAAAAAGCAGGCAAAGTATGGCAGATTCTTAGGATCACATAAAAAGAAACATTAAAGGTTGAGAAACATGCAGACTGCCTCAACGGCCAGCTGTAAGACCATGCAAAACTGGAAAACAACGTGCAAAGAAAGAAAAGTCCGGAGAAGGAAGACGCTGAAAGGTGATGGGACCCAGATGGAAGAAGAAGAGCAGTACCTGATATAGTCTGAGCGGCTCCTGAGCAAGCGTTAAGGAGAAACAGGACACATACAATAGTGTTAAAGCAGGAAACATTCAACTTTTCACTTCATCAGATACTTTGCATGCATCAAATTTCATTCAGGCCTGCATTTTAATCTTCTCGTAGCATATGTTAGATGACATGACTCTACTGGGTGAGATCACACACTTCTTCTTTCCCACATTAGCATTTCCTTCAAGTGCTTTGTTACACTGTCCTCTTTTGATGGCAAACTGCCATCCCTGTCAAAGTCAAGGAGACTGTTGTAGAAGAAAGAGAGCTATAGAGTTTCCACTGCTGGACATCACAGACAGAGCAGAAAGATAAGAGAGATCCTGGCTGAAAAGGCGGGGTGATCTCATTTGTATTCGTAGGGATCCATAAAGTGTGCAGGGACATTTTCTGTACAGCTCGATGGACACAGAAATGTTCAGAATCATTTGAACACTTTCTAAAATGTAAATGTACACCTTTTAAGAACCTTTGCGAGGTTATGGTTAGTTGTCAAGTACAAACTTCAACTCAGTGCAGGTTTGTGAAGATTAATGTAACAGCGGGTATTTTATGTGTCTTGAATACAGTGAACACATTTAAGTCTGCATTGTTTCATTGAGTTTAATTAACAACAATTATTATTATTATTATGATTATTTCATTTGTAAAAACTACATTTAACGAATCTGAAATTTCTATTTTCTTGCATTTTCCTTATATACTGTACATACAGTATACATACTGTACAAATCAACATACTATAGTACATATATATCAGCATCCTTCAAAGGTCTTTTTTTTTGACATTATAAAGAGTTCTGCATGACTTACTAGAAAAGTAAGAATCTGCTCTCACATCATTTGCCTTGAGGGAAATTTACCAAAAATTTGCGTTAGGAGTAGCATTATTATAATTAAACATATCACAAATAGTCCAGCATGAGGCTAATGAGTCCTGTAAAAAGTCTCCTCGATTCATCCAGCCTCTCACAGCCGACATACAGCGCTATAAATAGAGGATCCTCATGTCAATAAGCTCCTCAGCCTGACGTGTATCAGACGGGAGTTATGGCATGTCAGTAGGGCAGTGATTAGATGTCACCGCTGTCAGTCTTCTTACAAGATATTGATGGTCAGATTTCAGCAGAAGCCCATTTGATGCCATCCGAGTGTAGACAGCTGTGCTAGCAAGGCATCGTTCAAAAAGGATGATTTTGAAAGCTGATTCTTCTCAAACAACACTTGTGCAATATGTTAAAACTACAAAACCGGTAAATATTAGGATTTGCGGAAAGGACTAGAGTAAATTACATTACACCTTTTTGGGGATATTCATTTACTCTCTCTCATGTCCTTCCAAATCTGTATGACTCTGTCATTGATACACAAAAGATAATAAAATATTTAGTTTTGAGATTTGAATTGAACCCATACCTGAAAAGAGTTGCCACAAATTCAAAGATTAAATATAAATTTGATTAACATAAGGGTGTCAATGAACAATAAGGAAGATTTTTTTTCTTTTCCTTTATATATATATATATATATCTATCATATATCAGCTTTTCATTTCACTCTGTTTATACAAGAATCCTGGAGGGAAAAAAAATCTGATTATTTTAATGATTTCGGAAAGATAATGTGACTCTGAAGACTGGAGTAATGGCTGTGTATATTAACATATTTTGTTAAATTTTGTTAAATATTTTTTAAATTGTAAAAATACAGACAATATTACCATTGTTCTACCGTTTTTTATTTTTTTTTTAGTGGCTAATTATTTATTTGCAGTATTTTAAGTCTTCTACAGCTATATTGACACCCTAAAACAGATAAGGTTGTAAACCCTTGTAAGAAAAAAAATACATTTAAAATACATTTATTTCATACTAAGTATATTTCAAATCTTTTAACATATTTACTGATGTATTGCTTGAGAAAAATATATTTCAACTTTATTTGGAGTGCTACTTGTGCACAATACAAATGCCTCAATCTTAAGCCTAAAATGTGCTTTAATTTCACTATTGAACAGGACTGTATGATCTTTGAATAATAAATGAAAGACATTCAAAGTGTAACTAAAGCTCCATTTTGGCACAATCAAATGTACTTCAGTATACTGTATGTTTAATATCTTCAGCACTACTCCTGAACAATATTAAGTGCATTAAACACAAAATTTGCCATTCCAATTCAGCAGACTTGAAAAATACAAGTTTATTATACTAAAAATACAAATATACCGTACACTGAGCATGGAATAAATGTTTTTCAAATACATTTTGGTATATTTATATATAGGTATTCACTGAAAATCTGCCTATTCTTAGAATATTAAAAAAATGTCTGAATACATGAAAGAACCAGACTGAATCATTTTAACTTATCGTCTTGTCATTTATCATACCAGGATGAAGCCAGCTGAAGAGAAAGATATCTCTGAGTTACAACTCCCTGTAAGCTATAGACTTGAAATACAGGTCACAAGTCATGCAGGCCACTTTTATGATATTTCTTTAAGCTCTGCACACTACTCTTTGTAAATACCTGCAAAACAGAAAGCAACACTTTCTTCAGAAATTCTCAGAAAGAACGTTATACAAGTTTGAAGTAACATTAGGGTGAGTAAATGAATACCAGATAAAGAATTCATCCATTTCACTATTCCATTAAGTAGCTAAGATCGAGCTAGTGTTTTTTACTATTTATTTATAATATGTGCATTAGTAAATCACATTAGCAGCTAAAGTTGACCTCTGAATTGTGCCCTGCAGATATTCAGCCCCATTTCCCCTTTAATTTCACAGTTATATTTCTGGTTACCCCGCTGAGCAGCCATATTTGCGTATTCCGACCATGAGCACAATGCTATGTGCTTCTGTCCGTTTCTGTGGTGTGACTTTGAGCTTGTATGTGACCCGCTGTGCTTTCATTTAATTAAAAGGGTAGGGGTGGAGATTCAAAGTGTACCTTAACGGGGATCTGATGGAAAAATCTGTGCATGCCATGTGCGCCCAAGGACACATGATTAGGTCCTACGACCACCACAAAGCTCCTGGTTTGAAAACAATGACATTCTTTCTTGGTCCATTTGTGAAAGTGAATCTGTGCTTTAATAGTGGCTTGTAAAACTTTATATGATGCTACAAACAGACTTTTAACCCAGCTTCTCCATTACAAGGTAATAATACAGTAAATGCTACATTTAGAGCATTAAAGAAATAGTTTACTAACCCGTCATTAAAACTTCCTGTTACTTTATTACCACAACTTCATTTGTAGCCATCCAAAAAGTAGCCTTAATATATATATATATATATATATTTTTTTTTTTTCACAGATTTAGCAATAAATCACTTGCTCACCAATCTATTTTGTCAAGTGTGCACTCTGATGTAAACAAGCACGGATGAGAAGCACACGGCAGAACACGTGAGAGACGCGCTGAAACGCCAACAACTGCGCTACTTTCTAATTTAAATTATTTGAATATGGACTCTGATTTTTTTATACACAGTGGTGCTCATCAAAGAATCCAAATACTTTAATATTTACTCCCAATTTATTCTATATAATTTAATATTTTATTTTATTCTTCATAATTTAACATTTCCAATGAAAAAATATTCTCAACATTCATTAATCTTAGGTAATTTAAATCATTAATAACACGTTAAAATTAAACTAATTATAAACTGTGTGTTATGAACTGCTTTTTTAAATGAACACGAGCTAACATAAACTAAGAGTTGTATCATTTTTTTAACCTCTTAATAATTTCTGTAGCAAATGTAGCTTTTGTCCATTGATAATGTTAAGGTTGACTAATGATATCTTACTGTAAAGGGATACCTATTGTTCTTTTAACTGTTTCGAACTTTAATCTGTGTAAAATGTTTAACTTTATATATTTTTTGTGCATTGTTTTATTGTATTTAAATTAAAAGTAAAAGGCATTAAACCCGTTATACTGTATAGTGACAACACCTTTTTTCAACTAAATTTCAATATCGTGATAATACCATATACCAGGATAAAAGCAATAGCAATAAATTACAACATGAAAATTTGATACCAGCATATGCCTACTCAAGACCAACTTAAACCAGTTCATAACCAGCTTATAACCAGCCCAGATCACCTTAAACCAGCTTATACGTACAGTAAAAGTACATAAAACCTGAGGGTGATTAAATTTTCAGTATTTATTTATTTATTTTTATTTTTTGTGAACTAGACTAAGTCAATTAAAATTAGGGAACAAATTATTACAATATGGCCATGATTTCACTAACATAAAGGAAGGAATTAAATTAGTTAAATACCAGAAGCTAGTGGTGGGAACAACCGTCTAATTATTATTATGGTACTTTGACAGCCTCTGGTCTCTTTAAACATTTGTTATATGGAAAGACGTTCGTAAAAAAGAAAAAGCTTCACAAAAGTACATATTAAACATCTAAAAAGGTGAGTAAATGATAATACAGTAATTTCTGAGTGAACAATCACATTAATCATCATGTTGTCATAAAGCACTCATGTTTTGTCTCACCTTCTCATTTCACAATCCCTTCCTCCACCAATGCCAATTGTGTTTTTAACGCCCATTGAGCATAAAATGTAATTAAAGCGAGAGAAACAAAGGAAAGCACTATCGCCTGTAAGTGTTCTGTATGGTCAGGCACTCACAGCACTAAAGAGACATTTGTATAGACTTTCCATGAGATCGAGCAGAAAGATATTCTCTCTCCAGACGGCATATGTACAGTACTGATATCAGACTCTTAGATATGTGTGAATAGTTATCAGAGACTGTGAAAAGAACCTATTCTTACTCTGTTGTCGGCCATTTTCCACTGGATAGAAGATAAACTGTAATATTTATTCCAACTTAAGTCTTTAAGCTTAACCACTGTTGCACTGTTGAAATGCTTATTTTGAGAAAGGTCACCTATTTGCTTATATTCTTCCCTCTTCCCCATAATGCACTCTATTATTATATAAATTTCTTTATATAATAATATGTGGTGGATGGCTGTGTGCTCCTGTCCCTGAGTGTGTCATTTGGAGCATGGGGACAGGAGGTGGATAATGAGAACATAAGGGTGAGAGGAGCTGACAGGGACATCATCCTCCCACTACGACCGACAGAACACAGGTCACAGAACAGTCACTAAACCTGCGCTCACCCACCTGGACTTCACATTAAAAATCTCCCTGCCATGGTCCACTCAGACTTTCTCCAAACACTGAGAAAATGCAATCGGTGGCACTGACCAGAGCCCCCTCTCCAAAATCACAAGATAATTACTTTGCTTTTTACAGGAAGACGATTCAAGACGATCAAAATGCACATTTTAAAACACAATTGACTTTAGCATGGCAAAATAAATTGGCTTATCAGATTTTGAAAAACAGATCTTTTGTTTTTGAGTTCTTGGTGAATCAAACACATATATAGTGCATGGCTCATGGCATAAACGTACCCGGGTGCACTTTTAGAGACACAAAATATGTGCCTATAAGTACATATCACTGCAGTTTCCAAAAGAAATGAACGCTAAAGACAATCAAACTCTGACAGCTTTTATTTCTTCTCATGCATATTTACAGCTGGATTAATAAAGCATAATTATTGCACAATTACTTGAAGAATTTCATGTTATAAAACAATATTAATATGCTGGGAGATTTGAAAACTGATGCTTTTGAACATTAGCATCACACATATCCAGCTTCATATCTATGGGTTTTCATTTACGGTAGGTTTGTTCGGCAGCTCTCGGAGTACAGAGATGTACTTGAGAGGCGAGGAGCTCTGGTTCAAATCCTGTCTAACTACAGTTTGACAAAACAGTTCAAATCTGTATAAAAGTAAGTTGCAATGGCACGGTCGCATCTACAAATGCCTTTTCATATCAGTTTTGCATTTGTTACCACTATCGGTCAGGATTTGATTTGGTGAAGGGCATATTTCCAACATGATAGAGCATTGACTATTAGGGGCAGTCCCTGGATATTTGTATTCTGGACCGTCGCAAAATGTACTTGAAGCAACATAATAAAAACACAGCAATTCATACCTACATCAATGTAATAAAAACGTGTCAGGGTCACGTATTGAACCTGTGTTTCAGCTCCACTCAGTGGGTGTTTCTCTTTGAAACTGCGGTAAAATGTGCAGTAAGGTATGTAAAAAGGGTGTTGCACAAAAAATGTTCAAAGGTACGTATTTTTATGAGACCAGGTTGAATGCAACAGTTGTAGTTTGATTCCTGAACATGCAGTATGACTCTTATGAGTCAGTTAGGTGTGATTTCCAAACATGACTCTTATGAGCTGCCTTTTTAACTATTATCTATTTTTAAATCAAATGCATACAGATCAACGAGTGTAGTGTGGATCCGGAAAGAAATTACCCTTATAGTATGAGTCGGTTCTTTCAGTGAATCAAAAACATAGAGCAAAAGTGTAGTCTGATTCCAAAACGCATGACACCACTGATTCAGTTCTACCTACATTGTAGGAAGCCTAATTCCCGGGTAAGTGTGGTTCCCAGCAGTTGGTGCTTATTAATGAATCAAATACACAAAGTTAATTTAAGTATTTCTACAAAAGCTTAACAGTAAATGGTTTGAACTCTGTTGTTAATTTGAACAGGGTTCCTTGTATATTTCACACCATTAATTGACAGAAATATTGATATGTATATATCCAAAATAATCGACTTTAACCAAAAGCTTGTGATTTGAAATCAAATTGATTCAAAAAATAACACAACCTATGTGATTCCCAAACTAATGAATACTTTGAGTCATTCTTTTTAGTGAATCAAAACATTACAGTGCAACAAGACTCGTACCTCTGTGTAACAATTGTATAACAATGAAAAAAAAACCAACCAAATCAATTTTAAGAACATTTATGTTTCCTTTTATCTGATAAGCAATTTTGGTACTGTGTCATGCTCATTTGATCACGATTTAAGCAAGAACGCTCAGTTCAACAGATACACAAACTGTTCTACCCAAAACACCTGTGCTATTCAGTCACTGCGTCCCGCCAATCAGATCCCCGGGTAATAGCATGCATCAGGCCCAACACCATTTACCATGAGAGGCACAAAAATGCATCAATTTGTTTGCTTTTTTAATGTCTTTTGTAGCACGCAATCAGACACCTGTCAAAAACACCTGCTGCCTATTTGTTGGGCTACAAAATAGAAAGGTGGCCCTTTTGTTTCGCCTAAGAGTTTATAATCAACGCTGTGTTTCCACACTGCAACCAGCATTTTTCAATTTCCCTCTTCTCCTTTTCTTAATAAAATCACAGCAATCAATCAGCTGTGGGTGGGGGGGAATGAATGATGAAGCAAACATCTCGGCTAACCAAGCCTTCATTTGTCTAGCATCAGAGGAAATGTGCACCGCGAGGAGCGCTATAATTACTTTTTTTTAACTTTTGGCAGGTCAAGGTCCCTTTCTGACTGACTTTCCATTTGAGACCCAATATTTACAGTGTATCAGATGATTTTTTACCTGGTGGTCCTGGTCTCTTGTTCCTATTGATCATATTGGAAGAAGTACCACACGAGAAAGCTTATTTTCAGACGTTTTCTTTAATTTCGCAATTGCAAGTTAGAAATATCACGCAATTCAGATTGTTTTTCCTCCGAATTCTGAGTTTACTGAGCAGTACTTCTAGCAAGTCTGGCTTTTTTTCCCCTCACACTTTCTTCTGTCACAAAAAATAACAAAAAGGTCATTTCAACTTTTTCTTTAAATTTTTTTAATCTTAGAATTTGTTTGGTGGCAAAAATAAGCTTGCACAAGAGCACGTTATTGCTTTTTTTAAACAATTTTTAATTATATTTCAGACCAAATGTGGCCAGATATTTAGTAAAGTATATAAGTTCATAGCATACTCAATTTCATATAACTGGTACTAACTGGTAAATATTAAATATTCACATTATTCTAGACTGATCTTTGTTTCAATGTTTGGGCTTTATTCGATTCAAAGGACCCAAACTGTATATTTGTTGCAGGGATTAGGAAACGCTTGCAGAACATAAGCGATAAAACAAGAAAACTGATTTTTTTTGCAGGTCACAAACAAAACAAGAGCGGCAGGAAAATAATTTTCCAGTATGCTGGTTTGACAGTGGATAATATATTTTTACTGGCTAATATCCTTCATGTAGGCCCTCTCTCTGAGCTAAGCATTTCTAACCCTGTACAGTATAAAGGGTTGTCATAAACCAATGGAGCTAATATAACATTTATCTTTAGTATTTGTTATACATTACAAAGCATGAATCAGAGCATTAAAAAAATCTTTAGTACATTTCCCCCCAACTAAACATATACAGTATTTGTTTTGACACTTTCTTTCTTTTAATTTCCGTTTCCTTCTACTTCTGAAAATGAAGTCTCACCCCTGAGGACAGGCAAAATAAAGTGTTTGATTAGTTGTTGTTATTCACAGGCGACTAGAGATTTCTTCCTGTGCGTCTACACGTGCAATATTACTGACCAGGATAACACATTAAAAATTCCAATATCTTTTTAAAAGGAAAGCAAATGTGCTTTTTTTTTATTTATTGCATATATTATTTAATCATTACTAAATGATTTGTGTGGAATAAAATTAAATCTTTGGAATATGATATGTATTTATCAATTTGTATTCTTTTTATTTAATTCTTTTTTAAAAAATGCATTAAAACTAATCAATAAAGGCATTTATAATGTTAGTTCCTTCAAAAATATTATGCAGTACAACTGTTTTAAACAATCATAATAACAGGAAATGTTCCAAACGGCATTTTAACAGACGCTAGCTTGAACTGTTGAAAGCAGACTAATACAATTAATATCTAAGTGTGTGTGTGTGTGTGAGAGAGAGAGAGAGAGAGAGAGAGAGAGAGAGAGAAAGAGGGCGGAGAGGTGAATTATGAGTATGTGCATCTCTCAAAAGTGTTTGGCTAAAACACATTTGTTTTTCTAGTGTCGTTATGGGTTTTGGTTATTTTGCTGTTGTAAACATAGACATATATACTCTGCACACAAATATATATATATATTCTATAAAATATATGTTAAAAAAATGAGCTGCCAGTACATTATAAAATATACTGTAATATGGTACTATATGGTAGAATATATAGTCTATATTTTTCTATATATACATAGCTACCCAATTACATGCCTTTTGCTGTCATGCTCTTGAAAGAAACTAGTAAAATGACAAGAAAATGATGGGGACTAGGACTGTTAATTATCATGTGTTGTGACCAGCCTGTCTCACAAAGAGTCTTTAAAGCGTTTCAGATGACCTGAGAAGAACATGGGCTGTTGTGGCCTCGCATCTGACATCGCACATGAAACTTCCCATTGCTTGGTAGCGAGCATACAAAAGGCTCCATGAAGAAATAAACAATTTTCATATTTCCAAAACATGTTTTCTCACCGAAGGCATTCATTGACTGAGTGGCATTTCCCTCGCACAAGCAGAACACAACTGTTGTTTTACACCTGAGCCCATGTCTCAAAGGCTTATACGGTTTGGATGCATATGAATATTAAACAGTGACACGCTGTATTGTGTCTGAATTCTAATCATTCTGAATTATGACTAAATGATGCGTAGACCGCGCTAGCATTGCAGTGCTCTTCCGCTTGTAACGAATGGCTGGAAATGTTATGCTATATTAAAAGAATAAATGACATTCAGTCACTTAATGTTTCCAGAGTGTGAGCGAGCTCCATTCTCCATGCATCATAGCGGATGCGATGACGCAAACAAGTTGCCTGACAAACTATGTGTCAGCTTAATGATTCACCTTGTGCTGTGGAGACCACGTGCTAAAAAACCCTCAGGGGAAACATAATTCATATTTCTGGGGCTTAAATCAATATTGTTACTTCAAAATTGTTATGGCTTTAAAACTGATTTAAATACTAAAAATAATTACATAAAACCCATGATTGATCATTTACTTACTCTAATGTAGTTTCAAACCCATATAATTGTTTTTCTCTATTTTTACAGAACAAAAAGTTCAGTTTATCAAATTTACTAGCAATTTCTGAAAAAAAAATAGTTTCTACATCATTTGTATTTGTGTATCAAAAGGTCTCCCTATGATGTCCATATAATGTAAGAGATGTTTAAAAATATGTATTTGTAACATTGAATGATTTATGAAGGAATTGTTCTTTTGATTTGAACTTTTCAATGAATCAGTGAATCGAGTTCACTGAATTGATTAATGATTCAATCATAGTTAACAGTTTCTTTTGCTTTTGTTCTATTGCTTACCAATGCTGCATTTATTAGGATTCTTTTTTGTGTATTGATTCTTATTTCAAGATTCTTTGATGAATAGAAAGTTCAAAACAACATAATTTATTTAAAACATAAATGTAAATTTTGATCAGTTTAAATTAGAGCTGTCAAATGATTAATCATGATTAATCACATCCAAAGTAAAGGTTTTTGTATACATAATATATGTGTGTGTTTAGTGTATATTTATTATGTGTGTATATATATATATACAGTAAATACACACAAAAAATCTCTATATATTAAATATATTATATTATATATTTATTATATATAAAATAAATTATTTGAATATAAATATATGCATGTAAATAAGTGTAAATATATTTTGAATATATGCTGTATGTTACGTACATAATAAATATACACATATGTTATATGTAAATTATTACATATATAAAATATTACAAATATTACAAGCAAAATATTTAATTTTCATTGTGACAGTGCATCCTTGCTAAATAAAAAGAATAATTTCTCAACAAACAAAAACAACCTACCAAACCCATATGTGTGTACACAAACATGCAAATAAAATATATCAGAATTTCTCATTTGGTGTTCTGCAGTATACATTAGGTAACAAACTGTTTCTTCAAGTCTGTCTGGCATATGTTGTACGATGTTCAAAAACCAACAATTTTAACAGTAGTTCAAACAGATACATCAGTCGTTCGTCCTTATGGAGGAAATTCAAATCAATATTAATTCATTCCAGTTTGCTATTTATGCCCCATTTTACCTGCTGCCAGTGTAAAGTATGTCTTATTGATTGACTGTGTAATTACCCAACTCGCTTGCTTAATTTGTTGTTAATTTGCCACTGATGGCAATCACATTTGACTGGCGAGAAGCCTGGTGCTCAGCAGCTAGTGTTTATCCTCCATCTGGCTTCTGCGTCTCCGTGTGTGTGAGTGTGTGACTGAGAAATATGTCTAAGCAAAAGCCATGGCACTAAAATAAGGTTTTAAAGCCTGGTCCATAAAGTCAGTAGCGTCTGCCAGAATTCATTGCTTCGGTTGGACGATCACTGAAGTGCTGCAGAATGCTGGAAGACGACGTGGCAAGTGGGGCACGTTTAAGATAAAAAACTGTGTTATCCGTGGTTTGTCATTTAGGTTCTGACATGCAGGAAGTGTGATATACATCTTTGCTGCTTCAGAGCACATGCATGACAATTTACACACAAGCGCTTTCTTTATTGGCTTTCAGCATCAGATGTAGCAAGGCTCACGTACATATTATGCATACTGATTTAGTCCATATGTATGTATTCCATTACGATTGCATTTTATTCGTTTTGTAAATAACCTGTTGTCTGCTATCGGTTATGTTTTCTCTCTCTCTTTTAACTTGGAGCTAATTTAGTCATGTTTTTGACAAGCTAATCATAAATATTTTGTAAATGAGTCTCATTTTGGTATCTAACCACCCCCTTAGGCGAGAGCATATTTTCTAGAAAAATAAAAAAGAGAGAATATTCTCTGCAGTGAAGAGGCGTTAAAAACATATATTCCCCAGACTAAAGTCCCACTTTAAGAGATGCTTTGGCCACTAAACAAAAATGGTTTCATTTACTGTAAATTTTTATGTCTATGTTTGTAGAGATGTAGTAAGAACCAAAGAATTATGCAGTATATATAAATATGATATAATATGGTTCTTAGATACTTAATATGGTATGTAGATACCGAATATTGTAAATGAAGAATTAAACACACACACACACATATATATATATATATATAGATATATATTTGTGTGTGTGTGTGTAAATTTATTTTAATTAAAAATAATGACTTTTTTTCTGATTTTTTAAAAGAATGCATTGTCAGTTTAATCATAAAAGAAGTAGAATGAATTCATATAATGAAACACTACTTTAGGATTATTTAAATAAATAAATAAAAATAAATATAACATTTTTTAAAAGTTTTTTTTTATTATTATAACACACAAACAAATAAAACTAACTAAATAAATAATGTTTATTTAAAATAGTCAAAATATAAATATAAGTGTTCAAACTGTAAAATTGCTTTGTAACTAGTTATAAATACATAAGAAAATAATGTGCATTTGAATAAATAATTATGTCAAATTTCTGCCTTTGTATGTTTTCAAAAAACGTATTATTTAATAACTGTTTCAACTGGGTCTAAAAAAGGACAAAACTTCCCCATATCATAGGGAATACCAAGACCACATACATACACACACAAACACACACATAAATACAGTCAAAATCCTCCCATCCTTTCACTTCCTTTTCCTAAACCTACTGTGCACATCAAGACCTTGGGCAATCAGTGAGAGAAAAGTGTAAGCGGTGATGGTGATGTTACCGCCATTCAGCGCTTAAATCTGAGAAAAAGGTCTAAAGTGAGGAAGCCATATGAGCTCTCAGTGAAAGGCAGGAAACTGGGCCTTTGATCGTCACCTGGCACATCAGTGCCTCCTCCCCAGGGGGCCGCCCATCGCCCGTACACACACATCTGACAGGTGGGGAGCGGCTCCATACGCTCGCTGTGAGGGGCTACGTTCAGCCAACAACACACCCGGCAGCACACAGTGCTCTTTTATTAGAGGAGTTCAGCTCTTGAGTAATGTATTCCACACTTGGTATGTGGTATGAGGTTACAGGTGAAATGCGAAATGAGGCCGCATCTCTGATGCATGTGTGTAACATAGAGCCAGCTCATTATCAGTGCATTAGAGCTGCATCTGATGTGACGATTTGCATGGGAACACCTGACACGTCTCTGTTGCTGAGCTCGCTGTGCGTCATGCCGTCTGTTCAGCAAAGGAAAGAAAGACAGAATGAAAAACAGAGTCGCTTCTATCACGGCTCTCTCAATATTGACTTATTAATTTTAGCATATTCAGTACCCAATGCCATTTCAAATAAGAATAAGTCCCTGTGTTCACGATGGTGCTGATGAAAACAAGGTTGAGGGGTTTCCTCTGGGGATGTTTGTCTTTCATATCTCTCTCTGCTTTCTGAGTGGATCAGATTGCTAAGCCAAAGACATAAGCACTATTATGAGGGGAATTGTTTCTCAAGGTGACGTCTGTGAAATAATATTTGCATGGCCAAGGGCTCAACAATGGATTTTTTTTTTATTTATTTTTTTTTGCCGGTTCTACTGGGCCATAAGTTCACATTTTTGCTCTGCACTTAATTTTACCTGGCCTCAACCACAAACAAAATTATAAATGACATTTTCTTACAACATTTTTGAGATGTGTCTGAAAAACATTTTTGCTGTTTACACTATAAAAAGCAAGTTAAAGCACACACATCATCTCATATAAACTACTGTTTACACTGCAGCATATATATATATATATATTAGGGGTGTAATGAGACCGTATCGTATTGAACCTTTCGGTACGAGGCTTTCGGTTCGGTATGTATACGAACCGAATGATTCAGAAAAAAAAAAAAAAGAAAAAAGAGAGAGAATAAAGTGTGTAAAATATAATGTATTCAGAGCTACGCTCAACAAGGCAGCGCAAACGACGGGACATGGATCCCGTGTCTGCTCCTCCAACCCCCAAACAGACGAGAACCAGAAACACACACATTACAAACTATCACCCGCGGCATCCAGGTAACGGCATTTCCCTTTGCCATTTCAACCCAACATCCATGTGAACGACCCCTAAGCCTTTGGTGACACATACACCACGAAATTCAATTGTGGATCTCTCCCCTGTCGTCTCCCCTCACGCGGATTGTCCCGCAGGAAGAAACGGCGCCCTGGATGTCAGTGGATGGCGCGCACGGTCTACGAACACGGGACGCTCAGCTTTCACGATTTGAAATGGCTCAAATCTACTTTTTATTAAGTTTTAATTAATCAATAAATACCATCCAAGGCTGACTTTTCTAAAACACTTCTTTATTTGCTGCTAAGAAGAAACCCCAGAAGTTATGTGAAGTATAGCTCCAATGTCATTTTATGTTAGTTTTAATAAATAAAAATGTGAAGAAAAAAAAAAATCAAAGAAATTCTCTTTTTTATTGTATTTTTGCTGTATCGAAAACATACCAAACCGTGATTTTTGTGAACTGTTACACCCCTAATATATATATATGATGTAGTGTAAACAGTAGTTATATATATAGAGCCGGGGGTTGAAAACTTTTTGAATTTGAACATCATGGTAAATTTCACTCATTTTGTCTACAAGGAAACCTGTAAGTATCTTCTGTAGCTTCTGGAGGTGCAGTACTAGATGAATAAAGTAATATACTTAGGCAAAATAAGAAACATGTGCACATCTTCATTCTGTTCAAAAGTTTTCACCCCCCCAGGTCTTAACACATTGTGTTTCCTTCTGGAGCATCTGAACCTTTTGTAATAGTTGAGTATGAGTCCCTCAGTTGTCCTCAGTGTAAAATGATGGATCTCTAAATCATACAGTCACTGTTAATTTACATGTATATTTATTACTGAAAGCCTGAGAAGGTATACATAAACAATATCTAAATTCTACTCCACCATAGTGAGTAGGAGCAGTAAAAGAACACAAAAAAAAAAGTAAAGCTAAGTAAACATTTAAAACGGCTCATTACTATGGCACCAACAAGTATTAAGTATTACAATTATAAAAATACCTAAAAATATAGACCGAGCAGCTTTGTTTACCTAATGTAAATAAGAGGTTACACTAATTTATTTCAGTTAATCTCTACATTTTCAATGACATCCATCATCCACTAAAGCACATGTATTTTTCAATTTTTTTTAAGCAAGATTTATAGAGTAAATAATCTATAATATTGATTATAAAATATATAGGATATTATTAAATAGGAATTTATTCTCATTATTCCAAGCATTATACTAATAGTGTTATTGCTGAGGTGCCATTTAAATGTATTTGAACAGACATCCACATAAGAAACAATTATCATCCGAGTAGGGCTTTAGTCCCTTTCATGCTTTAAGGTAAAGCTAAAATGAAAACATATATAAACAAATATATATATATATATATATATATATATATATATAAACATTAAATAGCATGCAAAGTTCTCTGAAGCAAGAACGTTTTGTGCCAAATTCCCAAATGACAATTTTGAAGTAGCTTCCAGTAGCTCAAACAGTAAAATATGGTTCTAGCAATGTTAACCATAAATATTAATACATTTAAAACCTGCAAAATGTCAAACACCTGCTCAGAAGCATGGTAAAACTACTAAATTTGTATTCTTTTTGAAACATTAAGGCTCCAACTGCATAGGCCACTACTTTCTTAAAAAAAAAGTCTCTTTTTCCACAAATAACACTTAGGTAAGCAAACGACAGATTTTATTATTTTTTTATTAGAGTTACTGATGTAAAACAGAGCTGACATCCATTGAGAGTGAGTAGAGAATCAGGCATCCGCAGGCTGACTCTAAAAGAGAAGCCAGCGCTCAGTTTGAACATTGATGTTAGTTAAGTGAGGGCAGCCGTGGCGTGACTAACAGCTCAATCTCCCTGACTCAAGGTGCAGAGCATTTCTGTACCAGAGATCTTTCACTGATGTGATGGAAGTCCAGACAGCTCTGAGATATCAAGCCTCCATCATCTGAGGGAGATGAGCTGCTCCAGCGGCCTTTGAAGTGACAAACATGCTGGCGTTTTCCTCAAACACATCATCTGAGCATGTGCTACTTTACCAAATGTACACCGTTAACAGCTAGCAACATGTTTTTGACATGTTCTCCGCGAGCTGGGCAGAGTATCAAGTGGCAGTTTTGTTACCACATCAAGATTAGTGGTCCTCATCGGCGGCTGAAACCCACAGCGTTTCCAACAAAATGACCCGTCTACCGGCTAAAATGGAAATCAAATAATTCTGGCAGCCATTACGGAGCAACCTATGAGGTTCACAGATGCTAATGCGAAGGGAAGTGGAGTTAGTAAGTGCTGTTTATCACTTTAAAATATTGCCCTGTCCTTTCGCTGCATGAACGGCGCAATTACCGGCTCAGTGGGGTGTTGTGCGGAAGAAGGAATGCTGGGATCCAATATATGGCGATGGTGACGCAGCCTCTGTTTTTTGGCTGAACTGAACAGGATTTCAGTGAGAAATAGCTTCTGTAAATCATAGAGAAAGGCCAAGTAGACAATCAAATAAGAAGAAGATACAGTAAGTGAGTTGATTAATTGCTTTAATCCAGGAGAGATTACTGCTGTCTGTGAGCAATGTTGTCAAAGATCTCCAAATTTCTTAAAAGGCTATAAACAACCAGATTGCGCTAACAAAAGATGTTTTGGACATTCAATAAATTAATGCAATGATATGGGGTGCATATAGATTTTTCAGTCTGGTTCTCGTGAGAGCTCAGCCCAGGTTCCAAGCGAGCCGAACCGTTACCAAAACGTGACGTGTAAACTCTGCTGGTCACTGATTGGAGAATGAAGAACACCATTCCATCGATATGCTCCATTGTTGTGTGTTTGTTTGTGGCGCGTTTACGATGATGTCACAGCAGTAGAGGCGGCGCAACTATAATGACACGTGAATAATCCCGCCCACTCTAAAGCGGTACTAAACTACAATGGAAACGCAAACCGAGCCGAACTGAGCCGTTCCGTGCCCTAACGAGCCGTGCCGAGCCGAGTCGAGTCGTACCACGCAGTTGAAAAGCGCCAATAGTATGTGATTGAAGATAATTCAGGGCAATTAAGGTTCATATAAGACATGCAAATGTATCGTTAACGTATACAGTATGTTGTTGTTCCGTCCTGTAATACTGTGAGGAAAGTTCGTGTTTTTCTACGACTGCTAGATCAATCACCTATTATTGCAAGGACAATGCCCACTTTTGAACCAATCCGTTACGCCTGCCTGCTTTAAAGATTCGGAAGTGACGCAAAACGGGAGAGCGCATTTTTCCTTTGTGGAAAGCTCTCATTTGTTTGTCATGCTGTCCAACGGGTTTGGAATTGCTATTATTGATTGTAGGGATGTGCCGAACGGAGCTTTTGAAACAGTGAGGCTATAACAACAAACTGCGTTGATGATTCGAAGCTTTTGAGACAGTGCTCTACCTTGCCATCTGGTGGCCAATAAAACTTCCTACATGTGTCATATAGATGATTTGTTCATTGTGATGTCATTCTAAGGTTTGTTTGTATATTTAATAAACACAGATGTCATTAGAACGATGGTGGTGTACGGAAGCGTAGAGCTGCCGACCAGGTAAAAAAAAATCTGAGCTTCATCACGTTTGTACAATATAATTATCATGTTCGTACAATATAATATCACGTTTGTACAATATTATATCACGTTTGTACAATATAATTATCACGTTCGTACAATATAATATCACGTTCATACAATATAATATCACGTTTGTACAATACAATTATCACGTTTGTACAATATAATATCACGTTCGTACAATATAATTATCACGTTTGTACAATATAATATCACGTTCCTACAATATACTTTTCACGGTATTACGTGAAATCTTTATTGTTTAGGCTACGTTTACCTGGTGCGATCAGAGCGTGAGAAAATGTCTCGTTTTATAGAATTAATTAAGTTTTATTATATGCTTGGATTGAGACATGGGGAAATTTTGCAGCTACTGATCAGTTTGGACAATGTTGTTATCAGCATGCGGACACTGAGAAGGAACCTAAAACGCATGGGGCTTATAGCTCATTCGCCTTCAAGTGATTGAACAAGGCGTGCTTGTGACGCAGAAACCTCGGGTTTCCCCTAGGTCCGCTTCTCAGGCTTCCAAGTTCAAAACCTTATAGCACGGAGGGATTGTACTGTGTTCCCCATAAGCGTCTTAGCAGACGCAGTACGAGTGAAATGTCGAAAGGGACCTTAAAAGTTACTTCCGTAACCACTGTTCCCTGAGACATGGAACGAGTACTGCGTCCC
>JAUCMU010000027.1:8001786-8020216 GCA_032275025.1 Enteromius treurensis | reverse complement strand
GCGAATTTGGCTGCTGTCCTCTCAAAGCTTTTTTGGGGGGCAGACGGAGACCGAGCGGAACGCCAAACTCTTGCCCATGCTAGGGTTCAAACCATTAGGGTTTGGAGTTCGCCGTTCTTCCGGCTTGCTCCCCAGACAGCACGCCAAATTCGCTTATTCATTTACTACGAGGAAGCGTGAACTCTTGGAGACTTTTTTTTCTCAATTTCACTAAAGCAAACTTCCAAACAAAACAGAAGCTGTCTCTCTTGTTCTATCTTGAACTATATAATGTTGTTTTGAATTTTAGAAACCAATAATTCAATGACCCATTCATAAAAAGATTTATTTCTATTTCAACCTGCTTATGATTCCTTCGCTTTGCTTACCATTCTAGCTGAACTCTCTTGTAGAAAGGTTCCAACACATCTCACTTGAAAAACAACTCCTGAATTATTTAACTGATAGAATGAAAACAGTTGTGGTTACATTATATGCCTTTCTTTCATTTGAGATGGCGACTGAGAGTAAGCACAGAAAGTGACGGAAAGGAAGGGCAATAAGAAGGCCTCTTACTGCTAATAAAAATAAAAAAGCAATAATAAACATTTTAATAAACAGGAGACTTACTTTTTACATTTTAAAACACTAGACTTACATTCTTGAGTTTGGTATTAAAGGGTTAGGGTTCAGGTTAGTGGAAGTGAAAGAAAAGTGTTTATAACATTTTAAATATGGATATTTATCTTATTTTGGAGTGAACTAACCATTCCAGTCCAGCATAAAATACACAATTAACTGTATTAGGTACATCATATTTGTACCAGGTTGCCTCCTTACGCCTTCAGAACTTGGAGAGGCCCGAAGTGTGGCAATAAAATATTCAACATGTTAAGAGATGCTCTTATATACTTCGATTGTAGATATATTTAAGAGTATCAAATTTTCATGTTATGATGATAATTAATTTTCTGTATATGAAGAAGCACAAACGACTGATAGAGACGGAGCCAATAGAGGTGGGGCCCAGATTGGAGGCAAGCAGATGGAAAGCCAGACTGATACTGTAGGCCTGGAGGGCCAAGGTAGAGCTGACAGCTCACGTTACAGAGGCAGGGCCCTAGAAGACCATTGTGAATTCAGACCAACTGAGGACATAGATGTAGCCAGGGGAAGGAGGAACTAGACGGAGCCTGAAGAATGGAAGGATGAGGTGAGAGGAGTAGAATCCCGTGATGGAGGCAGGTTTGAAGGGTGTAGGGGACCAAACAACTGTTTCTTGAAGTGCCCTTCTGCGCCATGTATCATCCAGTACACATACAGGGATGGTGTCATGGAAAGAGTCAGTGCAAAGGATCATTGTGGCAATCAGTGTCTAGTTGTACCCTTCAAAATGCCTTTAAAGTGCACAGTTTTGAGCATGACCCTTCAATATAGTGGCCATGATTGTTTTTAATTTTGAAGTGCCCTTTGGAGTTTGATATCAGGGGTGGACTTACCCATTAGGCCAAGGTAGGCCACTGCCTTGGGCCCCTGAAAGCCAAGGGGCCCCCAAAATGCTTTTCATAAACGAACGGTTGCTATTTACGGTATTTATTACCACGAGAGCCGTCTGCGTGTCTGAGTTGCTTCTTGTGTATCCTGCTTGTAAACGAAAAAAATATACATCTGAAACTGACTAGTTTGAAAACTCTGGGGTTGGTTTAACACCAGTGTAAAGGAGGATCGTTTTCATTCAAAAATAAGAGTGATTGAAGTGATTTAAAACGCCGTTTCAAAATGAAAAAACACTTATGTAAATGGGTGCTAATTTCACATGCAAGCACAGCTATTGTCATTATCAGGCTATGTGTAGCCTGTTTGATTTAATCAGAAAACGATTTGATTAGGCTATAAATCCGAATTTAACATCTTGGAAGGTATAGCTGGTTATGTAGTTTTAATAGGCCTAAGTCACTATTCAGTAACTATTTCATATTCATCCTGTTTTATGACAACAGAAACAGTATCAATGAAAACAGATTTATTAAGAATTTAGCTGCATCAAAATACAGCATGTGGACACAGAGAAGCGAAAATGTAGCCTAAACAGGTTTGTGTCAGCAAAATCTTAGGCCACTAGTTTTTTCACCAAAAAAATGGTTTTAAGTTGGTTATTTCTATCTTTTGCAGTAGCAAAATATCATTTTAAATTTCCAAACATTATTTTTGTCATTAATTGTAATAATGCAGTGAGATTATTGTCTGCAGAAGGAGACTGACAACAGCCAGTGCTTCACACAGAGATCTGATCTGATCATCATCCAGTCAGTCTGGAATGACATGAAGTAACAGAACATACTGAGACAGACTAAATCCAGAAGAACTGTGCCAACGTCTCCAAGATGAAGAAAAAAAAAACACCTGGAAAGCTACCTGAAAATCTATGGGCAAGTGCAGAACAGAAGCTGTTTTACCAAAACATTTGTTTGATTTAGTTAATAGAAGTTAATTGATAAATTAAATCTATTTATGGCATTATTTTTGAAAGCATCCCCATTTTACAGCATTTTTACACGAGTGTCTAAAACTTTGAACAGTACTGTAGCTTTGCAGGTAGGGTTTCTTCTTCATCTTGGAGACGTTGCCACAGTTCTTCGGGATTTAGTCTGTCTCCGTTTGTTCTGTTACTTCATGTCATTCCAGACAGACTGGATGATGATCAGATCAGATCTCTGTGTGGAGCGCTGGCTGTTGTAAGCCTCCTTGTGCAGACAATAATCTCACTGCATAATTACAATTAATGACAAAAATAATGTTTGGAAATATAAACTGATATTTCGCTACTGCAAAAGGAAGAAATAACCTTTTTTTTTTTTTTGGTGAAAATACTAGTGGCCTAAGACTTTTGCACAGTACTATACATACATGTATATATATATATATGCTTTATGTGCGTGTATTTATACATACATAATATATACAGTACACAGACATATATTATGCAAACCAAAGCTGAAAATGGAACCTCATTGTAAAGTATCACCAAGATATTCATATTTCATCACACTAGGTTGTATAACCTTGATTTCACTACTAATAACTCTTTATTTCAACTAATTTTCCAAATAAATAGGCAACATAAATTGCTCACAAGGAACATTTGAAACTCAGTCAGATAAATACTCCCTTCTGAGACCCTCTCTGACAACGCGCATTACCTCGTCACACTAACCTAGACCGTTTCCTCCTATCTGAAGAAACGGCGGGTTTAGTCTCCACTCGCCTTTCTTTCTGCTTCAGTATCTCATGCTCTTCAAACAGCCTGACTGTCAAGGATTCAGCAGCCTCCACTAGAGAGAATTAATCACTCTTTATTTCCATTCAATTCAGTGCCCTCCGCGAACACAGACGGCAGAAAACCTCTGCCGCCGCCTCGAAATGAGCTCCTCAATCCACTGATTATCCAAGCTGAACTTTCAACCTCCAGAGAGCCTCCATCCCTCCACTCCAACTCCGAGACCAGGGCAGGAGGGCATCTCTTTCTTGTTAAAAAAAATCCGGTGGTAGTTAACACTCCGACCCGCCAGTGACATTACACACGAGCGAGAACACAGAGTGACAAATGCGTTTCATTTTGTTTGAACTGCCGCACGAGCCGCTGATGGCAGGAAAACGGTGCTAGAATGCCGCCAAATGACCATCAGCTGGAGGTGTTTCTGTACAACAAACGAGGTGGTTGCAAATGCTCTGAACATTTTTTTCCGTTTAAACCGGCGAGTGAAAGGCACAGAGGCTGCCCAACACGGCTCATTTCTCACCGTCTCATATCCTTACACGCCGTGGCCCCCAGCGCACCCTCCTGTCACCTTGGTGTTTGTGTTGTCCAAACCGTCCTCCCACATGCTGCCCGCGGCCCATCCATTTTTCCGTCCAATCGATGCTGTGCTCGGACAGCATGTTCAATCAGGGCCTGAGAGCGGCACTTTTCTGCTGGCTGCAAGAACAGGTGGCCTTTAGGGCCGAGTTTAGAAAATCTTCTCCCTGTGATTATGCCCACAGCACTGACAGCTCCGTTTTTACCCTGGCCCTGATATGCCACCCTCGCAAATTAACACAGGCACGACGGAGCAGCCAGCACCCTGCCAAGGTGGCCCCTCGAGGGCCTTAATCCTTGTACTGACACTTTAAAACTGTTTAATTTAGATTCCGCTCCCTGGAGAGCTGCCATTGAGAGAGCAGGTGTCTCCAGCCACGGCGAGCTAGATTTCCTATCATAACGCCCTTTCTGACAGGAAAATCAATTTCCTCCACCCCAGGTGTCAGACCACCCTTTCGTAGCGGTTATGAAATGAGCCCTCGGACGACTGAGTTTCAGATGTGAAAGTAATTAGCGGTCTTGTATGTAACGGGACAGGAGTTAGCGAAAGTTCAAGAGGATCTGTGCTAATTGCTCATCTCCTGGTTAGCGTTGGATGCCGGAAATAAAAAAGACAATGACTTTGGTGCAGGAAAGTACTTACAAGGTGAGACAGATTGGTTACTTAGAGACATATATTCAGACAAAAAGAAAAAAAAATCATACACTATGAAATATTTATCTAAAACTAATAAAAGAATGAAAATATTGGTGTAAGTTAGTTATTTTTTAATGAAATATGTTAAAACTTTTATTCATGTATATATATATTGTATATATATATATATATATATATATATATATAATATTCATTATATTGATCAATAGTGAGAGTAAGGACATTTACAATATTAAAACAGGTTTATAAAACAATAAATACGTTCATTTCGAGTTTCTATTTCAAAGACTGGAGCAATGGATAGTGAAAATTCAGCTTTGATTAATGTCATTTTAAAATATAGTATAAAAAAAAATTAATTCAAGTTTTTGCTGAATTACAGATCAAATAAATGCAGCCTTAAGGGGTTATTTCACCCAAAAATTTTTATTCTGTCATTAATTTCTCACCCTCGTGTCGTTCCAAACCTATAAGACCTTCGGTCATCTTTGGAACACAAATTAAGATATTTTTGATGATACCAGAGTGCCATCTGATCCTCTATAGACAGCAACTCAACTGAAATGATCCCAGATACGGAAACATAGTAAATACATCAGTAAAACGATACATGTGACATTAACTGGCACAAGGGTATAAGCATAAACATACACACGCTGTAACATATTTGACATAATCAGCGTTGTTTACATTCGGAGGGAAAGCATGCACATGTAAGTAATATGCAGTTTTTTACTTCTAGGGGAAAGTGTGCGTATGCGTTGTGATACTCTCTAAAATGGCAGAAGACATAGCCATTGATGTGACATGTGACTGTTTTACCAATGTTTTAATTACGTTTTTGGATCTGAGATCATTTCAATTGTATTGCTGTCTATAGAGGGTCAGATAGCTCTCTGATTTCATCTAAAATATCTTAATTGGTGTTCCATAGATGAACGAAGGCCTCATGGGTTTGTAACAACATGATGGTGAGTAACTAATGACATTTTTTTAAAATTTTGGGGTGAACTAACCCCTTAAAAATCTTGCAGACAGTATATGTATAGGCCTTAAATCTATTTAAATAATAATATAATATAATTATTTATATTAACATTTTGTATTATTAGGAAAATATCTCTCTACATAAATATAACCGTGACAGCTATGAGGCAAGGAATGGAGAGTTAAAACAGTCTACTATAGGCCAAGTAATTCCCATCCCGACCTCCAGCTCTTTAACAGTAAGAGAGTGAAATAAATGAGGACCAGCACACATTGGGGAGCAAAGAGAAGCTCGATATGCAACATTACAAATGCAGCTGCATGCCCCATCCTGTCAGGCAGGGACATCCAGATGGGATTACTCGAGATGTGAAGTACCATATCCAGCCCTCAGACTGGAAGGCACAATTAAGAGGGAACTTCTGAACTGCATGGCAAATTGCAATGAGACTCAAAACATTTTATTTTCTGCATAATATTAGGGATTTCTGATTAATAATTCATTAAGAGCATGCCTTTCCAGATAGAGACTTCATTTTTTCACTGGCAGGTTGCAATTGAAGCTATGAGAGGAAGTTTGAGACGGGAGAGAGTTTGATAAAGATCACGTTCAGAGGTTCATGCAATCATCTACGATTTCAACCTGTTAGCAAGATATGATGGCACTTGAGGCTATCAGAGATTTTTCCAGTTAATGCAAAGCTGCTCTTCATGGTTTCTCAGAGAGCAGAGAGGAGAAAATGGTAGAAATGGGCAGATCAATCTGATACTTTTGATAATGACGCTGCATTAAGAAGTCTCAGATAAAATTATCAAATCAACAGAATGTGAGGCATTGCTATAAAATTGTGTGGCCATTACTGTTATGTTTTAATCAGCTGTTTGAACTCTTAGGATTCACTGGTGAGCAATGGATGTAATTCTACAGTAGGTTTCATAAAATTTGTAGAGATGAAGAACCAAATTCATTGATATCTTGTATGGCCTCAGGGTGAACAAGTTTGATGATTTTTGGTGAACTATTTTCCCTGGGCCAGGTAGGACTGTTTTATTTCAAACCTAAGTCCAAGATAATACGGTACACAAAAGTTTGAAAAGGTTTTCTCCAAAATGTTGTGACTCCACAAGAACCAAACTTGATTGATTCACTTCCAACATTGCATATGATAAAGGTGTGACAAATGGAAAGCAAACCAGACTAAGATGCATAGACATTTTTTTGTTTAGAGACTGATATCTGAGTATTTTACGGCACATTTGCCAATTTCCTTTAATACATATTTGCATTTCAAAAAAAGCACAAAGATAGTCCCTCAGGCATGCCACTAGGAAAGGCATTTTTCATAACTGCATCCACTGCATAAACCTGCATATTCTTCCTTTCAGGAGCAAATTTTCTTCCCTGACCTTTGGCCACACAGATTCAAATGTCTTCCGGCAACAATCCAGAGTTACAGCTTTGATAAGTTAAATGACATTCACTGAAGACTCCCCACAAACAAAGCACTGTGCCCAGGGCAAGATCTCGGCCTTGGATCGCCAGAGTGTCCTAATAAATACGGTGCCATTGAGAACAAAAGTTCCAAAGTTCCTCGCCACGTTTTTATTTCAAACTAAATTCTAGTTGAAATTCAGCCTGTGTGATGCATTGTTAAAATCACTCCGGTGCAGTTCTGGAATAGTTGCTGAAAATCTCCTGTCAACAGAGTAACCATGCTTGAAGCCTTTGCTCTTTGTAAAGAATAAAACACAAGGAGAATATCTTGTGACTATCCCCCAGTTTCACAGACAAGGCTTAAGACTAGTCCTAGACTAAGATGTAAGTCAGAGTTGTTTCAGCTGAAATAAACTTGCACTGACAGATCTTGAATATCAGTGTCTTTGTTTTGTCTCAAGATGCACACCAGTAATGCTTTTTCCTAAGCTTGTTTATAAAAATTACTTATCGACTAACTGAACTACATTCTAATCCTGGTTTAGTACAGTATAAGCCCTGGCTTTGAAACCGGGCCTAAGTATTTTAAAGGAATAATCTGTTCAGTACTGAGTAAAGCTTAGCTGATATAATGTGATATAATAACAGTTTTATGTTATAATGATGATTACCATCTAAATTAATGTCCACTTGCACATTTTCCTTTGTTTGTGTTACAAGGTCCTGTGTTACAGTAAGGACCTTAGAATAGATGTGAATGGGGAGAATTGGTAAAACAATACAGACATAACAATAAACAACATGCATGTTACACAATTGCTTATTAACCATTTGTAGACGGTAATACATTTTTTACATTTACATTGCCTCAACAATGTTAAATGTAAACACTGTAAAATAACACTGCAAACAGCTTTATACATCCTTTTAACAGAACAATTAGCATAAATTATAAGCTTTAAATTTCTGCATTTAAATCTTTTTTACAAATGGTCTCCAATTACTTTCATAAGTGAGAGCTTCCCCATGTTTTTTGTTCTATTTATATACTTTTTACACATTTCTTCATTCATTTATTTACATTTGTAGTATTTATTAATATTTTAACTTACCTTTCATGTGTGTTTTCTGTTTTTATTTTAATTTAGTTTTTGTATAATGTGCTTTTTATGTTTTTATTTCTATTAATTTTTTTATTTCATTTTTTTCATTTTAAGTATTTTTTTAAGTAATTATTTTATTTAAGTTGGCTCCCATGGTGACATCTTTTTTTTTATCTGATGTTTTATTTAATTTCAGTTGTCGTTGAAGTTTGGGGAGTCCGATGATTGGGTGGCTGAAGGAGAAGCGAGTCGCCGCCCGTTTGATGTTTCCTGTGACAATGTCTGTTGAATCTGCTTGCATCAGGCAGGCAACAAGGTATCATGGGCCGATTTATGACTTCCTGTTGTCTTGAGGCCTCTTTGTGGAATACGGCTCCTCATGTTTCAATGTTCCGATCAAATCTTAAGTGTCTGATTCCCTCTGATGCACTGCAACTGCATTAACTTTAATTCTCACCACCTTATCAAACCTGTCACAGGTTTTTGACGACCATGTGCATCTGACCAATGAAGAGCCCCTGAAGTTGAATCAACAGATCGCGCTGAGAAAGATTTTGATAAGGCAGCCATTCATGTAGAAAACTGAGATTTACCGGCAGAGTTCTGAGAAAACCATCCAAACATCAAGGTCAAATGCCAGCCGGCGCTTGAGGAGCATCTGTGAGCGGAGTGTTTCGGACGTTCATTGATGGCTGGGTGAAGATACAGTTTTTTGATCCATTGTTGGAGTCGACATGCGTTCCCTCCGGTGCCCATAACTTGTTCGTTATCCGCCAAGCTGCCGCCATAAAAAATGTAGAGCGAGCGCTTGTGAACAGACTCTTCCTAGATTGACCTGTCAATCCAGTCGGTTCCCTGACATATCAGCACCCAAGCCAAAGTTAGCCTCTCAATGCATCCTGTCCCAGCTAAAAGTTATCAAGTGCACCTTGGAAAATTGGCACTATGTCCTTCAAACGCCATGCGTGATCAATGGGCCCAATGACCTGTGCGGCCAAACATACCGTGTCGTTTCCAAAGCGGTAATGTCACGGAAGACCAATAGCTACCCATAGACGCTTTCTCATCTGCCTGAAGAATCACCCGTTCAGCCAAGAGTTTGTGAGATGGTTTACACACAATCCCGTTCATCACAGACATCCACTTTTGACCTGACAAGCCATCAAGAACGCCACACAGACATATTCCACGATATCCCACTGTATATTAGCGTAGTTTAATATGAATACGGGCATAATGTGCATTCATTAATTATTTACCTGCTGCCAACCAAGACTGATGTGGAACATTCTGGAGTCTGTCATTACTGCGCCGACATACAGCTGCTGACAGGAAACCAGAGCTTCTGAATCCATCTGCACCAAAAAATCAAGCCTTTCCCAATAATCACAATTGCCTGCAATCCTGCACAAATCTGCTTGCCAACAAAGAGATTTTCTGTTTTGTCAAAAAAAAAAAAAAAAAAATCAAATTCTGATGACAAGCTGTTGAACATCACTGTACTGATTATTACTAGAGGTGGATGGAGCTTTTTAATGATCAAAGGCAGATTTTTTACTTTGTTTGAATATTTTATCATGATTGTTTCATTGTCTGCAATGTTGCTCTTAAAAAAAAAAAAAAAAAACTTCTCAAAAACTACTCCTACACAACTAAACAATTACTTAAAAACGATAAGCTCAGAAACGTTTTCAACATTTTTCCCCTCAAGTTACCCTCAACCAGACCAGCGGTGGAATACATACTGTACTTCAGTTCGAGAATGACTGAGCTAAACAAAGAGAGAACTAAATATTTAATGTATGGAAAAATATTTATATCCATTTGTTTTTAGAGCTTAATCATGAAGGCATGCAGATGTGGAATCAGTTCCAATTCGAAAATGAACAAACCATGGCAACCACAAATTAACCATTGTATTGCTACACTAATTATAGTTATGGTATTTGTAGTAAAATTGCAGTTACACAAATGAGAATCAATGTGCCAAAAAACATGGTTAATAAAATGTTACTAGGCTACAATAAAACCATGGTCAATGTTCGTAAGGGTTCCACTCTTTTGTTAACAATTAATCTTTTTTAAAATGTAGTGCACTTGTTAGTGTGCAAACAGTGTCATTAAAGAGTTTGAAAGGAATTATGAGACGTTATGGATGAACATTACTTTTAAATGTGTAAAGTTTCCAGTTTTAAGTTCCAATTTTATCTATTTACCCAAAAAGTGAGAAAATATTATTTAATTGTGTGTATTTAACATGAACACATATACAGTACTAAAGGGAAAAAAAGGAAAGGACGTGCATGTGGCCAGGTATGGTTTCCCATACTAGGAATTTACGCTCTGCGTTTAACCCATCCTGTGTGCACACACACACAGAGAAGTGAACAACCACATGTGAACACACACCCGGAGCAGCAGGCAGCCAGTGCTGCGGCACCCGGGGAGCAGTTGGGAGAACGGTGCCTTACTCAAGGGTCTCTCCTCAGTCATGGTATTGAAGGTGGAGAGAGTGCTGGGTATTCAGACCCCCCACCTACAATCCCTGGGACTCGAACCCACGACTTTCGGGTTACAGGGCCCACTCTCTATCCATTAGGCCACGACTGCCCCAGTACTTCTACATTGTTTCCACTGCAGTTTAGTACCTCTTTAAATGGGCGGGATTATATACATCAAACGGCCAAGAGTTGAGTGACTTCCTGAAAACGTTTTCATTTCGCGTCCCCCATAAAGCTCTCGCTGGATCCGCTGCTTAGCTATCAACAAGAGGAAAGCCTCAACAGACAAAGAAACAGCAATTTTTTTAATTGTTAAAAAAGATCAGATGCTTTTCTGGCTATGTAGATTTAAATTGGGACTGGTGTTTCATGCAGTTACGATTCTCTCCGGCCAATCAGTGATCATCAGAGTTGTCACGTTTGGGTAACGGTTTGCTTGGAACCCCCCAAAAGAGAATCTGAACCGTACTGTGCAGTGTATACCATCAATGGTCTCCTGAAGGTAACTCTATTGCCCTCTGCAAAGTGGGGTTCTGATACATCCAGATCAGGGGTGTCCAAACTGCAGCCTGTGGATGAATTTTGGGCAGCCCGCAGCATGTCTATTAAAATATATTATAAATGGCCCGCCAAGCATAATTTATAAAATGTGCAGTGTCACAATCTCACCACGAGATGACAGCACTAAATTTTAGACCAGATGTAGCTGTAAAAGCGAGTAAAAACAATTTGATAACTCATATCCGTTCTCATTTCTTCCGAGCACGAGAATTCCTGAACGTGCCAAAAACGGACAACCGCAACTCATTTGAACCACGTGAGCTCAGAACAAATGTGTTTACTGTTGATCACGCGACTACTAAAACAGCGCTGTGAGAAGCGTCTAAGTTTGGAGCAGAGAATTCCATACAAAGATTCTCAACAACACTGACGCAGAAAATAAGAGAAACGTTGTGTGACAACAATGCAGTAAGAATACTTTTTAATCCACAAACCACCAACATTTACACTGTATTTACAGTAGTAACAGTAACTGTGGTATTGTGGCAGAAATGTAGGATATTTATACATAATCATACATTATTTATGTAGACATAGAGGGCAATAAAAAATGTAATGTAAGGAAGTTATGAAATAAATTACTGATATTTTTTATTTTTATTTGTTTAATATAAATGTGTTCATGGGCATAAAATCAATCTATCTTATAATTATTAATAAATTAAAAAAGTTAGGCCTATTTACAGATTTTTACGTCCTCAAACTCAACTCAAACCGGCCCCCCAATATGCTCACTTTGTAGAATCCGACCCCTTTTAGGAAAAGTTTGGACATCCCCAATATTTTTGATGATATCCGAGAGCTTTCTGAATAATAAGGGCATTGTTAAAATAGTCTATCTGACATCTGCATAAAAAAGACTGAGAGGGAAGAGAAGAAATTGTTAAATAAAGTCTTTATTTTACTTTTCTTCAGGCACAAAAAGTAGTCTCGCGGCTTCATAAAATTAAAGTTGAACCACTGATGTCACAAGGACTATTTTGACATTGTCTTTACTACGTTTCTTGGCCTTGAACGTGTTAGTTGCATTCCCGTGTCTTAATCAAAGGTCTTACGGGTTTAGAACGGCATGAGGGTGAATAATTAATGACAGAATTTTTATTATTGGGTGAACTAAGTAATTTAAACATTTAATAGTAGTTTGTAAAAAACAACTATTAGGAGCAACATTAGAGAGACCTAAATAATACTAAAAATACCACAGATACGTGAAAAGCTCCACCACCACAGGCAGTGAGCAGCATACTGATTATAAAACAAAAGATGAAAGCGAGTAAAAAAACTAAAGAAAAAGGCAGTTCTTCCTGTACAGTCTTCCAGCAATCGCCAGTGCTAAACTACAAAGATTCTCATTTCCTTTGCAAAATTAAAATGTTTACTCTGATTACACCTCCTTCGGAGTGGAAAAACAAGACAGCGCCAGTCGAGGAGGAGGGATCCCACTAAGCTCAATGGCATTCTCGCAGGTTTGTGTGACTGATGAAAGCAGCAGCGTAGCCGTCACAGCGCACTCCGCGCACCCATGCGGCCCTGCGTGTCTGTCTCCCGGCAGCTCTTCATTAGCCACCTGCCTGTGATCAGACTTCCACTGTACCTGCAGTCTGCTCTGCCAGCCTTTCAAATGCCAGCGATACGGTGGCAAGAAAGACCTACTTACCACTCATCATTATGTCTAACTACCTCTGAGATTTATTTTCTGCCGTTTAAACCGAGAAAGCGCGTTATATAATTGGCCAGGCGACTGAGTCTGCGGTCTGTGTTTTCAGATGACATGGAAGAAGAAAGCGTTTTGCATAAAACAAGAAAACATCCCACTTCGCATCTCCAAGAAATTCCTCAGAGCATTCGGAGGTCATTATCCAAACAGATATGTGCATATTTGTGTTGACATGATACACATTTGGCATACAATTATCACATTTAGCCTTGCGTTTTTTTCCTTCCGTAAATGTTCCATAAATACATTAGCGCTAATGATTCTTGATGAAATTTGATTAAATCCTTCTACTCCACTGTGGCAGTCTGATGACTTTTTCACTTTCTGCTACAGAGGGCGGATTTTAATATAAACATAATGCCTCCCACACGATTACTTACACAACGGTCCCGCACAAGATGAATAGTCATGACACATGCTTATCTTAAACAAAAAATGCGGTATTCGGTGCTGATAATGCTAACTTATATTAAACATGACTTGCACTACCTCTCAAATGCAGATGGATGGAAATCCCTACTGCAAACAGCGACATCCTGTCTGGGCCTGACAGCCCCTGTCAGCCCCTCTGAAAAGGGATGTCAGAACAAATAATGATGTAGACTTGAGGAACAAGACTAGACCTTAAAGAGTGTCAAGCTGGTTTCACCCATCTGTCATTGGTTGTTCAGTCCCGCCTCACTCTCACACCGTTGAGCTGGTCGGGATGCTCAAAGGTCAATGACAAAGAGCTACTGGAAAAACTTTTGAAATTGTGAACAAAAGTTTAATTTTAAGGACTTAAATGTCAAGTGGTGCCACCAATTAGAATCAATTACATAAAGCGTTTCATCTCTATCATTCTTTCTCTCTCTCTTTTTTATTACAACAATTAATACATCTTATGATTTCATTTAAAAAAAAAAGTATTTTGTATATTGAATATGTTTTTGCAGAGTCATGCCAGATGGCATTTTACAATCTGCACTAACCTCGCCTTGTCATAAGAAAGTCAGTTTTTTTATTTGACAAAATATTTTAAAATATTTGTAATAATTAACCAAATTAATATAAAATGTTATTATGAAAGTTTCATAATAAAATAAATGAAAAACATAAACTTTTAAAAGTTTTATGATTCTTAAATGCAGTTGTATAACTAAAAATGCATTTTCTAAATATATATATATATATATATATATACTGTACACACACACACACACAAATTATTCTTAATATCATATCAATAATTATAAATCAATTATTTTTACATTTTAACAATATTTTATAATTATTCACATAAATATATAATTTTACAACCTAACCTTGCCTTTCAAAAATAATATCATTCAACATAATAGTACAGTTGTATTAAAATCATTCCATTTTAAAGTGTGTTATAATATCATTATAAAACATTATAACATACCATTCATATTCACAACTTTGAGCAATCCAGGGTGATTATGGACATGAAAATATCCAGCCCTGGCTTCCTGTTTCACAGATATATATATAGGAGGAAAAACAAAGCCCAAAATCCCCTCAATCCAAAATTCAATCATCAACAATGAGAAAAACCAAATAATATACTAATGACGTGCAACAAAAGATAACTGACCTTCACAAATCATTAAAGTGGCTTTAAGAAAAGAGCTAGTGCAGTGGAAATTCCCATTTCCACCATAAGGGAAATAATTATGAATTTTCAATCAACATAAGAAGTTACGAAGCTGCCTGGAAAAGGACGTTTATCTCTGTCATTCTTATACACGGCGAAGAGTAGAGTTTGAGTGGCTAAAGACCCTTCAGGGATCACAGCTGGAGAACTGCAGAAAATAGTTGAGTCTCAGTGTCAGAAAACAAAAACACTAAAAAAGTCAAACAGCCCCGTCATCAGCACATGTTGTTCAGGAGGTTTTAAGAAAAATCTTCAGCATGTTCAGTTGTCAGACAGGACTGGAACTACAAATGGGACTGGCTTCTATGATCAGATGAAACTAAGAAATTGGCTTTTTAGCAGCAAATAAAAAGTATTCCATGTGTACAATGAAATATACTGCTGTGTTTTTGATGTTGTGGTTCTATATTTCAGCTGGGTGTCCTGTACATCACGGATTCTATCAAATAACAGCAGATAAAAATCAATAATTCACTGACTCTGTCAGAAATCTTATAATGGGCCATGGTTGGGTCTTCCGTTGGGACAGTAATCTAAAACAAACATCCAAATAAACACAAGAATTAGTCAAAATGAAGCTTTTGCCATGTCTGTCCCAGTCCAGACCTGAACCCTGCAGAAAATGAGCGAGGTGAACAAGAGAGAAGCACCATCATGGAGCTGGTGTTCTGAAGGATCTGGAGAGATTCTGCATGAAGGAATGGTCTCTTTCCTCTTATAAGGTGTTCTCCAAACCCTTCAAACATTACAGGAGAAGTTTCAGAGCTGGGAAAAGGACATAGCAATATTTGGGTGCCAATTATAATAATAATAGTAAAAAAGAATTTCATCATGAGTTTTTCTCCCCATTTTCAGTTTTTTTACTTCAACGAAAGATTGATAGAATTTTGTAAATTTTTTGAATGAAAGATCAAAAGGATAAACAATGCAGATTTATTTCCACAGCCACCTTTGCTCAGATTTACCAATTGTGCCAATATTAGCGGAGGGCACTGTATATATTCTATTAGTTTTTTTAGTTTGATTGTTTGTTTGTTTTCTTGACCCTGGTGACCTAATGAGCTTTACAATGTTCACTGGTCATTATTTATATATTTTAGCAATATCTGTAATGCATTTAAACAGTTCTCATGGATATTTCATAATTTGTGGCCTGTCTGTGTGACTTAAATCTTTTCTTTTGGCAAATCATACCTGTAAAAGAAAAAAAAAATATGCACACCTGATTATGAGGCATTGATAACAATAATATCTTATTACCTCTAAAAGATTCAATCTAAAATTAATAGCAGTTATTAGGATTTATGTGATTTGGAAGTGCTTGAATTGCAGCAAAAATGAACAGAATATATATATACACAAATATATTTGACATGCACTGCACAGGTGCACAGTAGGGGAAATAGGTTATGCTCGGCAAGAACAAAGAGGGACATTGCAGATGAAAAACAGGTGAAATTAGCTCAGGAAAAAGGAACATCAGTCTCCTGAGCAAAGTCAGGGAATGAAAAGACAGAGCACATGGCCGTCGATCATTCTGGGCCAGTTTATAGCAGTATAAAGTAAGCAGTGATGCATAATTCATCTCTCATGTTGACCCCTGTCTGCTGACCCCGCAACACACAAAAACCACACCCATGATGGATGCTTGCTTAAGTCATCTATTGGCGCAGTTTTGCCAGAGATAAACTCTGTAATTAATGTCTTAATTTTGTTATCTCTCATTTATTTCCACGGCGTAGAGGTGACTCTTGCTGTGGATGGAGAACAATGGGCATCTGAGGAGACGGGCTTTTGGCAGAAAAGCATGCAGGAGAAATGCTGAATAACAATACCATCATCCATCATAACATGCTGAGAGTTAGCAGACTACAATCAGCCAATGGTGGACCTCCTGGGACGGAAGCAGAGCCTGAAATAAGCAAACTTCTCACAGCCCTGCAAACTTTACTGTCCAAGAGCACAGAAGAACATTCATTGGTGTAAATCATATGTGCCTGCTGTTATTATGAGTGGAATATGGCTGATGACCAGTTCCTGAGAACACTCAAACAGCTTACAAAACAAGTACTAATCAACTGGTACATACAACCATACACACATAATGCTCGCAAAGATGATGTTTGTGTGAATACGAGCATGCAAAGTGATAAAGATATGCAGCTTTTTAAGTTAACTTTCAAATTAAAATACAATATACTGTTTATTTCTTTGCTTTAAAAAAGAAAATAATCTTTTTTTCTTTTTTTTCCTGAAACAATTAAAAGGTAATTAGGCTTAAAGTGTGGGAATGAAACAACATAAAATAAGATGTGATCAAATAAGCCATTTAAAAATACATAAATAAAATTCTCATTTATGTAACATCAGGAAAAATAATTGTTCGTGAAAATTAAATAACATTTTGCACCTTTGCATTTATTGCAACGTTGAAACCAACGTATTTCTAAAATAAATATTTCTAATTAATTATTATTATTTGCTTCTAAAAGGTGTGATATGATTCACAAATAAAAAAGACAATTATTTTAATGAATAATAAAAAAAAGAATGAACAAATTAAATTAACTAAAATAAATAATAATAATAATAATAAAAACTTTAGAGTTACCAGGTTCAAATAAATGTGTCGAATCCCTCATTAAATATATGTAAAAAAATAAAAATAAAAATAAAAAACTTCTGTCAACTTTATGAAATTAAATAGTTTAAACGAACAAGATGTTTAATTATTCTGAAAAGGGGGATTTGGTCAAATAAAGTTTGGTTATAAAACTTTAGTTTTTTAAAAGTTTGCAGTCTGAATTGAATTTCGTAGGCTTTTTCTCCCTTTTTCTATTTTTATTATATACTTTGTTTACTTCTATTTTTTTGGATGTTAATTTTTGAAAGTATAAATAGAGAATTTTACCTTATAAACAAATTACTTTCACCAAAAATTATCTGTATTTTTATTATATATTAAAAAAATATTATTTTAATAATGACAAACTCAGGCCTGAAGAAAAATACATACACAGAAACATTTAAATAATTATTAAATAAATATTACCATCACAAAAATAATCTAAAATCCAAAATAAATCAATTTTACTATTCATTTTGTTGCAACACAGCTTGCACTAGTATGGCATTAAACCTACTGTGTGTTATACTTTTAGAATTTTTAAACCAAATAGAGTTTCTCCAACAATGGATTACTAGTTTAGTACAAAAGCCATCCCGAATACCCAGCTTTAATTAATATGCACCTCCTTGGGTTCTCACAGAACAAGGACGTGTTCACAGTGTGTTCTGTGAATTTGCTTTTGCACTTAATCTTTTTTCAATTTACAGGTAAGTTAACAGAGCCATCAAGCAGAAGCTACGCAGGTTAAGAAAGTGATAGCCATGCTCGGGAACGGCCAAATGCAATCACTGACTGCAGCACAATACAACAATGAATCTGACAGAGGGCAGGAACCTTGACAGTGGATGGAGATGGAGATCAATGAGAATTCTAAATGGGCATTGTGCAACACCGAGCACCAACAACTGAATGCACCCAGAGTTCAGACACAGGCAAAGAGGCCACGGCTGCCAATCCATCTAATCAGAGAGATCAGCGGCCGAGAGATGCTGGGCGCAGTTCAAAAGTGTCCATTAACGCTAAATGCCTATACATTCTAACTTAAGCCTTGTAGAGTAAAGCAATCAGATACTAAAGAACGCTTCATGATGACATGGCTGGTATTACACAGAGACGTACTATTCTGTGATGGAGATGATATTGTTCATGTCTGGCGTGGTGGGTCATGATTAAGAGGGTGCTGAAAAGAATTTATAAAATGATAGGACATTAATTGCCAAATGCATGGTGTTGCATATGCATTTTGATGATTACAAAAGACTGAACTTAAAGGTGCCATAGAATGAAAAACTGAGTTTACTTTGGCATGGTTGAATAATAACAGTTCAGTACATGTACATA
>JAUCMU010000027.1:7984631-8001686 GCA_032275025.1 Enteromius treurensis | reverse complement strand
AAGCTACATACCTTCTATGTACATATCAGAGAACAATTTAAAATATTCTCTCAAATCATTCTATGGCACCTTTAAAAGGGTACGTTTTTACAATTAAATTAAAATTTTGTGTAGATTTAGTCTGCATTTAATTGCACTGAACTGACTGACTGAATGAATGAATGAAGGTATAAGATTCTGTAAATGAAAGACTTTTGAGGTCATGTACTATTCTTAGTAAGAAATAACTGAATTAATTTCATGATCTGACTGAATAACAATTCAAAATAAACTTAAAATCACCTATAGTTTGTTACGGTCTGTCTGTTCTTAGTTTCGGTTTTAATGTCTTCCTGTTTAGGTCCTGTTTGCCCATATTTGGTTTTTCCTGTGTTTGTATGTAATCATTAGTTAATTTGCTCCCACCTGTGTTTCCCCAGCTGTCCTCCATTTTGTCATTAGTCCCATGTGCATTTATACCCTGTCTTTTGAGTTCTCAGTTGCTGGATCAATGTAAATGTTACCTGTTGTATGTGACCTGTGGAAGTTACTCTCCTCGTCTCCTGTTGAGACCGTTTATGTTACTTATTAAAAGACTATTATGTGTTGGCACTCCTGGACTCCAGTGATCTCCTTTCCCTACACAGCTGTAACAGACTGATCGACCCCAACAGTATAATGGAACGGGCAGAGGATCAACTTTTCCAGCTCCAGCAAGATAGGCGGCCATTGGAGCAGTACGTGGAGGATTTTCTGAGCTATTCTTATCTGTTGAGCTGGAGCGATTATTACATCAACCTCTGCTTTTGGATGGGACTTAATGACAAATTGTTTAGTTTAGTTCGTTCTAGCGATTGTCACAGACCCGTAATCGAATTTCTTAATCTTGTCCTAGAGTTTAATAATTCCAAGTTTTTTGTTGATTTTGAAGACTCTCGTTCAAGTCCCATCCAAGAGCAAAGTGACACTCCAGCTCCCCACAAGCCGAACTCCTCCGCCTACTGTCCCAATGTGCTCGCTCTTCCGACCATCTTCCTATGCCTGTCCATCTCCGAGCTCGTGCTGAAGGAGCGTTCCTCTGAGCACGGGTTACCAGAGCACCTCTTCATGTCTGTGCTGCAAGAGCGCCAGAAGCCTAAGCATGATCTCATTCAGTTCCCCACAGATTCGGCTCCGCAATTATGGCCAGAAGAGCCATCCCCTGACACCGTGCGCGACGTGCGGCCAGAAGAGGCATTCCAGAGCTTCACTGATTCCAGTCCACTGTCTCTGAACCCGGTTCTGGAGTTATGGCAGGGTGAACCATTCCAATTCCCCGCGAATTCCAGTCCGCTGCTTCCACGTTCAGTTCCTGATTTATGGCCAGGAGAGCCAATCCCAATTCCAGTTCCAGGATAGCCAATCCCAGTCCCTAATTTACGGCCAGGAGGGCCGATCCCGAATCCAGTTTCTTTTGAATTATTATAAATGTCAATTTAATTCCTCAAAAAATCTTACTGACCCTAAAATGATGGCATATGAAAAGAAATTGAAATTACATTTACTTGTGTCTTATACCAAACGCATACTAGACTTTAAGTTCAGGGTTCATCTCTCTTAAACGGTTTATTTGATATAATTTCTCTTTGGAGAAAATTAATAAGATTTTTACTTCTATAAGGGTGTCTACAAGGGATATCAACATTTTGTCAGATATCAGTTACCCTGAACTCTATCTACATTGGTCGTTAACAAAACTCATCTTAGAGGAAGAGTGCTCAAAGACACATTCGCTCCTGGTCAATTTAAGTCCAAGGTTTAGATGATTAAAGACTTGAATGTCTGTCCAACTAAATGAAATGAGATTCAAGGAATGAATTTTAGCAAGGTCACTGATCAACCAATTATTGCGTATTTGAGAGCATAGGAGAAATATCAAATCCTTATATCCTCAAGTTCTAGTCCTATTAACGCAGCCCTTGTACTAATAAAGCAAAGCAAATTCGTGCTGTATAATGATGCTTGTCCCTAGGCTCTTTTGACTTTTTCCAGCACCTTCGGTAAGTAAACTTGTTCATTAAAAGACCGAGAAGTACCACAAAGCCACTGCTACATTTGTGAAGGTTTCATTGTGGGCTTGTCTTCTCCTGTTGATCTAACCTTTATTGAGCCTTTATTAATTCAGAGCTCAATTCAGCTGTGTTAGATTGTCATGAGAAGGTGAAATTAACAAGGTGAACATAGCAGAGACTAATGCCTTGAGCCCGGCTCATGCTGGGATCACACCGGCCTGTGAGTAATTACTTCAGATTGGATTGCTTTAAAGCAAAGGTTCTGCTCTGGAAATCTCATTTCGACGTCAGCTTCATCAGGCCGTAGTTTGGATTTGACATCTTGAGCTCTTTATTCTGAATTAAACTGACTATAGCAGAGCACAACATTTAAAATAACATTCAGAGGGAAGTTCAATAGCATTTATGGCTTATATTTTGGCTTCAACAAAATAAAATTTCAACTTTTCTCAAAAAGGATCTATTCATAAACATGAAAAACACAGTTACAACTCTTAATATATGTTAACAAACACACACACACACACACAAAAACTAAAATGTTACAGTAACACTTTAAAATTGGGAACACGTATTATAACTACAACTTTACCCTCAGTAAATTCTTAATTTGCTGCTTATTAAGAGTTAATAAGGTAGTTGGTAAGTTAAGGTATTGTGAAGGATTAGGAATGTAAATTAAGTTAAAGTAGAATAAGGCATTAATATGTGCTTAATTACTAATAATAAATGGCCAATATTTCTGTAATATGCATTCTAATAAGCAACTAGTTAAGAGACCTTAAAATAAAGTGTTACCAATATTATTAAGATTCTAAGAATACTTAATTGTATCCTAAGCAAAAAGGTGAGTATTAAACCTTGGTGAGCATAAGATACTTGTTTCAAAAACATAGAAAAATTTTCTAAAAATGTCATCATGAAAACATATCTGCTTACATACATTTTTGCAAGGTGCAAATACGTACCAATAAGTACATATCACTGCAGTTTCCAACAGAGATTAACATTAGAGGTGGTAAAACAGCAAGCATTTGTAATCATTTTCATACACAGCACACACATTTTGCTTTCTGGACATTACAAGCTTGTTCAGCTTAGTCCTATAAAACATAACCCACATTGAATGAGCTCAAAGATGAGACATCAGCATTTTTGCGATTATCTTTTTACATCACACTCGATTTTGTTCATGCTATCAGATTTATCAGGTTTAGGTGTAGTGCAGATGGTATGTTTTTGTTTAATGCCACTGAGCATTAGAGTTACAGCTGCACTCAAAGGACATTTTAGATCAGAACTGCGATGACATGTACAAAACCAACATCACACAAAAACCTATTATATGTACTGTATGTTCATATTTTCTGGGGTAAAAAAAAAAAACTTATACTCTTTTAGTACCACTCAGGGTACATTTCACATCAAATATGTCATGAAATGTACACAGAACTGCATTTCACACCTGTGTGATTTCTTCATGAGATCAAGGTCAAAAAAAGCACGGCCCCCAAATGTTTGAGTATATGTTTAAGACTACTACTACTCCTACTAAAAATAATAATATATACACTGCAAAAAACTATTCAAAATTAAAAGATTATATTAAATAAGATTATATTGTACTTATTTTTGAGCAGTTTTTCTGTGGAAAAACTAATAATAAATAAATAAATAAAACAGATAATCGTGTCAGTTAATTGTTCCCGTTCAGGTGAAATTGCTGTGAAATTTATCACCCATAAATAATGGAACGTCATTTCAGTTAGTTTCACCCTTGATTGTGTCGTATGCTAAAATTGTTCACACACTGTATAGAAACATTCCATTCAAAAAGAAGATGCCTAAAAGATCAAATTGCTTTCTCTAAAAAAAATACATACTCCAAAAATGACTAAATATAAAAATACTCCAAGAGATTCAAAATCCCCTTTCTAGAAAAGAGGTTAATGGTTAGAATTCCAAAGGACTGTTATATATCAAGCGGAATAATAAAGATGACGGATAGTCACCAGGAGGGAATCAATGGGCAAGTCTGGAAAGCAGAACAGAAGTCTCATTAAATTTCTAAATAACACTATGGAATCTCGGCTCAGAACGACCAACTCCAAACTTCTCTCGCCTCTCAAGCTTTCAAACATAGAGACAGCCTGCGTATGCTGCTATATCACATCCGCAAGACGCTGGAGGCTTGATCAAAGATGTGATCAGACCAGACATGTGCTAGCATGTTGGGTGTGGAGTATGAATGGAAGATGTTCCCGTGTGCAGGAGGCCAGTGCAATGTTCTCACCCTAATGAAATCTCATTAGTGGATGGAGCAATGTGTGATTAACTGTTGTAACTGTCTGTGTACAGTCACAAAGTTGAGTGTTGGACAGGGCTGTCATTGGAATTCGCAGGACATGAGATGAATAATGATGACCCTCTGATCATACAGACAACCAAAGAGCTAGAAATATTGACAAATAAAACATGAAACCAATACATACATGATTTAACAAACCACATGATATTGGATTTGTTTTCATGTAATCTTGGTTGTATCTAAAAAAAAAAGTTTTCATGAGACGAATGCTAGAGCAGGTGTAGCCTTTAACAGTGTACATATGGCTTCAAATAATATATTTTCTGCCTCGCTGTATGATCAGAATCTGTATCAGGTCAGAGAAAAAGTTGCTTTAAACTCTCTGGAGTTTTGAGGAGAAGATATTGTTTCATGTCATACATTGTAATTTATATTAGCTTTCTACTTTAAGCTAATGCTAACTATCTAGAGCAGGGTTTTCTAAACATTGGTGGGGGGAAAAAAAGTAAAATATTTGAAAAGACCTATATTTATTTTTTAAAAACCCAATATAAAGAAGAAAGCAAATAAATAAATACAGGTAATATGTTAATAACTGGTTTTGACTTAGGTTTTATAATTATTTATTTATGTATTTTATCACACTGATTACCCCGTAAACAGTATAAATGAGTCTTGAATTCTATAGGAAGGGGTATTTTGCAAAGGAATTGTCATATTTGGGGGCTTTTTATTGTAGCAACTAAACATTTGGAAAATCATTGGCCCACTAGGGGGCTTCAGCAAACTTCCAATATGGCCTTAAAACACAAGACAGTGTAAGACAAATAAATAAATATAAAGAAAATAAAGATGTAAAATAATAAAACAGATATGTAAAAGAGGGTAAAACTACTTAAAATCTATATATTTCAAGATAATCAAGATTAATTTATTTATTTCAATTATTTGTTTATTTATTTATTTTAGTATCAGAACTAGGGTTCTCTTGGTCTTGAAAAACATGGATATATGAGCCTTACGAGTTTTAAGTAAGATATCTAAGCCAAAAAAAAATTAAAAAAATAAATATTTTACTGGTTAGAAATTAGAAAATATTAGAAAATATGTACGTGAGCTTTCTGTGCAAAGCTATTGCTAATTGTCTAGAACGGATTTTCAGACTTCTGGCTGGTGACAATAAATCAATAATTACTATTTTAAACTGACAATAAGAAGAAGAATTTACATACAATATCTGAAACATTGCTTCTGGCTTTAGGATAATGGAATGCATTATTTATTTCTCTATTCATTTTTAATATCACACAAATTTTCCGTTGTACAGCATTAATGATTAAAATATTATGAGCTATTTAAGCATTTTCCTATTTAGAAGAAGCTGAAAAATATTTTACGGTTAGAAATTATGTGGAAAAAAAACAAGTTGACAAAATGTACAGGGTCTGTAACCTCTTTCGCCGGTAAGAGCAGCAGGCTGGCCTAGCGATTTGGCCTTGTGACATCTAGACTGGTACACAAGACAACAGGTCCATCAGGCAGTCCCGTTCGCTCCCAAGAGCTCATCGTTGTAGAGCTGTCTTGACTCTTCAAGACTCAAATGCCAAGCAATACGCATTCACAATAAAGATTCCCTGTGAAGAAACATCTTGGTGAGCCTGTACAAATCCTCACAGACAGCCAAATCTTAGCGCGTTCAGTATGCCAGGATGTCTCCAGATGAATCCATAAATTTACTGTGCGAAATCGTGTATACGCCAACTGTGTATTTTACGGTGCATTTGCCAACAAGAGATCCTCCCCGGTTGTATCAAGAACAAGCGAAGGCAGGCATTCAAGATTCAGCCAGATCACAACGTTGTATCTTTTTCCCTTCGCAAAACAGTGCTACTAGTGAATCTCCATCGCTGCCATCTGCTCCAAAAGCAGATGGTGTGTAATGTCAGGTTTACTCACTCATTTCACACCCAGCCTATTACTCCTTCAATTGTTTATTTTACCCCCATCTAAAGGTCACGGTTGCCATTTGGAAATCACCACGGGTCTGGAACATTCATGTGCCCTTTCTCTGACATGATCTACAAGGGGCACGATCTCTGCTCGCCTCCTCTGACTGGACAGCTAATATGGCGGGTACAGACAGGCTTCTGGAAATGCTCTGAGGCTTGACTGTACCGTTTAGGTGTTTCAAATATTCCCTGTCAAGCAAAGAGTTTATCAGTAACATGATTAAACGGCACCTCCTCTGAAACCTCTTAAGATTTGACAAATTAGAACAACTGCTGGGTAAAAACATTCTTAGGTCTTCATATTAATAAGTACAGAGAGAACTTTTTATGAAACAGTGCACTTTCCATCTCCATTCTAAGCCTATTTACTATTTCAAAGAGTTGAGAAAGTAGAGTGTGGAGTTAAGCGCACTATCCAGCGGCTCCAGATTGAAAAAGTTCTTACATCTCCATACTAAATCCTGCTTCTGAATATGCCTACTTTCCGCCTACAGCAGGACATCTAAATTTGCAGTATTCTGGAAAGAAATTCTCAAAATAGGACATATGGCTGACAGTTTTTTATCAAATTTAGTATGTAGGCTAATTTGACATTGCATAATTTTACATATACTGCTAAAAAGTTATTTTTGGTACCTCCTTCTCTCAATAGCATTGGGTTTTGTACCGCCACCTACTGGTGTGGATGTGTGAAGTTTAATTAATTGCTGATTCATATCAGAATGGCTTTTGTTTGTTTGTTTTTAAGTCTAAAGGTTCAATTCTACATTTGTAGAAAGAAAACAAAACTAGATATAAAAGCAATAAAAACAGTAAATGCTGTTTTTATATCTTAAGATAACACATTTTTTACCTACACAGTGCAGTCTTAAAATATATAGTTGCCTTTAAGGGGTTGCTTTTGGATATAGTACATCATACCATATCCATTTTTATATTATTGTACTGTACACAGCAGTACAAGTATCTAAGTTTGTTTTTGCTGTGTGTTCACTTCCTGCTTGTGTGTGTGTGACTGTGTCTTGTACAGAGGTATTTGATGGTGTGATGACTATGGGCGTTGTTTGACCACACTTCTCGCCTGAGGTCCTGCTGTTTGTCCTCGCTCTGTGGATCACTGCAGTTTGTTTCTTTGCTCCAGTGGGCATTACTTATTTGGAAGTGTTATTTTCCCAATCTTATTCTATTTGAACAGGTGGATCACACACACAAACACAAGCACTACAGCATATGTGTGTATTATGTTGTTGACTCCAGCTGTTATGTTTTACATTTACAGTAAATTTATTCAGTACATTTCTAAGGTATATTTGTCTCACACATTTATATAAAGCTACAAGAACACTGTGTTTTTAGAATTTATGTTTATGTATCTCACCATTGTTGCTCACTCTAACTAAAATTTAAATTTTATTTACTTACTGAAAAAAAAACTAACTATATAAATATAAATATTACATAAATATTTAGGTGTTTTTACATAATTTCTAACCAGTATCTAGGTCAGGGGTGTCAAACTCAGTTCCTGGTGGTTCCAGAGCCCTGCTCCAACACACATAGTGTTCAATTAAAACTGAAGGACTTGATTAGTTGGATCAGGTGTGTTTAATTAGGGTTGCACCTAAACTCTGCAGGGCTCTAGAACCTCCAGGAATGGAGTTTGAAACCCCTGATCTATTTGTTGCCTTGGCTAATAACTGAAATAAGTTTAAGCTGAAGTTTAAAATTCTAAAGCTAAACAGAAATATTAATAGTATGATAAAAGCTAAATATAAATACATAAACACAAACTTAAATTGAAAAGATAAATGAAAACGCCAAAGCACGTGAAAAAATGAATAGAATTATTATATATATATGTATATATATATAATAAAAAAAATATATATATATATTAATTAAAAAAAATATATATATATATATTATTATTCTTTTTTTTTTAAATGAATGAATATATATTCATATATATTCATTTTTGGAACAAATCTTTTTAAAGAGGAAAAAGAAAGAAACCTTTAACTTTCTCTGCTTAAGTAGAAAAGTGAAGTCAACTCTTTCTTTGTCATTTGAAGAAATACAATACGTCCAAACTGACCTAACTGGCAATAATCAAATATTCACACTAACCTGACCCATGTTTCAAGTCAATTGGACTATTGAAATAACTAAGATTATTAATAAGTCAGCTATCAAAATGACATATAATGCATTATTGATAGAAGGTCTTTGAAGAGGCTTTTCTATTCAGCTGTCGTCGGGCCAGTTTAAGGAAAGTCTGTGAAAGTGACAGTACCACACCTTCCATTTTAAACATTGGAATGTTGAAAGCTTGACATAAACTGTTGTGACAAGTGCAGATATGGTGAAAATAACTCAAAAATCCTTCAAAGATGCCACACTATCTTTTTTATGTGTATTACTTCAAGTGCATGCTTGACCTAGTTCTGTAAACAAAGAGAGCTGAAGGTTTTGCCGCACTGGAGCCTCTGAATGAGAGAAAATTAGTTGCATAACCAATTAGTCGAATAAAAGCTACGCAAAAGAACTATTAAGAGGAAACAAATTAAACCCTTCAGCCGCATGGTTTCATCTCTGGCATGCTAGTATTGACGAGAACATTTCAAGAGGGCACTGGTTAAACACGCTGATTCTAAAATGAAATAAAACATGATTCAGGTAGAAACCGAGCAGAATTCATAGACATTGTATTTCACTGATAAAGCAGCCTTAGATAGGCTTTTACTGTCTAATATAATTAATGAATCCGTACTCCCCTACCATTATATTCCAATTTATCGTACAGAAAGGCCATAACGGCCCAATAACTTCACGGCAACGAGAATGAAATACACTCAGCATCTAAATGAATGGATGTCTTGCTCATTTGTTCATCCGTACTGTCAGAGATATAACTGCTATTAAGACCAGGTGCTTTATAAAACCATTTACATGTTTTACAATTGGTTTTTGATGCTTTCTAATATCAATAAAAGTAGACTTTTGATGTTCTCTCATTGAAATGTCATTACGATCCTGATTTATCACACCGGGGGATTTCGCTGCTCCTTCCTCCTCAAACAGAGCTAGCGAAAACAAAAAACTAAAGCATTTTAGAATGAGACATTTTTCAACATTTGTTCTGGTGCATCGAAGTAACTTTATGGCACAGATTTACTTATGGCACAGATACCTAATTAGTTTCCATAAGTGGGCAATAACAAGAACATGGCATGTGGACAAATGCACCTCCTGCATTCACAGCCATCTGTTTCAGCAGCAACTTTTGGACTAGTTGCAGAATGGATAATGATGTGGATACTATTTGACAGCGTTCGTCAGAGAAAACGTCTACTAGGTCTTTAAGATTCAGAGACAGATGGAGATTATTGTCATGTGAAGTGAGATAAATACTGATTCATAGAAATGAAAACAAATGGCACACCTGGGCAGTATTGATTTTGACTATTCCAGCAAACTTTTATTTTTTTCCATAAATAAATTATAATTATTTTATTCTTTATTTTCATTTCTCTCTATAAATAACATTATTTATAACCTTACGAGAGTATATGGAAGATGTGTATTTTTGTTTTAAAATAATGTATTAAGTTTCATGTTATGTGATGTCACTTCCTCTTGTTGAATTGCCCAATTGCGTCCCGCTCTCGTCAGAACAGCTTTGGACTTGAGTGAGACAGGTACATTGCAAATGTGCTCTGTGACATGGTGTGAAAATATTTGAGATTGAGTTTAAAATGTTAGTTGATATCAGTGTATGACATCTTTTAATGCTGGTCGAATAGTCGGTTCGTTTAGTATTAATTTTCAGTATATCGTGAGTTAGGATCGGAACATTGAAACATGAGGAGGCCTTAAGCAACAGGAAGTCATAAATTGGCCCATGATACCTTGTTGCCTACCTCTTACAACCAGATCCAACAGACATTGTCACAGGACAGCTTGCAACATTAACACAAAAGAATACGTATTGAGAATCCCAACTCAGGAAGGAGATTGTCAATATTGGGCAAATAACCAAGATAATGGTCAAAGACACAGCACATCATTATTGTTTCACGGGGTAAAATAATTAAAAATGTTGTTGGATGGATCTCCATCCCCCAACTCAGGACCAGACTGAAATTCCTGACGAGACCTTTAACCCCTTGGTTTCAGAAAACTGCTTTTTCATGCCAATCCAGGCCTCAAAATACACTAAACCGGACTTAAATCACTGATATGCATAACTGCATATTATATGCAATCCACACCCTGAAATACCATGTGTTAATCACTCATTGTATATGTATTTTAAATAACTATTAAATAGCTTATAGTTTAATATCCGTGTTTAGTATGGTTTTGCTTCAATCTTCTCGCTTGAAATGTTTCTGCCCATCAGTTCTTAGTCAAATGTATCATATTCATGTTATAGAAATCATGTACAAAATTATACTCTTCAAGAGTGGGAAAATTCGGACCATGTGACTGATAAGATAACATTTAAGATTTATGATTTGGGAGGAAAAATATGACCACACCCAGAGCTAGAATGATATCTATTGGTTAAAACACGATTTTGGGATGTGTCCAAAGATGAGTTTAAAAGCTCAAGACACTATTCAAACCATGCTCTTAGCTTTTTGCCTTTCTTAGCCTCCGCTAAAACTATGCTCTTGGTTCTGCTTTGCTTAGCCTCCGCGGTCTTAGCCTCAACTCGTAGTTCCAGCATGCACGCCCGCCGCTGCCTAGCCACGATGAAAAGAAAACCAATCTAGTCTCGTTACTTTATTTCTTTACTTTCTTTTCTTTCTCTGAGAGTTCGTGTAAGTTAAGTTTTGTCTGCTGTGTCTCCAGTTCTCCGACTGCACCGCATCAAACTTCAAACGGACCACGACTCCCTCAGCCACCGCCAATTATCGGCTCCCAAGACTTCAACAACAACTGACTTCCAGCCAATCAGCAACCTCAGGAACCCCCTTTCTGCAGGGAGGACCACAGAAGGAATCCCGTACCACACAAAGGCAATGCAACTACAAAACTCCAGATTCAGGCTGAACTGGTGAAATTTATATAAATTTTAACCTCATTGACAAACTCAATGCGAGAGTTAATCTTTTGATTGATGGTTGTTCAAGTCAATGCAATAGCACCTATTGCTGTAGAATTAGATCCTAAACTCACTCTTTCCTCACCATCTCTCTTTCTGCAACTCATACGAATGTGTGCGTTTATGTGTTCGTTTAGTGTATGTCCAGTGTTTATCCAATAAAGCCATATTTATAATTTAAAAGAGAAGTATCTTGTGTTTTGTGCTCACAAGTTAATGTCTTAAACTGCCGATCTTGTTACTGTGCTTATAGTGTTCACACTAAAATCTGGATTTTAATATCCAGCGCAGAGTTGATGTTTTATAGCTCGTTCAGTGAATCACAGACCGACTTATTGATCCGTTCTAAAACAGCGATTCTGTGCAAATTCCCTATAGAATCTTAAATGATTCTGATTTGGTTCTTTGTTCTTTGCCAACTCCATTTTTAATGGCGGGATATTTCTCTACTAACTTTGTTTCTTAAAATGACAATATACTTTTTACTAATTTAACTGAATTTATGTCTAACTATTTGGAGCCATGTATTATCTTTTGAGTCGTTAATCAGTTGCAGTTAGTGTTAATTAGGGTTGGGCATGGTTTTGATTTGAACGATTCTGATTCAGATTCTTCCTTTCGATTTCGGTTCTTTTTGATTCTCAATTCCGATTCTTTGTGGGCTGGAGTCAAAACATGTCACAGGCTCATTTGATTTCATAGAGGATAATTTTATTTTTATTCAATATGAGTTTTAGTTTTAGGAGCTGCTGCCAAGTAGGAGACAATAACGTTGGTTAGCGCAGGGTTGCCCGAGGAGGACGAGCCAGTGGATCTGCGCAGCACGTCAAACACGCTACACTCCTTAATTTGTACATCATGCAGGAGTAGGTGTTTCGTCATATTCATAGTGCATCCTCCCGTGCAAGATATCATTTTGTCACATGTGTTGCGCTGTGCCGACCCAGGCTTTTTTAGTGTGAAATAAAGCCACACTTTTGAGCGTCGCTTACCGTGCTCCATAGCTGCAACTGAACAAGCGCACGGCCAGCACTTCTGGAAATACAGTGGCCACAATGGAAACCAAAACTTGCGTGTTTGGAATCGATGATCAGAATCGAAAACAAATTTTATAAACGATTCCAATGGCATCGTTATTTTTTGAACGGTTCTGAGTTGGAACCGGTTCTCGATGCCCAACCTTAGTGTTAATGGGGAAATCGGTTCACTTTTATCTCTTCTTGCGACTCTCACAGACCAAAGAACTGAGAGTGTGTTTGTGTGGTGTTAATTCCTGTCCTGTCTTTAATAAACTGCAGACGTGGTCCACTGAAGCCAGTGATGTCGAGTTCTTTGTGGCGAGAGATGAAGTCCACTACATTGGCTCAGAAATAACAACAGCAGTGCAATACGTTCATCGCATTAGCTAATTACAATGGCTGATAAAGTCGTAGGACATTATTGTCACAATACAAACATTTAAGATACCAGTGAAAATTTTACCATTCTTGACACAAAAACGTGTAAGCTAGAAAACAAACGTCTTTAGAATCATGTTATATACTGTAATATATGCTCATTTCAAATTCAAAGAAATACCTACATTGAGGTCTTGTATGCCTTAATGCTTAACACAAACCTAGCATATTCCCAAAGGAAGCAGTAGCCATTTTCATAATGAAAGACATTCATCTTGAAGCTAGGCAAACACCTTTCAGTTTCATAAGATCTCTGAATGAGTCAGTGGTCAGCTCTTGATGGGTGGCAATGCCTCATACACACAGGGCTGCAGAGTCAGCACCTGCTAGCATGTGTACGCATCCATCCAGTGTGCATTAAGTGTTCAGTGCTGCAATATGTTGCCCTAATCAGTCTTGCTTTCTTTCATTGGCACCAATCAACTGTAACCACTGTTAACAAAATGAGAAGTGCTTGCCAAGTGGAAAAGAGTAGGAAAAGATCATTAAATCAGCTCTACAATCTACACGTGGTAGGTATCTGTGGAGCTGAGCTTATGTGTTAACAAAACAACATGTAGACAAATAGAATCATAAACCGTTGACTTAATGAGTCAGGTTTCGTAACAATACCATTAACAACTTAACAATGTTAAATGATTAATTGTGATTAATCACATCACATGTTTTTAAATATATAATAAAAAAATATTTTTTTATATTTTAAGTATATAATAAATATTTTGAAAATATTTACAAGTATTTACATGTATATATTTAAATTCATATAATTTATAGCATATATAAATATATTTAAAGGGGTTGTATGATGTTGCTAAAAAGAACATTATTTTGTGTATTTTGTGTAATGCAATGTGTTTAAGTTGTTTAAGGTGCAAAAAACACATTATGTTCAACACACTGTTAGTTAATCATTCTGAGAAGCGAGGTGTGCTCTGATAGATCAGCTCTCCAATTTGTTGTGATTGGCTGAATACCTCAAGCATGTGACAGAAATGTTACACCCCTTACCATAACGTAATGCCAGCGCTATGACACAAATACAATAAAAGCAATTACAAATGAGGCATTTGTTGCATCCGGTGGGACATATTTATTGATTTTAATGACTCATTTTAATGTAACTTACTTAAAGGTTGTGAGTCAGAAGCGCCAGACTGTCATTGCAGAGGTAGAATTGCCCCACATACAGTAGGCTGCTCTGTCAGGTTCAAGAATCAATCCTCCATAAAATGCAGTGAACACATCTGAATATTTGGGTTGAACTGTTCTGAAACAGTGTTGCAAATACAACTTGACCACTGATTTCTAGTTGTGTCCTCTTTTGGAAGCACAAACAAATTAGTTTCACTTTTATAACGACACACAGCGTCTCCAGAACATGGCACTGTCAACAACACTCCGCCTTTTTGCATGAACATTTGGGCGATGTTAAGAAAATAAGTCCACACAGTGACATGAAAAAGTGGGGGTAGGTTTAAACAAGATGTTTTAGGAGGGCGTGGACAAGTCATAACTTTTGTAAAGAATATCTTTACAAGACTTTAGGTTTTGAGACTTTAGTCTTTGCAACTTTAGGGATCTTATCTATGCACTAACAGCCTGTAACACTCCAAAGAGAAAGGAAAACTTGAAATCAAATCATATGGATTCTTTCATAGATTAACATTTTTCTTAAATATGTACATGCATGTGTGTATTTATATATAGATAATAAATATACACTACACACATGTATTAGGTAAACACAGCCCTTTTCTAGTACTTTTGAATGGGTGCTGTCAGAATGAGATTTCAAACATCTGATAAATACATCACAATCCACAATAATCCACACAACTCCAGTCCACCAGTTAAACATCTTATGAAGTGAAAAAATGCATGTTTGTAACAAACAAATCTTTTATTAAGGCATTTTAACTTTATATTCTACTCACTTCTGGATGAAAATAGTCCATAATTTATAATAATGCTTCCTCCAGTTAAAAGGTTCTTCCTAATGTCCTCTTGCATCAAAATCCATAAACCCATAGAACTGTTTTGCCTGTTTTCAACTTTGCTCAACCTGTACATATTGGAGAACGCAATGTTATTTATAGAAGACTTATATCAACCATTTGAAGCTAAAAAAGTTCTACCATGATGGATTGGTTTAGTAAAATCATGTAAATTGTGGATTACTTGCATTACTTGTGGATTATTGTGATGTTTTTATCAGCTTTTTGAACCCTCATTCTGGCAGCACCCATTCACTGCATCAGAGTGAGCAAGTAACATCAATTTCTGCATTTCGGATGGCCTGAGTATAAGAGAATTTTCAGCGAAGTTTCATTTTGAACTATTCCATTAAATAAACAAAACGGAGTGTGCCGCCACTTCTCAGCTCAGAGTTGGCTAATATATGCCCATTTTATCCCAGCGACATTTGTCACCTGCTATGAGAGGACAGGGTTCAAATGAAACCTATGCCATTGATGATTATGCACTGCATTGCTTGCCGAGCACCTCGTGCTCTGCAAGGAAAGGACACTGATGTGTGTTATTTTTCAAGCACTATTCATACCGCAAATGTGTTTCTTAATAGAAACGTAGGAACTCTTTTAGTGAGGTAGTATATACCCACACAACCCGAAAGAAAGGAATGGCACAACACATTTTCACATTCCTCTTTCCAAGTGTGGAAAAGTTCAGTAAGAACTGTACTTGGAAAAGCCACAAATAAAGAGCTGTAGCTTTCACAGCAAGTTACAACCTTAGGGTTGCCATTAAAGGTTTTAAGTGAGCACCCGTTTGCTGTGCCCTGCAATCAAGAGACAGAACAGCGGAATGCACAGACCATGCTTCTCAACTTACCTAGATAGCAGACTTCACACTGTTTTAGTAGCCAGAAAACACTTGCTCCTTGAAAAAGACACCTCTCATTTGGCTGAGAGTTCAAAAAAGTCCAGGCAAGTGCTCCATTTGAGCAAAACTAACTGTGAGAGACATTTTGACTGGCTAACAGAGTGTTGTGAAAATAAAATGGTCATTCTAAGATACACAGATAAGTGCACGCCTGAAGAGGACTTGGCATCTCAACAGCTTTTGTGCCGTTTTATTAAGGAAGACCTTACAGATATAAACTCACAACCACAAACATGTGAGATAAATGTATTAGTGGATCTTTTTTTTTTCTCCCGATCATTCTGACAAGGATACATTCCTCAAATTTTGAATGAATGAATGTAAAGTGAGTTTAAATAGTGCGTAAATCCAGATGGGAGGAGCTGAAACTAACTCTCTGAGAGTTGTCCTTGATGATATTCCCCCTTCTCACCCTTCTCAAACAGGGTTGTTGCAGGGCTTTATGGGCAGCTTTGGTACAACTACTGAATCCAAATTAGTCCATATGCTCTCTATAGTGCATCTATAAAAGTTGACCATCAGCTTCTGAGGAAGATTTGGTCTCCTTAGCTTCCTCAGAAAGTAGCGGCGTTGTTGTGCTTTGTCTACCATCCCAGGAAAGATCTTCTGTGATGGTAAATCCCAGAAACTTATAGCTGCATACTCTGTCCACATGGTCCCGAAGTCCACAATAATTTCTTAATATTAAAATTTATTTATATATTTTTTGCAAAATGCTACATAAAGCAAGGCTCTTATCAAGTGTGTGAATAATTCAGATACAGTATGATCCCCATAATAATAAAAATAATATAATACCTATTGATTACATATATATATATAGACAAAGGTCGTACGGTTTGGAATGACTTGATTTCAATTTTGGGTGAACTAACTTTTTAAAGATTGTGAGTCAGAAGTGCCAGACTGTCCTTGCATAGTTGCATGTCCACCTTTTTGCATGAACATTTGGGTGGTGTTATGAAAATAAACCCACACAGTGAAAGAGTGGTGGGGGCAAACAAGAACAAGATGTTTAAGGACGGCATGGACAAGTCAAAACTTTTAAGAAAGTATATCTCTTTGGTTTTGAGACTGTCTTTGCAACTTTGTATCGTATCTATGCACTAACAGCCTGTAACACTTAAAAGGAAAACTTAAAATCGCATTATATGACCCCTTGTCACGGTGCGTGCCCAGGAGGATGAATGAGAACACAGGAGAGAGCAGGATTCTCGAAATAATACTTCTTTTTTTA